>CAXDID010001174.1:569947-656155 GCA_963988835.1 Hexamita inflata
TTTACGCAAAAATAGAAACTTAGTATGAACTCAACTGCGGCCAGATGCACAGCTGACATACATATTTAAACGGAAGTGTTCTCAAATAGCTCCGATATTGATGACATGTGTATAGCCGCTGTGTACGTCTAAAATGAGACATGAAGAATTCAGTGCTATTTGTTAAAGAAAATGTTTATGGGTTAATATAATAGTAATATTTGTTATTATACGTACCACCAGATCCAGCGTAAATCTGTTAAGATTAGTATATATTATAGTATACAATAAAGGATGTTCTATTTTTAGATTTTTTCAATTAATGAAATATTCTGTCGACTATAATATGTCAATTCTGGGTCAATCCAAACGACTCACTCTCTTTCCACAACGTGTACTCCGATGTATTACATTATCTGTGCAACAGCGAATTACTCCAGAACGGTTCTGCCCGATTAGTTTCAGTTTGTTTTCAGCTCTTTGAAATACGAATTTTATCTCAGGACGTGATTATGTGTTGGCTTTGCTTTACTTAATCTCTCTGTGTGCTACGGAAGCCCTTCCAGTCTATTTCTTTCTTCTAGATGTTCTCTGCCACGGTTTCATATAAGTTAGTGGGCGAAGGGCGATTTGACAAAACGTAAGTAAAGAGCGCCGGTCGCAGGAAGCGCTATTAGCTACAACTCATGTGATATGTAAATCACATGGGCGTTATCCTTCCACTTTGCCTCTGAAGCCGTGCGCTCCAAACTAATATACAGAAAAGCAAGCGGCGCCGACCGAGTTCGCCACAGCTTATCTGCGACTCACTTAAACATCTTTGGAAAATAGAGATTTTCTTCGGATTCTGACAAAATTCGCGGTCACTTAATCCAAGAATAAATAATAGATAGGCTTTGTTTTGCTTCTTGAACGCACTGACAGCGACATTAATTATTAATTTACGCAAAAATAGAAACTTAGTATGAACTCAACTGCGGCCAGATGCACAGCTGACATACATATTTAAACGGAAGTGTTCTCAAATAGCTCCGATATTGATGACATGTGTATAGCCGCTGTGTACGTCTAAAATGAGACATGAAGAATTCAGTGCTATTTGTTAAAGAAAATGTTTATGGGTTAATATAATAGTAATATTTGTTATTATACGTACCACCAGATCCAGCGTAAATCTGTTAAGATTAGTATATATTATAGTATACAATAAAGGATGTTCTATTTTTAGATTTTTTCAATTAATGAAATATTCTGTCGACTATAATATGTCAATTCTGGGTCAATCCAAACGACTCACTCTCTTTCCACAACGTGTACTCCGATGTATTACATTATCTGTGCAACAGCGAATTACTCCAGAACGGTTCTGCCCGATTAGTTTCAGTTTGTTTTCAGCTCTTTGAAATACGAATTTTATCTCAGGACGTGATTATGTGTTGGCTTTGCTTTACTTAATCTCTCTGTGTGCTACGGAAGCCCTTCCAGTCTATTTCTTTCTTCTAGATGTTCTCTGCCACGGTTTCATATAAGTTAGTGGGCGAAGGGCGATTTGACAAAACGTAAGTAAAGAGCGCCGGTCGCAGGAAGCGCTATTAGCTACAACTCATGTGATATGTAAATCACATGGGCGTTATCCTTCCACTTTGCCTCTGAAGCCGTGCGCTCCAAACTAATATACAGAAAAGCAAGCGGCGCCGACCGAGTTCGCCACAGCTTATCTGCGACTCACTTAAACATCTTTGGAAAATAGAGATTTTCTTCGGATTCTGACAAAATTCGCGGTCACTTAATCCAAGAATAAATAATAGATAGGCTTTGTTTTGCTTCTTGAACGCACTGACAGCGACATTAATTATTCACGGAAGCCCTTCCAGTCTATTTCTTTCTTCTAGATGTTCTCTGCCACGGTTTCATATAAGTTAGTGGGCGAAGGGCGATTTGACAAAACGTAAGTAAAGAGCGCCGGTCGCAGGAAGCGCTATTAGCTACAACTCATGTGATATGTAAATCACATGGGCGTTATCCTTCCACTTTGCCTCTGAAGCCGTGCGCTCCAAACTAATATACAGAAAAGCAAGCGGCGCCGACCGAGTTCGCCACAGCTTATCTGCGACTCACTTAAACATCTTTGGAAAATAGAGATTTTCTTCGGATTCTGACAAAATTCGCGGTCACTTAATCCAAGAATAAATAATAGATAGGCTTTGTTTTGCTTCTTGAACGCACTGACAGCGACATTAATTATTCATTTACGCAAAAATAGAAACTTAGTATGAACTCAACTGCGGCCAGATGCACAGCTGACATACATATTTAAACGGAAGTGTTCTCAAATAGCTCCGATATTGATGACATGTGTATAGCCGCTGTGTACGTCTAAAATGAGACATGAAGAATTCAGTGCTATTTGTTAAAGAAAATGTTTATGGGTTAATATAATAGTAATATTTGTTATTATACGTACCACCAGATCCAGCGTAAATCTGTTAAGATTAGTATATATTATAGTATACAATAAAGGATGTTCTATTTTTAGATTTTTTCAATTAATGAAATATTCTGTCGACTATAATATGTCAATTCTGGGTCAATCCAAACGACTCACTCGCTTTCCACAACGTGTACTCCGATGTATTACATTATCTGTGCAACAGCGAATTACTCCAGAACGGTTCTGCCCGATTAGTTTCAGTTTGTTTTCAGCTCTTTGAAATACGAATTTTATCTCAGGACGTGATTATGTGTTGGCTTTGCTTTACTTAATCTCTCTGTGTGCTACGGAAGCCCTTCCAGTCTATTTCTTTCTTCTAGATGTTCTCTGCCACGGTTTCATATAAGTTAGTGGGCGAAGGGCGATTTGACAAAATGTAAGTAAAGAGCGCCGGTCGCAGGAAGCGCTATTAGCTACAACTCATGTGATATGTAAATCACATGGGCGTTATCCTTCCACTTTGCCTCTGAAGCCGTGCGCTCCAAACTAATATACAGAAAAGCAAGCGGCGCCGACCGAGTTCGCCACAGCTTATCTGCGACTCACTTAAACATCTTTGGAAAATAGAGATTTTCTTCGGATTCTGACAAAATTCGCGGTCACTTAATCCAAGAATAAATAATAGATAGGCTTTGTTTTGCTTCTTGAACGCACTGACAGCGACATTAATTATTAATTTACGCAAAAATAGAAACTTAGTATGAACTCAACTGCGGCCAGATGCACAGCTGACATACATATTTAAACGGAAGTGTTCTCAAATAGCTCCGATATTGATGACATGTGTATAGCCGCTGTGTACGTCTAAAATGAGACATGAAGAATTCAGTGCTATTTGTTAAAGAAAATGTTTATGGGTTAATATAATAGTAATATTTGTTATTATACGTACCACCAGATCCAGCGTAAATCTGTTAAGATTAGTATATATTATAGTATACAATAAAGGATGTTCTATTTTTAGATTTTTTCAATTAATGAAATATTCTGTCGACTATAATATGTCAATTCTGGGTCAATCCAAACGACTCACTCGCTTTCCACAACGTGTACTCCGATGTATTACATTATCTGTGCAACAGCGAATTACTCCAGAACGGTTCTGCCCGATTAGTTTCAGTTTGTTTTCAGCTCTTTGAAATACGAATTTTATCTCAGGACGTGATTATGTGTTGGCTTTGCTTTACTTAATCTCTCTGTGTGCCACGGAAGCCGTCACAATAGATAGATTAATATTTAATTAATAAATTATATTAAAACTTAAAAATATTAATGATATCTTCTATACTTCTATACAAACTATTAAATAAGAAAAATTATTCGTCGATATGTACAAATAATATGTTAGTTGATAATAACTAATATTAATTTTGTTAAAAATAATAGTAGATTAATAACATAAATATAAATTAACAAGTAGTAATATCTTCATAATCAAGTAACATATTCATATATACAGAGAATGTTGCTTAATCAAAAATTAATCTTAGTACCAACTATGTTAATGTATTTGCTGTATTTGGTTTCAATTAATTATAATAAACAATTTTTGAATCTTCTATAAGTGTTAGTATATAATTTGTGGTGATTTAAGGTGCACTAATATGTTTAAAATGTGATTTGTACGTTTCTAAATCTAATCTATTATTTAGTGGAAACGGACAACAATTATCGGGAATGGTGATATAATCAATAAATAACTTATAAATTATTAAAACTCAGATATAATACCGATTTATAAGTTAGTAATCATCTGGTATTATATTATCAATTCTTTACAAATTGCAAATATTTTCAATTTACGATTCTAAAATTTCTGGATTTAATGGAATAAATTAAGATTATAATGGGTATATTTGCTCAACTGTTAACATAAGTAACTAAATTATAAACATAGAATAATTAACAATATGCGTATAAAATATCAATATGACAAGTTAAAATAGTTAAATTTTAATATACAACATATAGGATTCAATTGTTATTAAATCTTGTAATATATGTGTCTAAAATTAAAAAATTGTTTATGGTTTATGCTAAGACAGTTTATTATATGGGCAGATTTCAGATGACTCACATGTTCTTTAATGTATTTACCCTTTTATTTTTACTGATAACTATTTTTGCAGTTGTGTAGATGGTTACATACTTAACAATTCATAATGTATAAACATTTTGGAATAGTTAAATGGGTTTATATCATAAATTATTGAAGTTAAGGAAGATATGCAAATTATTGAAGTTTCGATAATTTCAAATTACTCTAGAGCAGACAACAACTTATTATCCAACACCACCACACTTGATAAACGAATCTTCGATAACATGACTATCGTGGCGAATAACTTGAAAGTAAACTCATCAAACCTTGAGAGTTATATAATTTCAAATTACTCTAGAGCAGACAACAACTTATTATCCAACACCACCACACTTGATAAACGAATCTTCGATAACATGACTATCGTGGCGAATAACTTGAAAGTAAACTCATCAATCCTTGAGAGTTATATAATTTCAAATTACTCTAGAGCAGACAACAACTTATTATCCAACACCACCACACTTGATAAACGAATCTTCGATAACATGACTATCGTGGCGAATAACTTGAAAGTAAACTCATCAAACCTTGAGAGTTATATAATTTCAAATTACTCTAGAGCAGACAACAACTTATTATCCAACACCACCACACTTGATAAACGAATCTTCGATAACATGACTATCGTGGCGAATAACTTGAAAGTAAACTCATCAAACCTTGAGAGTTATATAATTTCAAATTACTCTAGAGCAGACAACAACTTATTATCCAACACCACCACACTTGATAAACGAATCTTCGATAACATGACTATCGTGGCGAATAACTTGAAAGTAAACTCATCAAACCTTGAGAGTTATATAATTTCAAATTACTCTAGAGCAGACAACAACTTATTATCCAACACCACCACACTTGATAAACGAATCTTCGATAACATGACTATCGTGGCGAATAACTTGAAAGTAAACTCATCAAACCTTGAGAGTTATATAATTTCAAATTACTCTAGAGCAGACAACAACTTATTATCCAACACCACCACACTTGATAAACGAATCTTCGATAACATGACTATCGTGGCGAATAACTTGAAAGTAAACTCATCAAACCTTGAGAGTTATATAATTTCAAATTACTCTAGAGCAGACAACAACTTATTATCCAACACCACCACACTTGATAAACGAATCTTCGATAACATGACTATCGTGGCGAATAACTTGAAAGTAAACTCATCAAACCTTGAGAGTTATATAATTTCAAATTACTCTAGAGCAGACAACAACTTATTATCCAACACCACCACACTTGATAAACGAATCTTCGATAATATATCGTTAATAAATTCTCAAATTAGCAGCCAAACAAACAAAATAACTACAATAACTACAAAAATCACAGAATTATAAATAAAAGGTGATGCTTTGACTTTTTACTAATTTGTGTGTTCAATGATCACAGGCGCAGTATACAATGTTTCACAAAATAAATGCATTTGTACCATTACAGGTTCAATCGCATCAACTAATAAATGCATGTGCAAATTATAAGTTTAAACATCCACAAAATTTAATTTTTATTGTTCAGCGATACAGCAATGTTGTTATGGGTAATATTTTTGGACCTATGTTCCAAATGCTTCTTATTCTATTGTGACATATGATCTGGTTTGTGGAAATGGAGCTACATATAAAAATATATCAGAAGCAGATGATGGGCAGGATTATAGTGCGCTTATGTGTAGTTAAAACTATATTGTGTGAATTAATTATTATTATTAATCATATAACTTCATATTGCAAATCCTTAATTCATTTAATTGTTAGCGTCTTTTTTATATACTTGACGTATTTTAACATGATTTTGAACGTTCTAATATGATATTTATGTATTTGACGATGGGGAAAAATGATATACAGCTCACCACTCCACTAAAAAATCACAAAATTTAGCTGTTTTAGAGTATTAATTGTAGTTTAGTACTCAGTTGTTGCATTAGTTTTCATTTATCTTGCAGCTATCAACGAATTCACTATTAGAATTATATTCATTTTTGCTAACAATTAAAATATTATGTTTTTTTTTGTAATTTTCTATTTTTTATAAACCAATAATAATTTGACGTCAATGCTATATTTTGACGGAATATAATTAATATAATTAATACAATAAACTTAAAAGCCACATCACTGAGTTCAGTGACATTGAGTTACTTCTTGAACTTAAACGAACGCAACAAGTTTTTAACTTATTGATACTTGTAAGTTCTAAATCAAATTAAACTTAAGGAACGTTTAAGTCCCGAATCGTCTAACCCTTGACCTTAATAGATTCGTTCGTCTCATTAAAGTTAGTTTGAATTGTTTTCAGTTTTTGTAACAATTTTACTTTTGAACTTGTTATGCAAAAAAAATATCCTGGAGTGAAAAATGCCTAAAATAAGCCTGTTGACGAATAGCTACGTAACTTTGCTACCCTCCAGCATCATCCAGGACTGAGCTTTAGCTGTAATTTAGAAGCTTTTTCACTATCAATTATTTTAATATTGTACCATTACATTTAGAATATTTTCATTTTACTTTAATCTTTAAACAAGTAAATAAGCCCAAATAATAACAAACAACATATCATAACACTTCAGAGAATGCAATAAATACTACACCTTAATGAATATATTTTAATAAGAATAAGTATGCAGTAGCTGTAACATCTTATAACCACCATATCCACACCCATCATCTCTGAAAAGTTAATAACCTAGCATGTAATAATGTTATATAAATATTAATAGCACTGTAATAACACGATAAAGTATAATTTAATACTATCATTTCTGAATTGATATAATTTGATGACATCTCAAAAAATTGACACTAAAAATATAGAGTCCTTTATGTACATAGTTACAGAAGTAAAGAACGCATTAAAATGAAATTATCATTTTAAAATATTCCTGTGATTGAAGTAATCGATTATTGAGTGGATGTTTTTGAGATGTACCAAAAGAGTGAGCCGATATATATAACAAAAGTAAAATGGCGTAATTTGGAATTAATTAAATACAATGTATTTACTGGGTCACACTCCATAAGTAAGTAACTGAATATTACATAGAAATGAAAGTAAAAAGAAAAATTAAAATATTTATGTTACAAAATGAGTTAATTTTTGGTTTTATTTCTATATTAATTTGATATATATATATATATCTCTCACTTCCTCGAGACGGCACAAACAGACTTCATTGAGACTTTCGAAAGCAAAACATAGGCTCTCGCACGCCAGTGTTTCGATTTGATATATATATCAAATTGGCTGAACATAGCAGCCCACGATCGTTTTGCAAACTTCCTTGAAAGAATCCTCAGAAAAAGATATCAAGCCAGAAAAGTCTGCAAAGACAACGACAACAGGTTGGAAGACCGGACTAAACCGGACATCAGCATTGTGGTCAACGGAGTTCAGATTTATTTGGATATTGGAATCACTTGGGATCTTGATAAATACTACGCTCTCAAAGAGTATATCGGGACAAAAAGGATTAAAATGGTAACCCGCTCAAAATTATTCCGATCATAATCGGTAAGAATCTCACCATTCATTAAAAGTCGAGAGAATTCTTGGAAGAACTCCGAGTTAATTTCGAGACATTTTATGAAGAGATTGGCTACATGATAAGTACCTCTCAAACACACCGAGCCGAGCTTATGTATAGAAAGAAAGTAGTCCAACGGGGCGAAAAACATAGCGAGATCGATGTAGAGAAACCCAGTGCCAACCGCTTTGCCTCCCTAGCGGACAGTGATGTTTAATTCAAACGCACTGACGACTACGGGAAAATCTTTGATTACCTTCACGAAAGAGGAATGATGAAGGTAGCCACACAATCTCCAATCAAAGAAGTGCCCGCAAAGCCTAGACAGAAAAACTTTGAAAAAGCCCACAAAAACATGCTCATGGTAGTACTTTTAGAAGAGTTAGAGGTGAAAAAGATTATATATTTGGTACTGACCTAGTAATGAAGATTTTGCTGCAACCGATTTGTAATAATTATTTCACCTCAGCATTTAAACATAATATATTTGTGATAATATATTTTCAAATACTCCTGCTCTGATCTCAAAACTTGGTGGTTATTTAACTCTAGCTATTAACATCGTCTTTATCAACCAAGCACCATTCGATATTGTCTACATGATTTAAATATATAAATCAACACATTTTACTAAATATCACTTTGTTGAATGTAAGCGAACCAAGAAGCTGCTAGGAATAGGTCGGTACCTGCTGTATTTAATATATAACTATTATTAATTTTATGGGCTCAAGTAGCATAGATCGAACAATTTTATATTTACTTTCAAACAAGGTAGAAATTGGATTTGGAGACAACTAAAATATTTATGTCAAATTTTATTAATTTATAGATTATTAATTATTAAATACAAGTATTATTCTCCCCAACATGATATAAATCGCCCTGCGCTGTTCAATTCCTACCACTTCCAGAATTTCGACTATGTTATATTTTAGACAAGCAACCACATACATGATTTATTTTATTATATTATTATTAGACATAATCGCTTTAACTAATAATTACAATTTCATGAACGTATCTCAAAATAATATTTTGATAAATTAGTAATTTTACAACAAATTCGTACTATAAGTTGATTTATATCTGGAAAATTATCTAAATTACTATAATAAGTGCTATGTAAGAATTTATATTTAAATCGAAATTATAAACAGATACTGAGTTTATAACCTTGAAATATTATTTTGCTTTATGTTGAAATTTCTAAAAGTGATACGAAGTGAAAGACAAAAAATTATATAATTAGATAATAGAACGATTAAGCTCGGCGCTCGACGTTAGAGCTGAAGTGGCATTGCTGGAATACCAGCTTTGTTTAGTTTGATCGATGATGGATTCATTCGGTTGCGCTTCTCGTTCCTCGCCGCATCCCACTTCCTGAGATGCGGCTCGGCCAAATCGGTTGCGGAAGGTAAAATCCCCCGGTTCAAAGTGCTGAGCTTGCATCAACGAGCTTCAGGATTGGAAAGCGGTAACCGCTCCATTGCTTCCTTAGAAACGCAGATGGTACGACGCAGGTGGATTCCCGTATAGATCGGCTCGCACGAAGCAGCCGCGTTACGCCCCTGGATGCTTGTACCCGAGTCGTTGGTTGCCTTGGCTGCGGAGGTGCGCCTTACGTACATAGGTGTGTCTAAAACTAATGATCATTCGCGTGAACTTACAGTTCCTGTACAGAAGACCGAACTAGTATAAACGAAAGTTAAGTGAGTGGGATATAATTAGATAATAACGTATGATTGTTGCCAGAATTTATTTGTTCATTGCTTTTGAAATTATTTAGTAAGTAAATATATTTCTATAAAATTGTAATTTTATTTGACTATGTGAAGACTCTAACAAATTACTTTAAATTTAGTGATACAAGATCAATCAACAGTATTTTGTAGAATTTTAACCAAATACTAAATCATCTACAGTACAAATTCTATAAATAAACTTAGTTGAACAGAATGATGTGAAAACAATTCTAAACTATAATTCTTAATATTATTGTACCGTAATAAATTTAATAAATTTTTAATCGGGAATACGCAGTCTACATTAAATTAGAAGCAGTGCTTAGTGAAGAAATGAGAATGTAAATAGTACAAGTTGAGTTCCCTTTTCATTTTGTGTTAATGTTAAACTAACTTGATATGCAAACTATATTTAGCACCAATACCATTATTGTTAATTCTTTAGTTGAATTTGGCGAAATATTGTAATTTATACAACCCTAAAAACTAGTGAAGTAGCAGATAGAAACTGATACCATCCTTCAATAGCACTCAGTGCCAAATTATGATGATTTGCGTTTGCACCATTGTTCTAGTCTGGACTTGAATTCATCATACAAAATAGCAGTTCATTTTTCAATAGTTAAAATAATTGTCTTTATTATATTGTATTTATTATAGTTATTGAATACGATAATCATTGGCCACCGACCCGTTCCTTGATTCTTCCGTAGTGAAATTTTAGAAGAAGCACTTAAACCCACTTTTTACCCGGATTCTCTGATTCCAAAAGTTAATTGATGCTTATCAAAGAACTCCATTACACTTTGGCTCAGGTTTTCTATTTATTTTCAAAAAGATGAAAATAAGATGGTTCTAGCCAGCTCAGAGCCAGATGGGCAAAACTTGTATCAAAAGTAAGATTTTTAGCCGATTCAGACAAATTCTAAATGGATATTTTGCTGAAAATTTATTAACTAATACCAGGTCGAAAATATTTTCAAGTTTCTAAAATCTCTGCAAATTGGGAGTGAAAAAAATTGTTGCAGCAAAATCTTCATTACATAATATGCTAAAAGAATCTAAAGTAGATTCACCTCAATCTTCATATTATAGGAGCGTGCGCATGTCCACAAAACAAAGACTAAAAAGAAGTCCACGCAAACAGCAGAAAAAGGCAACGATAAACTGGAGGACACGTCCACAAAGAAAAAACCTGACAAACCCAGACCAAAGTAATCCCCAACGCGAAAGGCAATGACAAGAAAATATATTTTTCTCTCAAAGAGAAGATCGCCAAATTGTAAAGAGAATTGTAAAGTTAGTTTGATACAGCGGCGGCAGTGATGCGTAAATTCAAAGAAACCAAAAAGAAGCATGACGACAAGAAGATCACTTAAAAGACAAACAATGCCGAAGCCCAGCCTGAAAATGAGAAGAAAAAGACTGAAGTAAGTTAGAAAGCTGAACCTACGAAGAATATCAAAGAAAAGGCGTATGACAAAACGAAGCTTAAGGACGCTCAGAAGCAGAAAGAGAAATAGCCCCCAGTCTAAAAGTCACAAGATCAAAAGACCACTAAAATGCCCCAATCGAACGCAAAGTCTCTTCAAAAGGAAACTTAGAAAAAGAAAGAGGATAAATAACCTGTCTTAGAAAAGCCTGTCGAATAGCCAAAAGATGGTCAAAATGAATAAAAAACGATAACTGACGCAAAATAGGAAACCAAGCCTATCTTAACAAAAGACTAGAAGAAGAAGCTCAAAATAGAATATCAGAAATAGTTCATCTAACAATAGAGAGCTAAGGAAGATATCAAAGCAGCTAAACCCTAGGAAAAAGTTAATCTACCACCGGCAATATACCCCGAAATTAGGAATTTGCAAAATCAAATAAACTAAGAAGGACCCCAGGTACCTAATCAAGTTAATGAAACAATGCATCAAAGACAACCATCACCAAGCAATGCCAATACAACGGAACAACCTCCCGTGCAAGCCGAAGGAAATAACGAGCAAAGAGAAACTGAGACGCGAGAACCAGTTTCTGGAAATTAAGTTAGCGAATCAGGTAAAACTGGTCCGCTGACGACTCCGTGAGGACCCTGTTGGGTCTTTACTGAGTGGGCACAAATGACGGGTTGAGCCCGTTTTGAAAGTGGAAACACTGGCGTGCGAGAGCCTATGTTTTACTTTCGAAAGTCTCAATGAAGTCTGTTTGTGCCGTCTCGAGGAAGTGAGATATATATATATATATATATATTTACTATGCATAAACAGCATTTATTCATATTTCAAAATATTAATGTTTAAATAGATATATTATTCAATATTTTAAAGAATATATACTTATTATTTAGAAAAATATTAAACTTGGTCAAAAATGTTGAGCTACTTGAGAAATAATTTGAATATTGTGTTATATGAAGATTTTTATTGTTCAATACCATCACAAAATGATAGAATGAAAATAAATATATTTATCACTACTATTATTTATAATATTTTACATATCTAAATGAAACGAGCAATAATTTTCAAATTATTCATTCATTTGAAGTGTGGAATCTAAATATTATTCATATTTTTAATTTATTAAAACAAATATATTGCATATAACCCCCAACCTACATATATTGATATTTAAAAATATATTAAAATATAAAATTGTCATTATCACTAGTTTATATAGTTTTAACACGATATATGTAAATATTTCATCTCAATTGTTACTATTTATCTCAAAATGATGAGTATTACAGTAAATGGCTAAGGAAAGGTCGGACAGTGATTTATATAAGCTTAAAATGTCGTGAATGACAATATTTAAACAATTATCAGCGTTAAATGAGCCTTTTCTTTGATATTTACAATTTTAATAAGTATCGATTGCCAGCATTTATTACCAAACCGATAAAATTGCATATAAATCAACTTTAATAGCGTTTTATGCTGGTGGTTATCAAGAATTTCGTTTCTAAAATGCTGCTTCAGTTTGCTTGATGATTTATAACGATTCCGCTTTCATTATAATTGAAGTGTGAAATTGAAAATATAGCACGTATATAGGTAAATAAGTATTGAAGGGAATTTAACTCAAAAACGTGGATTGCATATATGTAGGTTGGGGGGAATAACCCAGTTTCTTACTAAAATTACCCGCCATAAAAGAGCGCAATATTTTAATGCATATATTCGAACTATTGGTGATATAGGCTATATAACTGTGTTATAAAACGTCACAATGAAATTATATTTTCTTAAAATTAGCGTTGTATTACAATTTAAGAACAAACCAACCGATTCACTATTCTAATTGACTGAAATTAGTAAGGATATGTTTTTATATTTTGTTAATTCTTTTCCTAAAATCACTTTCAACTTTGTTTAAAATTTATAAGAATAAGACTGTTCTTGAATATATTTTGTAGACTAAACTTATAATTTTGCGCTAGATAAGCTAGTTTATAATAATATAATAGCTTACATAGTAGTTTATAATACTGTAAAATATTTCACTCCTGAATTAGTTATAGGTAAACTTAAGCAAATTATTGGATGTTGTATCTCAACAAATATTGATGCGGTAGAGACGTAAATAATATTTTCATAAAATACATATATTTATTGATACAAAATTGAAAATAATAATTGAAAAATATGTGTATCTTTTTTACTGCACAACGAGTACTTTTGATTTATATTTAGTCCTCACTCATCCTAAATCCCCATTTCCACACGTGAAACTGAGAGCTATCTTAGCTCATAACATGTGCCTCTACACACACGCTACAATTTACCATCGTTCGACGGCATAATATTTTTCTCTACTTTAATAATCAATCTAGTGATTCAAATTTTCTCTTCAATTTGCTTCTTCAAATGTTTGCTTAGACTTTTAATCTATTAATTTTTTCGATACACGCGATTTTTTGATACATTCTAACTATCATGGCCGTTTCAGATAGCAAATATTGAGTTCAGTATGACAAGCTGCCTAGCTCCTCATATGAATTTATGGTTGAAGTTTCCTTACGTATAACCTCCAAGCGACTTATTTCCACCTTAATATTGTTTGCTGAAATATGTCTAGCCAATTGGTATTTTGACATACATGAATGAGTCATCGTTGCACTTAAATTTCACGTCATCATATCTGTATTCGTTTAGGGAGTTGAACAGTTTCCATAGTTGTTGTTTTTGACAGTCTTATGATTCTATGTTAAATAATATTATGTCCTTCATCATATTAAAGTATATTTTTCATTTGATTTTGTAATACTAACTTTTTATTGCATTAAATGATATTTAGTATTATTTACGGTATTTTAATATATTTCCACTTCACTATGGGTAAGATAATAGTTTTCAGCAATAAAGATTATATCAAAAATACAGTTATTTGAAGAATATTTTAAATTATTACTTTGATATAGTTGCTATATAAAAGGTATTTGGTACTTTCAGATTAGTTAAAACGTAGTACCAAGTAAGGAAAGTTCAAGGTCGCCAAAGGTATACAACGAGTGGAATTATATCTGGACTAACTTTGATAGGGGGAAACATACGAGTACAATGAAGCTTTATTTTTTATTATCATATTATATATTATTATATCCCCACCCAGACAGTAATCGAGTTGGGACCGAGAGTTAGTTAGTAGGCGGGTTGCAATTAATTGAATGAATTCGTTTTACCTTGGCCGCGAATACTTTAGTAAAATTTTATTAAAATTATGTATCACACTCCAAAATTTCCGCATCAAAAATGATTATAAATCGTAACTATATCTAGTGATTCATTGATATTGTTCGCAAACCAGTGATAAATTCCCCATGAAATCGATCATATGAATCAGAATGGTATCAGTTTCGTTTTGTTTTTTATTTGTAAAGAGTCATCTGGTAAAATAGAATTTTTAGTAGAGAACTACTAATACTCAATGAAACTATAATTATTACATAGTATACTTGGAGAGTAATAAAAGCATTATTTTCTAAGCGAAATTCGCAATAATATTATGATGCATAATTGAGGAATATAAATAGTGCTGCGGAAGATAAATGATGCCTCGCTAAAAATCAATCAGTATATAAATACCGAGTTAAACTACCAAAAAGCGCAGTATACGTTAGTTTTCTACAAATCTTATGCTGAGCTGTAGGACAAGCAGATTTAGCAGCAGCTTGAGTACTCCTTAGTCAGTGAGCATGCTTCTTCCATTGTCTAGCCAGAATATCCGCTCGCCTTACTGCTTTTGTGGTGCAGTTAGCAAATTAACACGTCCCAATTGTAAAAACTATACCAAATCCGCTCTCATCTGATGAAGCACATAGCCAAGTTCGATTTGTACACCGACTCCTACTTTAAATTCTACCTGATTAAAACGAACGAGCTTATCTACGAATCCCTTTTGGCCTTGAACATGCCCAGGGAAGCATTCGCTTAACTTCAGGTCCTGAACCAGTTTTAACCCCTTGAAACCCAGCAGCAGTACTTCAGGCTCTGCTCAAACCTCGGTTACAAAACGGACCCTCCAGTTCAAAGCGTTAATTTTGAACTGTAAAGAACCATCAACGAAGCGATTGTTCCACTTTTTGAGGACGAAAAGGTTGACCTGTTCAGGGAGGGCGTTTTTGGAGCGGAGGAGCTGCTGAAGGGTATTCTGGCTGAGCGGAAAGACAAGAATAGCAGGGTAATAATTAGCGAAAATATAGCAGTACTGTAATTGATGCAAGGGAAGGTGCAATAGGCGGCTGAAACGGCAAAAAGCGGTGAAGGGAGCGTTGCGGAGAAGATGAAGGCAGCCGGGCTAAAGTGAGGCTTTATATTATGAATGTTTATATTTTGATAAAATAATGTATGATTGAGGGACAGAAATAGTGCTGTGAGTAAGTACATAGTAGTAATGCAAATAGTATTTTGCTATTTTAAAAATTTAAACTCAAAATGAAATGATAATATAGTAATCGATAGGATTACTCACTTTTTTACAGTTTTATTCAAACAGCGCTGATTCTGTTCAAGCTTCGACATCACATCCGCATTCTTCGTATTGCAATCAGCTAGATAATCCATTCTTTTGATTTAAATTTTCATTTGATATATAGAATTGTATATATAATCCATTAATTATATCTATCTATAATGCACAAAAGGTTGGAATTAAAGTATATCGATGGAATCTGAAAGGCAAGAACGTTTAGACTACTTTCTTGGAGTGTTGCTATTTGTGTTAGGTTCAATCATTTCTAATAATGGCATAAATCTTTGCAGCTTTCTTCCAAGTGGAAGATTGTGATTTGAATTCATTGGAGTGAATAATATATATTCCGTGAATATATATTATTATTATGACATTTTTGCTATTGTTTTTGATAATTATTAATTATTAAAAACCAGATTTCCAGATTTAGATTTAAAAGAACAAAGTAATAATATGCGATATTACCATATTGAAAACCAACAAGATAGAATACATCAAATAATCTATTTATAGAATATTTGGATTGTGAATCACTTGTAAATCAATGAACTCTTTATTTATTCAATACAATCAATACAGTATTCTCTTTAGATTGAAGACATCACACCGTAAATTATGTCTATACTGACTTCTAACTTATTTAATTTCACTTATATAATAAATATTAAGCACATGGTAATCTAATATTACTAATTGTTATTAATAATTGTTATTAATATCGTTGATAGTTCAATATTTTGAACCATGTGCTATTCTAGTATTGATAGGTAAAAACCTATCTAGGTTCTCCCAATAAAATGATTATAATCAACTACTACAATATAATTTATATAGTAATATTATTAATTTATAAGTAATTATTAACTTAAATGTTAGGATTCCAGTACGCATACACTTATGAAAAGCATTATTTCAAATCAAAATCGCTGAGAGAAATAACCGTATGGCCTAGAAATTATTTTGAGTTAAAGTAACAGAAAAAATATTCTGAAGGTGAAATGACAATAATAGATTTCTATATTATTACATTTACAATAAAGGATAGTATTAACTTAGGCAACATAAATTGTAGATATTTCTTCACTATGAATGCAAGCAGATGTTTTTCAAATCGAATCTGCTATTTAGTGGAGTGGGTTCATTTTGCGCAGAATTA
This sequence comes from Hexamita inflata, assembly GCA_963988835.1. Taxonomy (NCBI): domain Eukaryota; phylum Fornicata; order Diplomonadida; family Hexamitidae; genus Hexamita; species Hexamita inflata. The sequence continues at coordinate 586,928 of CAXDID010001174.1, forward strand.
CCTTCATTGACAAATCTATCCGGCAGATACGTATTATCAGCAATCAATCAGATGAAAGTGGAAATAATATACTGTATTTTATACTCTGTGTAGTATATAATATATTCTCTTCCAAATGAGCGATTCACTAAATATACATCGTATCCGGCGGTACATTTAATAAACACTCGATCACTCAATTTGATAGTTGCATAGTTTAGTGCCGCTTATCCGTCTTCCAGCCGAACTACAGGAATTCCAAAAAGATAGGTAGTGTGGATTCGAGAGCAATAGCTATATTCTGCTATCGCGCGTACAATCGTATTTGGAGCCGCTTTCGGATTCGCATCTCTGTCCCGCCAATCAATCTGCCCCACTTCCATTCAATGCAGTTCGTGCTGTCCGCTTTCCAAGCAGTTCACAGAAAGAACCCCAACCTCATCGAGTTGTCCGCCCGTCCGTGGCTGTTCGAACTCGGCGTCAAGCGCCTGGCCGACGTGCCCAACGGCGTCTTGGACGACTTCGCCCGCAAGGGAATCGACTCCATCTACCTCCTCGGCGTGTGGACGGTCGGCGAGTACGGCAAGAACCTGGACCGCACCACGCCCGGCCTCCTGAACAGCTACAAGAAGACCCTCCCCGACTTTGCGATCGAAGACGCTATCGGCTGCCCCTTCGCGGTCGTCAACTACACCGTCAACAAAGACGAGATCGCCACCAAGTCCCAGCTGCTGGCCTTCAGAGAGAGGCTCCACAAGCGTGGCATCATGCTCTACCTGGACTTCGTGCCGAACCACTCCGCCGTCGACGCCCCGCAGGTGGAGCAGGACCCGAGCCTCTACGTGCAGGGAACCTACCTCGACTCGCACACCCAGTTCGAGAACGGCTTCTACTACGGCAAGGACAAGTACGGCAACGTGTGGCCCGACACCCTGCAGTTCAACTTCTTCAACCCAGACACCGTCAGGGCCAGGATCAGCGACCTGCTCGAAGTGGCCAAGGTGGCCGACGGCGTGCGCTGCGACATGGCGATGCTGGCCCTGAACGATGAAGTCGAGGGCATCTGGGGTAGCGTGGTCAAGCCACAGGGCTAATCCAGGCCGAGCGAGGAGTTCTGGCAGGTGGCCATCAGAGAAGTGAAGAAGATCCACCCGACCTTCAAGTTCATGGCCGAGGTCTACTGGGGCTACGGAGACGCCTTGATCCACCTGGGCTTCGACTACGTGTACGACAAAGAAGGCCTCTACGACAAACTCAGCGCAGGTAACCTCGACGACATCAAGAGCTACATCAAGAACAGAGGCGACAAAATCAACATCGGCTCTCACTTCGTGGAAAACCACGACGAAGGACGCGCGGCCACCCACTTCGGCTCCACCTACGCCGCAGACGCTGCCGCCCTCGTGAGCTTCACCTTGCCCGGCATGCGCTTCCACTTCCAAGGACAATGGCTGGGCCGCAAGAACAAGCTCGACATCCACCTGAGAAGGAGCTACGACATGGCGAACGACAAGGACGAACCCACCATCATGGACTACGACGCCCTCCTCCCGCTGCTGAACGACTCCGTCTGGCACGACGGCACCTGGACCTACAAGGAAGTCGAGGGCACCAACGACTGCTGGAGGCTCATGGCCTGGACTTGGGAAACCGCCTCTCAGAGCGTTTTGGTGGTCGTGAACTACTCAGATCAGTACGCCACCGGCATGGTCAAGCTCGACGTTCGCAACGGAAACATCGTGTTCGAAGACAAAATGACGGGCGCGATCTACAACAAAGAAGGCGCCGAGGTGAGAGACCAGGGCATGTTCGTTGGCATCGACAGGTACTGGGCGAGCATCTTCTACTTCAAGAAGTGATAACCGATTTATTCATATTCTGCTGTGTATTTTCAAATTGAAAGTGTTTTGGAGTATTTTGCGATAATATATCATAATCCACCTTTCATTAAGATATTGATAAATATACATATTCTCTTTTATATACTGGGTGATTTTAATATATTGTACTCATTTGGATTATAAAATTAAATGGAAATTATTTCAAATCAAAGTACTAAATGTAGCTATTTTATATGTAGCCAATATGTGTTTAATAATATAACCGTTAGAAATGTCTCAATAATTTATGATCCTATCGTTTCATGTTCATACTGGATTTAGTGAAATGAAATAATTTTGACGTACATTTTGAGTATATCGCAAAGATATCTTATTTGTATATAATACCATGTAATTAATCATTCAACAAATTCTAAATAAATATCTGTATACCGAAAAGGTGTTTTCAAATTATTAATTTACGCACTTGCTCATAATTACCCACAAAGTCTGGTTATTTGTTATATTTTGTATCTTCTCTGTTGCGTATTTACAACCCGTAAAGTATACAGATTTGATTGAATACTTCTTGTGCTATTACGTTAATGTTATAATAGCACGATTGTGAAATTTTCTTAATTCTAAGATTCCCATAAAATCAATCTATTGTAAATATCTTAGCGAATTGTAAAACAAATTCTTCTATTTTCTGGCTGGATGACAATGTCTCAGCAAAAACTATTTATACAACGCAAAATTTAACTCGATTCAAAAGCCTATGTTTTAGACTGGTTTTATCTTTTATACTCATACAACGCATTTGAAGTCTTATACGTTTCACTCCACATGAACGATATCCAAACATCCCAACTGGTGGACGCCGTCGCAAACCTCTTCAACGTAAAGGAAACCGAAGATCTGGCACACAGAGTCGCGATGCAGGCGATGATGCTCCCGGACAAGGTGTTCCAGCAGCTCTTCGTCCAGCTCTCGTTCCAGATGAACGCGGACAGCGCCTGCCTTATGAAGCTCTTCGTGGACAACGTGGTCACGAGGCAGCTCTGGAGCGGCCCCGCCAGCTAGAGCGTCACCCTGCAGCTGAAGGCCCAGGAACACCGCTTCAAGCTGACCTGCCCCAGAATGAAGGCGACGGCCTACCAAGAGTTCCAGGACCGGTTCGCCGCGGCCTTGAAGAGAGTCATCGAGACCAACCAGAACAAGAGCCTCGCGTGCCAGGACTACTCGGAGCTGTGCCAGGTGGCGAACGAGCTCTTTCTCCACCACAACCAAATGGACTTCTGGAGACAAGTGAGCCTCTTGGTCCCGGAGAGAACCGACAGGCAGCTCCGAGACTACTACCAGAAGTCCTTCCTCAGAAACATGTACGTCGAGTGCATCTCCGGCAGCGACAAGATCACGCTCTGCAGCCTCGTGGACCAGATGCCCAGCTCGAAGCCCTCTCAGATCGCCGACCGGTTCGCTGAGCTCGTGGGCGAGTCCAAGTACTTCAAGCGAAACGTGGTGATGTACATCGTGAACAGAAAGGGTAAATGAATTCATTTATAAATGTAATACACTCACTTCTTCATTTTTTGTCTTTCAAAACATTTTTGTCTAACTTTGTCCTTGTTTACTATCTAACCCTCACCAAACACGCCTGAGCCAAGTACTGCTCGTTGTGTTCCAAGCTGTCCAAAACGTCTTGGTTTCGACCGCTGCACTGGCTCAGGTAGTCGGTCCTCTTGCATTGCACCTTGAGTTCGTACACGGAGCTGTGAATCTTCTCCGCCAGTTTGGATGCGCTGGTGAAGGAATTCAGAAAGGTCTGCCACTTCGTGAAGCCGAGCGAGTTCGACTTCGAGGAGGTCAGCGGACTGACTGCTATCCTCGCCAGTTTCCCGCTCTGGAGTCGGAGGAAGGGAATTTTCTGCTTCAGTGGAGAGCTGCCGAGGTTTCTGTTCGTTTCGGAGTGGGAGAAGATTCTATTGCAAATGCTTAATCTATGAGTGATCAAATCAAAAGAAATCTGGATACGATCAACACGATTTTAATAACTACTAGAATATTCATTAGTCGTCGTTTCCTGCTAATATTGATTTTTGAAAGTACACAGTAACTAATCGCTTGGATACGTGTGTTTCCAGAATATATTAATTACTACATAACCTCGAATTGAGACACCCACCCCCTTTCACTTACAGACACCCGAAGTGCTCAGATACAGACACCTTCGATTTTTTAAAGTAAAGGTGTCTATAACTGAACTGCAAAAGGGGTTGTAAGTGAATTTAACATTGTAAATCTCTTTTTGTATTTACTAATTTTTTTGAGCTTTTGAGATATGTATGACCATAAAAATATATTTTATGTTACTTAACATTCTATTTAGTTGTTATTTATAAAGAATACATCAATAATCTAGAAATTTGATTAAAATTTTAGAAAATTTTGGAAAAGGTGTCTGTAACTGAAATGGAAACCCAAATCTGACACAAGAAATATACCAAACTGAGCCAGATTTGCTCTCACTTATAGACACCCTGGCCATTTTTGAAAACTGCTCGGGTGTCTGTATTCGAACAAGGGTGGGTGTCTCAATTCGAGGTTATGTAGTAATTTCAAACTAAGCTTCTTAGTGAATATTAAATGATAGATTAAAATACACAAAATTAATACTATTCCAGAATATACTAGATACTGATATTTATCTTTATAATTCTCCGCTGTTGGTCATTCCATTGTTGTAATGATTAATAATTAGTGAATGAATATATTACTAATATCAATCAATTTTCTAAACTCTACTCACTTACCCAGACTCTTGTGCATACACGCCTTGTTCTTCTCCAAGGTCTTCAAAACTGCTTCGTTCTTACTGCTGCAATTACTCAGATATTCAGTTCTCTTCAACTAAATCATCAACTAATAAGAACTGCTGTTGATCTAGTCCATGAGCTCCGAACAGCGGCCGCTTTGATTCGTGAGCGACAACCACTTCGTGAACTCGACGGAGTCCGACTTTGAGTTTGTGTGCGAGGAACTAATGGCCATATTTACATCATTGCTCGAAAGGGCTTCTAGAACATGGAGCTGAAGTTTGGGTGGGATGTGTACATTCACTCGCTTGTTTTAGTGGTACGTTTTGAAGTGGGTGTTAAACAGCTAAAAGGGTTAGAAAGACGCTCGTAATGGTGTTTATAAATTTATAGTAGTGTGTTTGAACAAACGAATTGTCGTATAAACTGGATTGGATTTTATGACTAATGTCATAACTGCGTCTGAATAGTAGCTTTGAGAAAATAATAATTGATAATGTAATTACTAGTATTAACTTTATATTAACTATTTTTACTTAGATATTGCTGATGTTATATATGTTAATTCAGTTTAAATCTTTCTATATTATCCGTAAATAGTTGCAAAGCTAACTGATGACAATAATGTTGGTTCAAGTGCCAAACTGGTTGTCTGAGGATGTAATTCAGAGTGACAAACATAGAAGATGAGGTATGATGTTGAGATAGTTTGCGGCAGCGTCATTGTGTAACTAAGTTTGGATTTGTGGATTGTCATGAGATGAAGATGGAATGATTAAATTGAGTCTTAGTATTGATGATAAGGTTACAGTTAGGTGATAGGTATGCATAACATGTATACCTTATATTCTAGCTAAAAGAAAAGAGCTATGAAAAGAGCTATGAATGATTTAGCGTTAAAATAATAATAAACTAAAGTTATGTGAGTCATTTAATTAATAACAATTTACAACATAGGATATTTTATTATTAGTAAATATGAAATATACATAAATATACTAAGGTTGTACTGTACAGCCGTATAAATTCTCATATTTATTGACACTAAAAACACTTTAAAATGGAATAAATGTGTTTGGAATATTATAATTATACTGCAAAACGTATGATGAAAAACTCTAAAATTTTGATTTTATAAAAATTTATACTTCATAATAATTATTCTAAATAGGGCTAAATTGTCTTTATTTTCAGCTAAAATCTGTAAAAAATAGGGCTTCAACTGATAGATCACTGGAAACCTGCTAATATAACATATTTGTTAAGTTGAAATAATTGGCAAAATTACCACGTCCAATTACCCATCTCTAGGTTGTACATAATATAATATTTTTTAATATTTTATTAACTAAAAACAAGGTACTCACAATCATGGAAGTAAAGTATAAGTCTAAGTAGTTAACTTTTATCTTACCTATTTTTGCTATTTGTATAAATTTAAATTCAAAATAAAATAATATTGTAAATGATAAAGATTACTCACTTTTTTACAGTATTATTCAAACAGTGCTGATTCTGTTCAAGCTTCGACATCACACCCACATTCTTCGTATTGCAATCAGCTAGATAATCCATTCTTTTGATTTAAATTTTCATTTGATATATAGAATTGTATATCTAATCCATTAAATTTATGAGTTTAGAACGCAAAAATGGATGAAATTGAAGTAAGTCAACTGAATCTGACATGCAGGAACACTTGGACTGCTTGCTTGGAGTGCTTCTATCGGTTTTTAGCTCAATCATTTCTAGCAATGGCATAAATTTGTGGAGTTTGCTTCTAAGCGGTAGATTATGATTTGAATACATTGAAGTGAATAAATTATTATTCACTGAACATTTAAAATAGTTGTATTTTTACTATATTTTGATAATATAATTAATTGAACAACTGTTTTAGTAAGTATGCGGTAGAAGATTAATTGAGTTGAGAGGTTTATTTTATGTTATTAATTTTGTTGAAACGAAATAATGTTAAGCTTGTCAGTATTTCCACTTCGCAAATAATTAACAAAATTCTCGAAAACGACTTCAACCATTTAATAGGTAAATTACTATTTTTGTGTTCAATATATATTAAAACATATTATTCGTATTTTAAATCACTTTATTCATTTTTTATAAATGTGTGTGTACCCTCTTATGTTATTTTATTCACTAATATGCGTTTTATAACACTCTGGACACAAATGATATCCTTTGCACGAACACACATATCTGCTATTACATTATTTGCAGCCGACACATTACGCACTTACTTTTGTATATACATGATAGTGTTTATATGCTTCCATTACTGGTCCTTTAATTGGGCTTACTACTGGTTGGTTACAACCTTCAATTTTTCGTGGTGTAGCTTTAATTTCATATTTTGTTAGATTTATTTTCATTTAATCAATTATGCTTTCAACATAATCCGTTATTTTAATTTCTTTATATTCTGGATGCAATAATTTCATCAAAGAAAACCCATTAACTAATATTACTTACATAAAATTAATTATTAATGGTAATGCAAAAAGTAGAAAACTTTAACCATGATATATACAAAATCAAAATTTGTGAAATAACCCTGTTAAATGTAAGAATTTGTAAGTTCTCGTGGTATTCCCAGAGAACAACCTGAAATAGTTCGTTACTACAATAATAATTATAAAGGAGTTGATTATAGACCAACTTACAAAAAATATTAAGTTTCCAGGACGATGTACTCGTTGGACCACAAGGATGTTTATTTATTTTATGTAAGTAATATTAGTTAATGGGTTTTCTTTGATGAAATTATTGCATCCAGAATATAAAGAAATTAAAATAACGGATTATATTGAAAGCATAATTGATAAAATGAAAATAAATCTAACAAAATATGAAATTAAAGCTACACCACGAAAAATTGAAGGTTGTAACCAACCAGTAGTAAGCCCAATTAAAGGACCAGTAATAGAAGCATATAAACACTATCATGTATATACAAAAGTAAGTGCGTAATGTGTCGGCTGCAAATAATGTAATAGCAGATATGTGTGTTCGTGCAAAGGATATCATTTGTGTCCAGAGTGTTATAAGACGCATATTAGTGAATAAAATGACATAAGAGGGTACACACACATTTATAAAAATGAATAAAGTGATTTAAAATACGAATAATATGTTTTAATATATATTGAACACAAAAATAGTAATTTACCTATTAAATGGTTGAAGTCGTTTTCGAGAATTTTGTTAATTATTTGCGAAGTGGAAATACTGACAAGCTTAACATTATTTCGTTTCAACAAAATTAATAACATAAAATAAACCTCTCAACTCAATTAATCTTCTACCGCATACTTACTAAAACAGTTGTTCAATTAATAACAAATTTCCAGATTCAGATTTTAAAACATTTAATTTTATGCGAAAAAACTTGATAAAAACTCACAATATCAAATGATCTATTTATAGATTATTTGGATATGAATATTATGGGATTTGTCATTCTTAATAACGCACTTACATAATAAATATTAATCTGGAGTAGTGGCAATCTAATATTGTTAATTGTTATTAATATTGTTGATAGTTCAATATTTTGAACCGTGTGCTATTCTAGTATTGATAGGTAAAAACCTATCTAGGTTCTCCCAATAAAATGATTATAATCAACTACTACAATATAATTTATATAGTAATATTATTAATTTATAAGTAATTATTAACTTAAATGTTAGGATTCCAGTACGCATACACTTATGAAAAGCATTATTTCAAATCAAAATCGCTGAGAGAAATAACCGTATGGCCTAGAAATTATTTTGAGTTAAAGTAACAGAAAAAATATTCTGAAGGTGAAATGACAATAATAGATTTCTATATTATTACATTTACAATAAAGGATAGTATTAACTTAGGCAACATAAATTGTAGATATTTCTTCACTATGAATGCAAGCAGATGTTTTTCAAATCGAATCTGCTATTTAGTGGAGTGGGTTCATTTTGCGCAGAATTACCTTCATTGACAAATCTATCCGGCAGATACGTATTATCAGCAATCAATCAGATGAAAGTGGAAATAATATACTGTATTTTATACTCTGTGTAGTATATAATATATTCTCTTCCAAATGAGCGATTCACTAAATATACATCGTATCCGGCGGTACATTTAATAAACACTCGATCACTCAATTTGATAGTTGCATAGTTTAGTGCCGCTTATCCGTCTTCCAGCCGAACTACAGGAATTCCAAAAAGATAGGTAGTGTGGATTCGAGAGCAATAGCTATATTCTGCTATCGCGCGTACAATCGTATTTGGAGCCGCTTTCGGATTCGCATCTCTGTCCCGCCAATCAATCTGCCCCACTTCCATTCAATGCAGTTCGTGCTGTCCGCTTTCCAAGCAGTTCACAGAAAGAACCCCAACCTCATCGAGTTGTCCGCCCGTCCGTGGCTGTTCGAACTCGGCGTCAAGCGCCTGGCCGACGTGCCCAACGGCGTCTTGGACGACTTCGCCCGCAAGGGAATCGACTCCATCTACCTCCTCGGCGTGTGGACGGTCGGCGAGTACGGCAAGAACCTGGACCGCACCACGCCCGGCCTCCTGAACAGCTACAAGAAGACCCTCCCCGACTTTGCGATCGAAGACGCTATCGGCTGCCCCTTCGCGGTCGTCAACTACACCGTCAACAAAGACGAGATCGCCACCAAGTCCCAGCTGCTGGCCTTCAGAGAGAGGCTCCACAAGCGTGGCATCATGCTCTACCTGGACTTCGTGCCGAACCACTCCGCCGTCGACGCCCCGCAGGTGGAGCAGGACCCGAGCCTCTACGTGCAGGGAACCTACCTCGACTCGCACACCCAGTTCGAGAACGGCTTCTACTACGGCAAGGACAAGTACGGCAACGTGTGGCCCGACACCCTGCAGTTCAACTTCTTCAACCCAGACACCGTCAGGGCCAGGATCAGCGACCTGCTCGAAGTGGCCAAGGTGGCCGACGGCGTGCGCTGCGACATGGCGATGCTGGCCCTGAACGATGAAGTCGAGGGCATCTGGGGTAGCGTGGTCAAGCCACAGGGCTACTCCAGGCCGAGCGAGGAGTTCTGGCAGGTGGCCATCAGAGAAGTGAAGAAGATCCACCCGACCTTCAAGTTCATGGCCGAGGTCTACTGGGGCTACGGAGACGCCTTGATCCACCTGGGCTTCGACTACGTGTACGACAAAGAAGGCCTCTACGACAAACTCAGCGCAGGTAACCTCGACGACATCAAGAGCTACATCAAGAACAGAGGCGACAAAATCAACATCGGCTCTCACTTCGTGGAAAACCACGACGAAGGACGCGCGGCCACCCACTTCGGCTCCACCTACGCCGCAGACGCTGCCGCCCTCGTGAGCTTCACCTTGCCCGGCATGCGCTTCCACTTCCAAGGACAATGGCTGGGCCGCAAGAACAAGCTCGACATCCACCTGAGAAGGAGCTACGACATGGCGAACGACAAGGACGAACCCACCATCATGGACTACGACGCCCTCCTCCCGCTGCTGAACGACTCCGTCTGGCACGACGGCACCTGGACCTACAAGGAAGTCGAGGGCACCAACGACTGCTGGAGGCTCATGGCCTGGACTTGGGAAACCGCCTCTCAGAGCGTTTTGGTGGTCGTGAACTACTCAGATCAGTACGCCACCGGCATGGTCAAGCTCGACGTTCGCAACGGAAACATCGTGTTCGAAGACAAAATGACGGGCGCGATCTACAACAAAGAAGGCGCCGAGGTGAGAGACCAGGGCATGTTCGTTGGCATCGACAGGTACTGGGCGAGCATCTTCTACTTCAAGAAGTGATAACCGATTTATTCATATTCTGCTGTGTATTTTCAAATTGAAAGTGTTTTGGAGTATTTTGCGATAATATATCATAATCCACCTTTCATTAAGATATTGATAAATATACATATTCTCTTTTATATACTGGGTGATTTTAATATATTGTACTCATTTGGATTATAAAATTAAATGGAAATTATTTCAAATCAAAGTACTAAATGTAGCTATTTTATATGTAGCCAATATGTGTTTAATAATATAACCGTTAGAAATGTCTCAATAATTTATGATCCTATCGTTTCATGTTCATACTGGATTTAGTGAAATGAAATAATTTTGACGTACATTTTGAGTATATCGCAAAGATATCTTATTTGTATATAATACCATGTAATTAATCATTCAACAAATTCTAAATAAATATCTGTATACCGAAAAGGTGTTTTCAAATTATTAATTTACGCACTTGCTCATAATTACCCACAAAGTCTGGTTATTTGTTATATTTTGTATCTTCTCTGTTGCGTATTTACAACCCGTAAAGTATACAGATTTGATTGAATACTTCTTGTGCTATTACGTTAATGTTATAATAGCACGATTGTGAAATTTTCTTAATTCTAAGATTCCCATAAAATCAATCTATTGTAAATATCTTAGCGAATTGTAAAACAAATTCTTCTATTTTCTGGCTGGATGACAATGTCTCAGCAAAAACTATTTATACAACGCAAAATTTAACTCGATTCAAAAGCCTATGTTTTAGACTGGTTTTATCTTTTATACTCATACAACGCATTTGAAGTCTTATACGTTTCACTCCACATGAACGATATCCAAACATCCCAACTGGTGGACGCCGTCGCAAACCTCTTCAACGTAAAGGAAACCGAAGATCTGGCACACAGAGTCGCGATGCAGGCGATGATGCTCCCGGACAAGGTGTTCCAGCAGCTCTTCGTCCAGCTCTCGTTCCAGATGAACGCGGACAGCGCCTGCCTTATGAAGCTCTTCGTGGACAACGTGGTCACGAGGCAGCTCTGGAGCGGCCCCGCCAGCTAGAGCGTCACCCTGCAGCTGAAGGCCCAGGAACACCGCTTCAAGCTGACCTGCCCCAGAATGAAGGCGACGGCCTACCAAGAGTTCCAGGACCGGTTCGCCGCGGCCTTGAAGAGAGTCATCGAGACCAACCAGAACAAGAGCCTCGCGTGCCAGGACTACTCGGAGCTGTGCCAGGTGGCGAACGAGCTCTTTCTCCACCACAACCAAATGGACTTCTGGAGACAAGTGAGCCTCTTGGTCCCGGAGAGAACCGACAGGCAGCTCCGAGACTACTACCAGAAGTCCTTCCTCAGAAACATGTACGTCGAGTGCATCTCCGGCAGCGACAAGATCACGCTCTGCAGCCTCGTGGACCAGATGCCCAGCTCGAAGCCCTCTCAGATCGCCGACCGGTTCGCTGAGCTCGTGGGCGAGTCCAAGTACTTCAAGCGAAACGTGGTGATGTACATCGTGAACAGAAAGGGTAAATGAATTCATTTATAAATGTAATACACTCACTTCTTCATTTTTTGTCTTTCAAAACATTTTTGTCTAACTTTGTCCTTGTTTACTATCTAACCCTCACCAAACACGCCTGAGCCAAGTACTGCTCGTTGTGTTCCAAGCTGTCCAAAACGTCTTGGTTTCGACCGCTGCACTGGCTCAGGTAGTCGGTCCTCTTGCATTGCACCTTGAGTTCGTACACGGAGCTGTGAATCTTCTCCGCCAGTTTGGATGCGCTGGTGAAGGAATTCAGAAAGGTCTGCCACTTCGTGAAGCCGAGCGAGTTCGACTTCGAGGAGGTCAGCGGACTGACTGCTATCCTCGCCAGTTTCCCGCTCTGGAGTCGGAGGAAGGGAATTTTCTGCTTCAGTGGAGAGCTGCCGAGGTTTCTGTTCGTTTCGGAGTGGGAGAAGATTCTATTGCAAATGCTTAATCTATGAGTGATCAAATCAAAAGAAATCTGGATACGATCAACACGATTTTAATAACTACTAGAATATTCATTAGTCGTCGTTTCCTGCTAATATTGATTTTTGAAAGTACACAGTAACTAATCGCTTGGATACGTGTGTTTCCAGAATATATTAATTACTACATAACCTCGAATTGAGACACCCACCCCCTTTCACTTACAGACACCCGAAGTGCTCAGATACAGACACCTTCGATTTTTTAAAGTAAAGGTGTCTATAACTGAACTGCAAAAGGGGTTGTAAGTGAATTTAACATTGTAAATCTCTTTTTGTATTTACTAATTTTTTTGAGCTTTTGAGATATGTATGACCATAAAAATATATTTTATGTTACTTAACATTCTATTTAGTTGTTATTTATAAAGAATACATCAATAATCTAGAAATTTGATTAAAATTTTAGAAAATTTTGGAAAAGGTGTCTGTAACTGAAATGGAAACCCAAATCTGACACAAGAAATATACCAAACTGAGCCAGATTTGCTCTCACTTATAGACACCCTGGCCATTTTTGAAAACTGCTCGGGTGTCTGTATTCGAACAAGGGTGGGTGTCTCAATTCGAGGTTATGTAGTAATTTCAAACTAAGCTTCTTAGTGAATATTAAATGATAGATTAAAATACACAAAATTAATACTATTCCAGAATATACTAGATACTGATATTTATCTTTATAATTCTCCGCTGTTGGTCATTCCATTGTTGTAATGATTAATAATTAGTGAATGAATATATTACTAATATCAATCAATTTTCTAAACTCTACTCACTTACCCAGACTCTTGTGCATACACGCCTTGTTCTTCTCCAAGGTCTTCAAAACTGCTTCGTTCTTACTGCTGCAATTACTCAGATATTCAGTTCTCTTCAACTAAATCATCAACTAATAAGAACTGCTGTTGATCTAGTCCATGAGCTCCGAACAGCGGCCGCTTTGATTCGTGAGCGACAACCACTTCGTGAACTCGACGGAGTCCGACTTTGAGTTTGTGTGCGAGGAACTAATGGCCATATTTACATCATTGCTCGAAAGGGCTTCTAGAACATGGAGCTGAAGTTTGGGTGGGATGTGTACATTCACTCGCTTGTTTTAGTGGTACGTTTTGAAGTGGGTGTTAAACAGCTAAAAGGGTTAGAAAGACGCTCGTAATGGTGTTTATAAATTTATAGTAGTGTGTTTGAACAAATTCGAATTGTCGTATAAACTGGGTTTTGATTTAATAAATGATGTATTTATATGACAAATTATTATCAGTGTAATTATTAACTTTATATAAAATAAAGTGTACTACAATTCCTCAAATACAGACCCCAGTAATATAACCTGGTTAAACATGATAATTTAAATGTTTCAACACTCGAACAATATAAATAAATATAATAATGACGAATTTAGCTAAATGTGAGTAAATTAATGCATTATAATATATACCTATAAGTTTCTTTTGTCATAATTAGCTTTCATGTATTATTACAATATGTTTTTGCTAAAATTGTTTAAAAAATAGCATCTGAAGTGGTTAATTATTTTGCAGAGGCCTATCACCTTTTGACTTTAAAATACGAATGGTAAAATTTATTCACATTTCCCCAAAATTACAAAGCGCTTTTTACATATAATTACCACACTGCAGTTAACTATGATAATAATTAGCTGTATTGTAATGCAAGTGATGCTACGCTTGAAATAATATTTAGTAAATTTATGTAAATATAATATTTCATTAAAGATCAAATATGTTCCATTGGTTTTGAATCATATGCATTCAATTTTATTATGACCTCCGAAAAGTATATCTAGTTCTTTTTCATACTATTTAGAACTTTCAAATTTTTCGCGTTACAGTTCATCAAATATTCAATTCGTCGTAACTCAATATTTAAATAATAGTTTCTGGTATTAATATTTTCTATAAGTTGTGTGCTTTTATTGCCAGAATGTATTACTGTTTGCCATTTTGTTATGCCAACAGAATCAGAGGCGCCAGAATAAGTGTTAGGTGCGGCTATAACTTGACTTAATTCATCATTTGAGAGTCGTAATGGTTGTACCAGCATCTTAGGCGGTATAACTGGTTTAAATCTGATGAAATCCGTTTTGGAGTGAATTCAATTTTGAATTAATCTGCAACTATACTATAATATCATAACAGCTAAGATGTAATTTAATATCAAAAACGAATTGTTTATAATCTTAAATAAATGGTAATGTTTCTATTTGAGTGGTAGAATTTCGAATTTATCAAAATAATAAATTATACGTTTAATTTAGTATAATGTAAATATCAACAAAGTATCTTTGAAATATACTTTGTTATGGTGTTATTTTATAGTTAATAATATAATTATCAATAAGCACTTACAAAGTGGCTCAAACTTGAATATATTTCTCGATTTAATATCTTATAATCATGTCACACATCTTCTTTTTCTTTTAATTTTCTATTATATTTTTATTTTCGTTTGAATTTATGTTAAATATTGTATCTAAAATCTATTGACGTGTCGATTTTTGTAAAACTGGAATATGGATTGAAAATTTTATATTTATAATATTTATACTCATAACATTTACAATTATAATAATTTCACTCAGGATCTTTTTTCTTCACAAAATTTAGTTACACTATCTATTAAAATCTAACAATATCTATCAATATCTAAATTCGTCTCACTTTTATCTCTGAATAACGCGTTCAATCAGCGCCTTGTGGTTCTTGTACAAACTGTCCAGAACTTTCTGGTTTTTGGAGTTGCAATTGTTCATGCAATTGTACTCCGTTCTTTTTGTTTGAATTCTGAGCTGGTAGTTCGTGTTGTTGATCAGTTCAATTAAATCCTGGGCCGAATTTTAGTTCGAGAATTCTGATTTGGAGGCGGAGAATGACTGGATAAATACGATGCTCAGGTTCTGGGTTAACTTTTAGTTGGTATTCGTTTGGAGTGGGAAGTTAATATTCAACCACTGAAATGAGTTTAAAGAGGTGTTTAGTTGTGAAATAAAGAATTCTACGAATTGTACAATTATTTACTTAAAAATAGTAAATTGAAATAATTCATTTCAATTATTATTAGTTATTTTAATTCATTCGCTCATGTTCCAAGTATTCATTTAGAATGAACTGAATTTATTAGTATTTAAAATTATGAATTTTACTTTGTTATTAACTACCATCATAATTAACATAATTACAATAAAGAATCGAATTAGCTCAACGAGAATTAGACAAATAATAGATAATAATAGTTATTAATTTAAACATTAAATATTATACTAATTGAATAAAATATATTATATTTAAGAAATAATAAACCCAAGTTCAGAATGGAAGGCATTCTTTTGGAAGATCTCCTACTAACCTCATAACCCTTTCATTTGCATCGTAGATTGCTTGGAAATCTCGAATGTCAACCATCAACGTGTAATTGTACTGGAACCCTATCATTTCGGATATGCTGTTCATGTACTCTTCTATTTGCTATTGTAATAACTCTGTGTCAATACCTTCAACTTGTTAGATATCGTACTTTATATACTTGAAACTGATCTTTCCTGTTTCTTCTTTCAAATCGTTGAACAATTTAATTTATCCGATAAGTTCAACCTGTATTTAGGAACCATTAACTTCGACCAACATTGTAACAAGAGCTCCTGTGTTTGTAAACCTTAAAGTTGGGTGCTTGATTGATTTGAATTGTGTGGTAGAAAATGCATCCCTGTATTTGTGGAATATGTAGAATACATTGTTGAACGCTTCGTCTTTAACTGCCATTTGCATTTCGGTGTTGAACTTATTGAAGGTTATTTGAGAAGTTCCTTTTGTCAAAAACTCGTCAGTTAGGTTTTTGCCGAAATATGTGTAACCGCTGAACATAAGTGAAACAAATCCGTTTCCAATCTGAACGCCGTCAACATACCTCTCATCCTTCAGAAATACATCATTTGAGGTGTAATTGTATTATCTGCGTCCATCTTCAAATACATCATTTAGCAACTGCACGAAGTTAACCAAAAGAATATCTGCTAAAACATCTGAGATTTGATTTTGTAAGGAATCGAGAACTACATCAATTAAAGATTAAAAGACCCAAGACGCACCACCATCAAGCTTAATCCTCAGCTGGTCGTAATGCAATTCTGACTTTACTAACTTTAAAATCATGTGACCTGGACAATCTATTTTGTCTATTTCGGATCTTGCTGTTCCACTCATAGAACCATTTTTGATAATAATTTGACCGCTTCCATTATCTGTTGTGTATGGATATGTTTATTATTAAAATTTCCATTAAAATTATAGCAATAACTCGCAACTAGGAAGGTAGAGAGCAATTTATTCATTTCCATCTAAATTCATTTTTACATCAGGAACTTATAGATTCGCTATTTTGATATCGCTCAACTTAAAATCCATTTATATCGATGCTACATTTATTGGAATATTGATATCTGGAATACTTATGTTATACACATACTATTCTAAACTACCTTACATCCCACAAAATAAATATCTTTCTGCACCTTTTAATGTGGCAGTAGATGATTACACGCTATCTTAGTGCGACAATAATCTGGGAAACCCGAGTTCGCAAATTTTCTCATTGCTGAGAGCATATAAGACGATCATTTGATGTGGCAATATTAATTGAGGCTAATATTATTATAGAAGTTTGAAATACTATATGTACAATTAAAAAATGTATAGAGTTCATTTAATATTAATTGGTATACGTTATTTGTATATGATTTGTATATAATGTAATTAAATTTTCAAAAATATTTTTAATTATTAATTTTTATTTATTAAAACCTATCGAATTATGTTATTAAACATACATGTTATTATACATCTCTTTATATTACCTATTCGCCAAAATTATAATAATTTTCAAAATAGTATATTTTCAATACTTCTTTCAATTTCCACTAGATTCTTTCTAAATTAGCATAATACAAAGAAAATCTTAAATATTAATCTTAAAATACAATGTGATAGATTTTATAAGAGTTGAGGAGATATTATTATAGAATAGATAGTACATTCTTATTGCTAACTTTTACAACTGTAAGTTATAGATTATATTCTTCTGAAGTCAATAATTACCTAAATTCAAACTAACTGGTGATGTTGTCTATAAAGCAAAGCCTTGAATGAGATGAGAAGAAATTAATAAGAGACTTAATGTTGATAGTTAATGTTGATATTCTATTTAATTATATTAACTAATGAAAATGAAATGATTGAATTGAGCCTTAGTACTGATGATAAGGTTACAGTTAAGTGAGTCATTTTATTATATTAACTAATATTTAAATTTAGATTTTTTAGAATACATAACTAAATAATATAAATCACTTATTATTCCGTTCAAATAAAGATTGTTTTATAGACTAAGTAGTAAAATAAAATTGGTTCTTTTTCAAAGTTTCAACCACTTTCTTGTTTTTTGCATTACACTTCTGTAAATACTCTGCTCGTCGTAATTATACTTTGAGTTAATAATTGTATGTGTTAATCTTTTCAATCAGACTTAAGCACTGGTTGCAAGACTAAGTGAGAGTTTGCCACTTTGTGAAGCCCACTGAATCTGATTTAGCTGAATACGTATAAGGAGCAACCACTACTTGACTTAGTTCCTCTGTTGAAAATCGCAGCGGTTGTATTCGTGTTTTTGGGGACAATACTGGTTTGAAACTGTCTTAATTCGTTTTGGAGTGAACAAAATAATAATTATGATTTAAAAGTAATGTATTGATAAAATCGTGATGTATTGAAATTGACATGTTTTCACGAATCTATGAGATTTAGTAATTTTAAAATCAGAAATTTGGTAAATTATGTATAAACGGCAAATAACGTTAAATGTATTAAAATTAAAGTGATAAGATTAACTTAAATATAAAGTGTACCTACATGTTGTATTCTAAAATTTCAATGTCTATTCTTTTAGCACCTAATAATATTATTATATAAATTTTAAACAACATAAATATTAATACAGTTGAATAAGATCAAAAGATAAAGATTGAAAACTTTATTAATTGTATTTTATTAACATTTGAAATTATTATTAACTGTGTGTGTATTAAATACTAAATTTGACCCCAATTTGTACATTGAATCAAATCAACGAATATAACTGTCTATTTAGTATTTATAAAAATACAAAATCACAGTTCTCAAATTAGCATTATTATTTTATTTTCGAAGTCTAAATTATAAGATAATCTTAAATTGTTACATAAATTAATAATCTTAATTTAGTTTTTTCTTTTTGCTTTTCTTTTAGCAAGAATATAAATATATGCAACTCAATTAACTTCAAGCTTGTCAGCAATACTCAATTAGTTAATACTAAGGTTCAATTTAATCATTTTCTTCATCTCTTATCTTAATCCCAATCCAAAATCAAAATATAGTTTCAATATTTCATGGATTACATTTAATATTACATCGATTTTATCCTTTGAGAGACTATAAAAGTAATCGCATGTTATATTTTCTGTTATTAAGCTAAATATGCACATTAATAGATGTAAATGTGTCAATATTCCTGATTTAGAAAATTTAGTTAATTTATATTTGAAGTGGGAGAAATAAAACCAAGATAAATGAAGTTCCCCGGTTATTAGAAAATTAAAATAAAATAAAAAGGAAAGAAACTGTTATTCTTTAAGTTATATAACAAAATAAAGTATAACAATACTACTTTTGAAATCACTAGCGATATTATTATTTAAATTATTATTATTTAAGTAAATAATTAAATATTGATTTAAAACTTTCACATGCAATCCTCGATCACGTATTATTCGATTTGAATTGGAAGGACGAACTTCGCGAACACCATTACGCGTTATTCGACCGCCACGACCGTTTCTTTTAGCGTTTCGAGAACCGTTTTCTTCCTCTTGATTCTCAATTTGAGTAGTTCGGTTAATTTATCATAAAGTACGAATACGGGCATGATTTGGTAGTGGAACCTGTTCGTTTTGCTCGGCTGCATGAGCACTTTCCCCATAAAAAAGGTGTTCTCGCGTTAATTGTACACGGCCACGAACTATTGCAGGCGCGCTTGATAGCAAATAAGGTCTTCAAACGGGTCAATTAATGGAATGCACTTGTGCGCTATTATTTGTTACTTTTATTGAGAGAGGATTGTGTTGGAGAGGAAAGGAGTGGAATAGGGAGATAGGGATTGGATGGGGAGGAAGGTTTGGGGTTTTGGAGAGAGTTCAAGCGCATTGAGGTTGTAGTAGATTAACTTGCTCCAAATCTGGTTTTTAAGTTGTTGTTCGGATACTTTCTCGGTTTCAAGGGATTTGTCAATATAAAGTTGTTATAAGAGTGGGGACTCAGCGGGGAGGGATTTATCAGGGAATGCGTGCAAAGTTAGCACCGGGCGCATCTGCTCGAATAAATGCCTAGAATAGAGCTTGGGATCCAAAAGCTCAAGAGGCTACAAGCACGTGTTTGATTTGGAGGTTAATATTGACATGATCTAGTTTGGACGCACCACGTTCGAAAATTATAATTATGAGATCACACCCAACTTCAAAGACTTGAACACGAGTAAAGTTAGCGTTTGGTCATCAGCCTGATAGTCCTGCTCTGGAGCGGTGTCATCTGGCTGGAATGATTGCTCCGGCTCATCCTAAGCGTTTGAATCCCAGAACGCAACCAAATGACCTGGACGCAAAGAACGGTGATCTATCTTATCCGTATCCTAGGCGAAAATCACATGATGTGGAAGAATTGTTGATGGAGGTAATATTATTGGAGCGAACTCTGGAAGTGGACCATAACAGGCTCCAGATTCGAAATAATCGTTTTCTTTGTATATTTGCTCATATTTCTGAGCTAGATCTGGAATATGCTGAAGCAACTCTTCACGCAAAACTCGGTACACATCTTTGGACACGTCTTAATGCTGTTCTAATAACAAATCAAAGAATAGAATAATTTATTCTTTAATAAATGCCAAATTTACTAAATGCGACATACGTAATTAGTTCTCATGTAATCCAGCATACGCTAAATAATCATTAAATAAATCCATAATTGTGAAGAGGTTTTGAGATATGAATTCAGGTACTTACTCAACAGTCTAGGGAAACTCCATTCTTTGAAAGGTATGAAAAAGAAGTGGTATTTTAATTATCTATTATATAAGAGCCCTAAATATACCATATGATGATAGTTTGTCAATAAAGCAAAGTATAAGTTAAAATATCTCATCAATTAGCATATAATATATTGTCTTATTAAAGTGTAAGTAATTTATTTTGTCCGACTTGGTATAACGGTTAGCATTTCTGGTTTTCACCCAGGAGATCCGGGTCCGATTCCCGGAGTCGGAGTATTTTTACTTTATATTTTTCTTTATTTTTAAATTTATATCATTAATGGTATTATTTTATATAGCGTCGTAATTTATTTCCACTTTAAATTTAATCAATGTTTGGTTTACTGATACCAAATTAGCCGGTGCGTACAGATTTTGTGTAGATTTCTGATACGTCTATGCAGGCTTTGATATAGAACGTGAATGAGCTTACGAATCTGACTGTGTTCAACATTGCTGCTCCGATGCCTCCCGCTGACTTTGCCTTCTCTGTTTACTTGCAGCAGTCGCATTTTGATCCGATATTTTTGGGGTAGTTGACTCCAACTCTGCACTCACTGTCTTTAGCCATAAGTCACCACATAAAACAGAGAGATATTGATTCCAATGGCCTATTGATCATTTCAATTGAGCAACTTATGCCCATGTAACCGGATTAATTCACGGACAATGAGAAGCTCTCAATGGTTGGAAAGTAATTGGCCGAGGACATGTTTTAATTTTGCTGCAGCTTCGAGGACGTTTACTTTCAAGGGCAGCACTACATTCCATATTAAGCCGTTGAGATGTGGATGAACTCCGTTCACCAGCGCGTGAAAATGAACCAGAAGTTCTGGAACAAAATATAGTGAGAGTTTGAAATATTGTGAATAAATTTACTTTGATTAATAAATGATTATTTTTAAGTTAATAATGAATAAAAAGATAAATGAACGGGAAACCGTAAAACAAGTTCAATCATCAATAACAAAATGACGAACAAAACTACATAAACTCGCTTATAAGACAAGAGATCGCTCGCGTTTTATAAAGCAACCTATGCTTATATTTAGGGAAAATAGCGAACAGGAGCTAATGTACTGTTGGCCCCAAAATTGATATAATTTTTCATCTCTTTTATTTTCTCATATTTTGCACTTTCTTAACTTATCTCAATACAGATTTATTTAATCATCTTCTCTATAACATAAACGGTAAATAGTATTAGTATCTTGTAACTTTATATCATAGAGAATGGTCCATAATAGCTGGTAGAAGAAATATAAAAATCACCCTTTTTTCACTGTATTTTTCAACACTATTTTTGCTAATAACTCACGTAATACTTAATATTTTGATGTCTGGTTGAGCAACTTTTTGTTGCATATCAAGTTAAAATTATATTGGTTAAGTACCGATTTAATCCAAAAATATATTTTAAATTTAGGTAAAATTCGCTCTTTTTCGAATAATGTTAGTAGTACTTAAATTTTGTGGTTATCTTATTAGGACCGTAAATGGTAATTGCAGCATTTAATAATAAAGAAAATTAACTTTTTATATTGAACTTTAGTTCGCTACAAAATTATATATATAAATTTATGAAGTAAAATATTAAACACATATAAATCAAAGATTCTAATAATACTACAGTTGTTAAATTATAATATCATTATTAAGCTAAATGTATATTTGCAGACTTAAATTACAATTATAAATATTATACATATAGTAGTTTGAAACAGAATAATTATTCTAATAAGACCATGACAACCAATAAACAATATTGTACAACAGAGAATACATTAATATATGTTGATCACTGATAGCTATTGAAATAGCCATTCAATACTAATAATATATAAAATAGTTAAATTAGAAACGACAAAATAAATTTATAGTTTTCTTATTATATATTTATAATTTATATGCAGACTAATAATGAACCATAGTAATTTTTTGTTCTAAATATTTATTAAATCTCTATAATGTTGAACTTATGCACAAAATCATTATATCTATATTTAAAATGTTTTAAGTAATATAATTCTAATTATTTATGAATAAAATTTGATTTATTTAGCTTTTCTTTATTTTAATTGAGAATATGTAAGAGTTATTTGTTAAATCAATTTCATTACGTGAAGTGGGATGAATACAAGTACTGAATAGTTATAGCTTTCTATAATGATTACGTACTACTACAGTAATAAAATTTAATAATAAAAAGTAATTCACTCCATAGTGTATTCAATTATTTTGAACATTACAATTTATATCAATTTATCATCCTATCAAATCACTAAAATGAAAAATATTTATTCATTTTTGTAACAATCATCTGTTACTAACTCCGCAGTTTTGAAATAAACTCTCTTAATTTCTTGGTTGTTACAGTACTGTTTTGTGGACATAGTTAAAATATATGGCTTTAGCTATGAACATACTATGATTTGGAACTTTTCGACTGATTTTATTACTGCTCTATGTTTAATTATTATATTTATATATTTTGGTTTTCCAATTCAATAGAGAATTGATTATATGTTGGGATTATTAAGTTTGAGCAACACTCTTTCTAATTTTAGACGATAACGTTTATCAAAATAAATTTGATCAAAGCGAAATATTTTGTTTTGATAGCATAAATAACTTCAAACACCATAGTTTAATATGTAGAACAAATAATTTTGGATATACTTATTTAGATTAACAAAATTATTTAATTTTGAAACTGTTATCAATGTAAAAAATAAATAGGTCACAACCAGCTTTATATATCATTAAATATATAAAGCTATACAAATTCGTGTTCATAAAGACATATAACTAAAACTAAAAATATTGAACTTCTCAATTACATTAAGCTGTAATGAGGTGTGTTAGTGTTTATTATTAATTAGAAGTAGTTAATATTGTAGAAATTAAAAATAATACAACTTTCAAAAAATCAAAAATTTTGAGAAAATAATGACGTTGAGAACTTTTACCAGCTGATGAATTCAATCGTTTTCGTAATTATTAATTCTTTACTGGTGTCATAATTCAAGATATTTGATTAATACCTTGACAATAATTGTTGGAGAACAAAATCATAATTCTCATTTTTTACTAAATTCGCAATATAATTAAAGTTTACATTGAAAGGCCATAATCTAATGCTATATGTTGCTCCTGACACACATATTAAGCTAAAAAATGCTAGAGCGCAATGTTGTTATTTAAAATTATTATGGGCCAGTTCGTAGTAATTTGTATTTATTAAGATAAGAATTATATCGGTGTTATTCAATGTGTATCATGTCCAAAGCAAACTGAGAATAAATCAACAGAATAAATCAACATCAAATATAGTAGTTTTATTACTAAAAGCATCGCTGAGCAAAAAGTAGTGAGGATCTTAATTTGA
This sequence comes from Hexamita inflata, assembly GCA_963988835.1. Classification (NCBI taxonomy): domain Eukaryota; phylum Fornicata; order Diplomonadida; family Hexamitidae; genus Hexamita; species Hexamita inflata. Next base: position 610,886 of record CAXDID010001174.1, read on the forward strand.
AATCATCATATATTTTACTTCAAAATTTTGGGCTCAAAATATGCTAATAAAATAAGTTATATAACATATATTACTAATTTGATATTAACACTCCAAAACACCACTCACTCACTGGCTCCAGCCATCTGTTAAAATATAAATTACAAACAACGAACACGAGTAATCTTGATAACTTTGGAATGAAGTGCATTCGATTATGTAATAATACACGATTTTGTTTGTGTAATATAATTTTTTCTTCTAATTTTTACTTTTTGAGTTTACAAAATTATTTCTTTTAGAAGATAAAGCTAATACTAAAAGTTACTTTCAGAAAAAAGTTGCTCAACCAGACTCATGATTAGAAGTCTTTCTACGTAAACTTTTAATAGCATCAATTCAATTTATAATTTGGCAACTTTTCTGCGCAGAATTTGTAAGTTAGTTCCAGATATTTACCGATCGTTAAAGATCAACCTAATTGGTGTAACATTCTATTGACTCAAAGGTTATTCCACGTTTTTTAATAATAAATATCACTTAAAAATTCAGATATACATTGCTGTCATTGCCCTGGCGACTCAATTTTTTATGCACAAAAGTCTCACTAATAAAGTTTCAGTTAGTGAAGTGCATTTTCATCATTAGGAATTGGAGTGGATTTTGCGCCAACATCTCATAAAACGTAATATATTATATATTTATAACAAATACTCATGAACATGCTCAGGGCGCGAGCAAGTTCTTGTCTTATAAGGGTGTTGAGCATGTTACCCTATGTGCGAAAAGACTACCTTGCGAGATTATGTAGAATATATAAAAATCAACAACAATATTCAATTTAATCGTTTGCGAAATTTATGTACGAAGTCAATAAACCTATTTTTCTTTGGCAGGCCTTTTATTCTCTTTATAGGAAAATCATGGAAAATCTACTTTGTTTGTATGAAAGCAAGCAATGAAATTAATTTATTGCGAAAAGTGTAATCTAATTGAACTGGTCTCCATGGTAAAATAATAAAATATATGTAAAATATTTAAATTAAAACAAGTTTGAATACGCTTGAACTCTTTTATAATTTGTTTTAATACAATTAGAGTATAACGAGATTAGTACTAAAATAGTATTTACAAAAAATTAGTATACTTTTGTAATTTCCGTAAAGGAATTGAAGTATATTAATGTGTATCTATGATGAGATTTAACCATATCCATATTGAACGTTTTAACAGTTATATAAAGAAAAATATTATATATATACCGCTAATTCGTTAATTTGTTTAATTCCTGTTTAATAAAATTTTCGACTAAACAGTATAAGAAAATTAATTGTCTTTATGAATGCATGCATTGTATATTACATTTTTCACTCCATAATGCCGTAATTATTTACTATTAATAAATTAGTTCCATAATAGCTTTAACAGATTTCAGTTATGCGATATTCAATGGACTCAACACGATCTGAAACTAGTTCATTCCAATAAAATTTAAGTTAAACAACTTAATCATCTGTTGGATAATTTTAATCTATAATAAATAATATGCAATAAGAAAAAATGAAGTAATAGTTATTTATTAAATAGATATATATCGACTTTAAGGGCAAAATTGACTCAACATAATTTGAAATAGTGATATAGAATAAACGAATAGACTATTTAACATCATGCGGTATCAAAAACAAGGAAATATTAAATAAACTACAAAACAATTACAATGTTATTGAAAAAAGAGTTAAATTTTTGTGAATTATTTGAATTATTTTTGCAATTTGTAACAATATTATTTATACATGAATGAACTTTTAATGAAAATTAAGTGAGTTATATTTAACGCGTTTAAGTGTACATTATATTATTGTCATACCTTTCATCAACAATATAGGTTTACATATCATCAACGATAGCTTTTTAGAACTACAAGTATTGAGCTCAAATAATTAGCAGAAACTAAATTAATTCTATATATATTGATATATAATTATATTATTTATTATTTGAATAATCAAACAGTAATCAAACTTCATTTACTTTTCATTTAATGATTGATTGACTATTTATCAGCTACTTTGTTTGTTTTTATATAATATACTGAATAAGATGGGACAACCCACTCCATAATGGACACATTTTAGTATGTAGAATAGCTCAAGAAGAATATGGAAAATAACAGATCCAAGGTTGCTTTTATCGGTGTAGCTGGTGGTAGTGCTTCCGGCAAAACATCAATCACCGCCATAATCAAACAGTATTTTTCGGATACTAAATCTGTCTCTGTTGTGACAATTGATGATTTTTACAGAGATAAGTCTGAAGAACTCATAGCTCGTTTTAACGGCAGGATTAACTGGGATGATCCGTATATGATCGACGACCAGTAGCTGTTAGCTTGCTTACATTCCCTAGCTGAAAGGAAGCCGTACACAATGAACAAATTTGACTACAAGGTATCAATGCACTCTTCAGAGACAATAACAATAGTACCTGCTGATATCATTATTGTTGAGGGCATTTTTGCTTTCTATTGGCAGCACATCCGCGAGCTGTAGAAGTTGCGTATTTTTGTTGACTGCTCAGGTGAATCCAGACTCATGAGACGTATCATAAGGGACGTTAAAGAAAGAGGCCGCACAGTTGAATCGGTTATTGAGTAATACGCCCGTTTTGTGAAGCCGAGCTTTGATAAGTTCATCCAACCACAGATAAAGCAAGCTCATCTGGTTCTTCCCTGGGAGAACATAGATTAGAACACGAATTTAGCGGCTGTCGAACTGTTGATAAACTACATCTCAGTTCTTGCCAGCCAAAGCAATTCCAGACCTGCCACACCAAGAGAATATTAATGACGTTAGTATATAATTAAATTAAATAACCAACACTTTTATAATATTAATATCAAAATTATATCTATTTCACTTTTCTAAAACAGGACATTCGCTAGGCGAATCTGAAACCATACCCCTAACACAGGCCCAAGTAAGTTCAACATGCTCCTTTACAAAAGAATTGTGCAAAAAATCCATCGAATTAATATGCTTTGTAATTTCCTTGTTGTTTAATTCGATTTAATCCTAATATTTTGAACTCGTCGAGTTGTTCAGCTATAATTTCTTCACCCTTTTCATTCACATATCCGAATTTAGCTGTAGATATCGGAACAAGTATTTCATCGCTGTCAGAATATAATGCGTTAATTTTCATCCCATAAAATGCACTCGTTGTGCTAAAATTAGCTTCACAACCACCATTCAACTTACATAAAATTAATGGAACAACATCTGTTCTCCAATATCCAGATGGAACCATGAATTAAGACTTGGATTTTTAATTTATTAGCGGATCCAAGTAATTCATAATTTGAGTCGGACAATTTTGTTTACAATACAATCTGTTCAGAACTCTGACACGTAGAATAAATTACAATTAGAAATCATAATATTGAAGTAACTATAAATAATTTCATAGCATCCCTGTACATTTAGAACCATCACAGACAACATAACCAGTTCTATAACGACAATTACACTCTACGTCATTGTGACCACATTATGAACATGATACTTTAACAGCGTTGGGATACGAATTTATATAAACTGAACCGCTTTATATTTTTGAAATTTTAGAATATAGATCGTTAATTTGCACAGATATATCCTATTTTGTTTTTGAAACTAAATTCTCCAGATTTGTTGTATTTTATTTTAATAAACTGATCAATTATGTATAATTTCCATAAATTCGTTGGTTAAATATAGTTTCCATATTTTAAAATTTTAGGTCTATATTAGTAATATTGTCTTTCAATAATTTATCTAGTGTTGTAATTGATGTTTAAGATTACTGTTAGACCTTATTTATTGATATGTTTAATAGTGATACGTTTTGTATAATCTAATTATCTACTATAATTATTTTTGTATCAATATAGCTTTAAAGTCGAGTGATATTCTAATCAATGAAGTATTATAATTTAGTGTAATTGGTAACTATATTATTACTTAATTCAATATAGTTGTCTTATATTGCTTATTTCAAACTCGTAAAATTATTAACCATATTAATATTTATACTATTGAGTTATTATATCAACAGAATGCACATTGTTTCATTTAATATGTAACCCTTTTTACATTAACAAATACCATTGAAATATTCAAAAGGATCTTAACACATCAAAACATTGTTTATAAGCGTACCATACTACAAATCAAATTAGCATATTCCATATACAGGTATCGTTTAATTCGAGCATACATTCATACATGTCACCTTTTCATAACCTATTTGATTTATTTTATTTATCCCAAGTATACCATATGCTTATGTAGTAATATCAGTACATACCTGAACACCATTTACAGATAATATGTTATACACTTCACTATCCGAAATAAAATACCCATTATTTTAACTAATTTATAAATTAAAGCCAATAACTACTGAATCAGCAACATTAAATATCGTCATAAGCGTATTGATTTGGTTTATAAGTCCAGATGAGTAGTTACTATCAAATCTAAATTAAATTTAAGATTTTTCTATTTATAATAATTTTACAGAATAAAGCATTAGAACTGAAGTATAACTTCCAGATACAGTAAATATTAACTTTGAATTTGCAACAAATACATCACATTATATACAAATTAATGCACCTTTAACTATTTTAAACATAATGGATACATTTATAGTACTGTCAACTATTTATTAAGTGGTAACACTAAATCCAAATACAGCAAATATGTTTATATAATTCATTTCAACATTAATAATAGATTACTGAGATGCTTCTGTATAGATAAATATCGTACTCGATTGTTATGACACTTATAAAGTATCATTAACGACAACTTAATTAATGCGTTATATTTTCTTACAATAATTATATTAATTATTATCGAATGTAATACTATTACTACATAATGCATTGGTTTTGCTGGGACTTAATAATCGGTACATTATAGAACATATCATATGTAATATACTAAAAGATAATAATACTATAATAATAATAATACTATTATAGAGTTTCTAAAATAGTGTATTTATTATTAATAAGTAAGTAACTTATTTATAGTGTTTTTAGCCCAAAATTACATTACAACATCCCTTTTTAAATTTTGTAAGAAACGCTATAAGATTATATTACGGTGACTGTTTTTTGTGGTGTTACACATATACAATGTGTATTTGTTATGAAATTATAATTAATTAAATTTGTAAACTACGATTTAGTTCTGCTATATCAATGAGTATTTCATATAACTATATACTAATTAGTTTAACTAATACTATGGAAATGAACTTATCATTTCCCAAAAGCTATAATGCATCTAAGTCAATATATAACATATATAATTACTGTTATACTCTCTCTTGTATTATTCTCAAATTACACGTGTTTAAATATGTATTTTACTAATAAGTATTAATCTATTAGATACTGGCTTATTGTCGCTCACTTGAGGCGGGAAATATTGTTTTAGATACAGACTTTGGTTATTATAATCGATGATTGATTATATAGTTTGGCTTCGTGTAGAGCTTACAATACTTCACCTTCTAATATCTCGGCTTAATCTGTTGTGGTAGGTAATATCTTTCAGTTCTAAAAACTAAGCTAGCGTCAAAGCTGTATGATCAATAGTCGACCATCAACAAATCATCAAGAGCTGATAGTGGAAACCACTCTATTACTTCCTTAGAATTTCTAAGGCTTAGAAACGTAAATTATACAACAGAGGTGATTCATGTATGGATAGGTTTGCACAACGCAACCGCATTACGCCCCCCTGAATGCGTGTAACTGAGTCGTCGGATGCACTGGTTACGAGGTGTATATGAAATATAAAATTATGTGAGAATATAGATCATTTGTGTTGACCTACGATTTTTAGTATGGTAGACTTAACCAGTATAAACAAAAGTTATATGTGTAGAATAAATTTGCGTTAAACAATTATCGTGCTATAATTATATGAAATTGCTTTTGGTTAACAAAAGTATGTTAATTACTCACATATAATGACATACATCACTTAATGGTAATCTAACCTACACTGTTTATCAGCTATTGTCTTTTAGATATTATACTTAAACATTAAAATGAATATAATCGTTGTATATTAATAATGTGAAAATAATAACATCCGGTATGAGTAACCTGGGACAACTGAGTACGCCGAGACAGTTGAATACGCCGATTAACTAGAATGTCGCGATCAACTTGAATACGCTAATCAACTTGAATATCGTGATCAACTTGAATACGCCACCCAACTCGAGTATGAAGAGTCACATCCGGTTTAACAATATAGTCCAATTTAACATATTATGCTCAACCAAACACAACTCGAGGAGCATAACACAAATATTGAGTCTAAATATTAGCCTGAAATATTGATTACTCAGGCAAAAGCTCATCTATCCAAACAACCAGCATCTTAGGTTATACCTACTAAAGAAGCAAAACCAGCACCGGTAAAAGCTTCAAAAGCAGAAGTAACTACGGCAAACGCCAATAAGACCGCCTAGGATAATTTAGTCGACTACAAATAGCTTCAAGCTTAACCAAAAGTGTTTGAAAACGCATCTCAGGCTTAAAAATAATACTTTAGTCTAGAGATGTAATTAAACCTCTTAAAAACCTATAGGAGAATATCATCAAACTGTTGAGTTACTCGCAAATATATTCCAAAAAATCGGACTAGTGATTAAAAAATACAAATGCGAAGGAACCGACCCTAGCTCAGGAAACACAACAGGCGTTATTGAATTCCTTGGACAAAATATCGGAATCAACTCCGAACCTATAGCAGTTCAAATACAGAAATAACTCCAAACCAGGATTAAGGCATTATAAAAATACGATATTCCCAAATTCTACTAATATCTCATTTTCAAGCAATGCATTATCCCCTCAGCAAATTACGGTCCCTTCCTCGAAGCTTCCATAACTTAAACCCAACTGACTGATGCGAAAGATAAATACGACTACATCGACATCATGCTAGCAGAAGCTATGGAAGAAATCCTCGAGTCAGATCTTCCAACCAAAGATCTACTCGATGTCATGTTACTCAGCAAGGACGACGGGGGCTTAGACTTAATAACCCCTGGAGCATATTTTGATCTAATGATTCAAAATAGGGACATGGCGTTCCAAGATCCGAATAAAGTAAATAAGGAAACGAGAGACTTCTTCTCCAAAAACAGACACGAATTCATCAATTCTAAATAATACCCCACTAACGTGAAGTCAGAAGTAAAACTAGGTCATTGTCTGGATAACTTCTACTAAATCACAAACAAAGGGTTCTAATATTTAGTTGACATGAGATTCAACAAAAAGCAATAATACGTAAGCTTAGATACAAAATGTGATCTTTGCAACTGCAAGAATGACATCTACCACGAGCTTAATTGTAAAAAGCTTCAAAGAAATCACATCTTAACACATGATTACTTTGTTAGATAGCTGGCTGATAAAATGATCGACGCCAACAAAGTTAGAGAAGTCAAAGAAGTTAGCTAGAACAATAACAACAGAACTGACCAAAAACACAAAGCCGACATATCTTTCATAAAAGATGGCAAGCAACAGTTCTTTGACATAGGCATATCCTGGGACACCGAGAGATACTTCGCTGTGAAACAAAAGCATTATCAAATGGAAACTGTCAATGGCTAGCCTATTACTTGCACTCCAATTATTATCGGAAAAGATACGACAGTCCATCCAGAATCATTAGCCGCACTTCGACAAGTAGGTATCGAAGATTCATGGTTATACCAGTAAGTTGGAATCCTAATGTCCAACTACAGAGAACAAACAGACTATGTTTTCAGGAAAAAGACTAGAAAAACACAAGATCAACCAACAGAACTAAACATATAGGAAATTGATCAAACAGAGGAATTTAGTAGTATTCCGGTCAATGAGACAACAAACTCAAATGCTGGAACTCAGAATTCTAGCATAAGACCTAAGAAGAAACCTAGGTAGAAATCTCAAGTGCAACACAGCCAAGAGATCCAAGCCTAGATGAACACATAAACTCAACCACCTTAGGTCACCCATAATACTGATAACACCTAGACGAACCAAGGAGCTATCAATATTTAAAAACAAGTTGTTGTAAACAATTTCAACTGCAGCAACACTAGTCTTTCTGGTTAATCAAAGAGCCAAAGTACCAACAAGAGCGAAGTCGCAAGAAAATCTTAGAATCAACAAAACCCCAAACAAACTGCACCGAAACAAGTTTCTTAAACCAAAACCCCAGTTCAGAAACCAAAGGAAGCCCCACAAGCGCCTTTACCCCAAAAAACCAAGAAAACTCAGTCGCAAATTCCACTTGTAAAATCAAAGCACACAAGCGAAGCGTCGAGTTAATCGAGTACAGTATCCAGCGGAACCTAAGCCAGCGAGTGCAACATAACTATTGAAGTTGAAGCACAAGCAAGCGAGTTAAGACGCCATTGGGAAGATTTTGATCCGAAAGAGTATTAGGAGTAGGTATGCTGCGATTTGGAAGAAGTTATTGACATTTACGTGAAGACCACCCAAAGTCGCCAATTATTAAGATTCAATCCAACTTAATATTGATCTTAAAGGCGTTCTTTAAACGTAAACTCATCAACCGACCCCAATGCGAGATACTCCTATAGAAAATTAAAGCCCTGTAATAAGTCTAGAACATTGAAGATGTTCTGAAACAGGCATCCCTACCTGCCCAGTAGGAAAATAAGTAAAGTCAAAGCGAAAAGAAGAAGACCAAGAAGCGACAGAATTAGATGGATATTTCCATCGATGACTGGGTATGAGGCCGATTCTCCAACATTGAGTATGTTGCCCGCGAAGACATGCGCTTGAAACGTAGACTATGCAAGTATAAATGAAAGTTAAGTGAGTGGGATATATAAAATGAATATAATCGTTGTATATTAATAAATGTGTATCGTTGTATATTATAAACCAATAAGAGTTAGTTAAATATATAATTTCTCATAAATATGATTTATTCTGGTAGATCACAAATATAACCAAACTGTAGATTAATACAACAATATGTAATATCTCACATGTGATCGTTTTTAATTTATGTTATATTTTTCAGAATTATAGTAAATCATAGAACTTCTATGATAATAAATGCATATTAAAATGTGTTTTTGTTTTAGTTACTACTATCTAAAATATTTAACTTCTAAATATACTACGTGCAATTTTCATTGTCCATATTTTCAAGTTTACAAATATAAACCGAAATAGTATAAATTGAAGGTGTTGTATTCCGAAACATCGTCACACACAGTACAAAATATACAGTACAAAAATCAAATCCATTTCTAGCTCACCATTTGAAGCACATTTTGGGAAGAAATCAGCTTATTCCATCTCTGACTAGATTTTGACGGCGAAAAATCGCTTATGTATTATATTATAGTTGGAAAAATAATACTATTATACGTTAATTATTACATTGATAAATACGTTTCATTTCTGAAGTGTCATTTTTCAACTTGAAAATTTCAAGCTTAAACCTTTATAATTTTCTAACTTTGCACCATTTATAAGACTTGTAAGTACATACGTATGATATTTTACAATATCTAGATTTGAAAAAGTATTCACACAATACATTTCACAGAATATTAATATTTGAATTTATAATATTCTAATTAAAATAATGAATTAGTACAATAGTGTATTATTTAGCTGTTCTTTTATGAAAATTATTGTTACGTGAACATGATAATAATTTGTTAATTAATACAATATTAATTTTTGTTATGTTTAAATATTAGGTTATCATATATGTTGAAAACTCACACTTGTGGTTTTTAGATTCGGTTATTGAGTAATACGCCCGTTTTGTGAAGCCGAGCTTTGATAAGTTCATCCAACCACAGATAAAGCAAGCTCATCTGGTTCTTCCCTGGGAGAACATAGATTAGAACACGAATTTAGCGGCTGTCGAACTGTTGATAAACTACATCTCAGTTCTTGCCAGCCAAAGCAATTCCAGACCTGCCACACCAAGAGAATATTAATGACGTTAGTATATAATTAAATTAAATAACCAACACTTTTATAATATTAATATCAAAATTATATCTATTTCACTTTTCTAAAACAGGACATTCGCTAGGCGAATCTGAAACCATACCCCTAACACAGGCCCAAGTAAGTTCAACATGCTCCTTTACAAAAGAATTGTGCAAAAAATCCATCGAATTAATATGCTTTGTAATTTCCTTGTTGTTTAATTCGATTTAATCCTAATATTTTGAACTCGTCGAGTTGTTCAGCTATAATTTCTTCACCCTTTTCATTCACATATCCGAATTTAGCTGTAGATATCGGAACAAGTATTTCATCGCTGTCAGAATATAATGCGTTAATTTTCATCCCATAAAATGCACTCGTTGTGCTAAAATTAGCTTCACAACCACCATTCAACTTACATAAAATTAATGGAACAACATCTGTTCTCCAATATCCAGATGGAACCATGAATTAAGACTTGGATTTTTAATTTATTAGCGGATCCAAGTAATTCATAATTTGAGTCGGACAATTTTGTTTACAATACAATCTGTTCAGAACTCTGACACGTAGAATAAATTACAATTAGAAATCATAATATTGAAGTAACTATAAATAATTTCAAGTCTTCAGCTATTGCCTCATATAATACTACCAAAATATATATCCCACTCACTTAACTTTCATTTATACTTGCATGGTCTACGTTTCAAGCGCATGTCTTCGCGGGCAACATACTCAATGTTGGAGAATCAGCCTCATAATAATAATACTACCAAAATATTAACTGTTTTACTAACTTGAATTGGAGTAGAGTGGAAGTAATTAAATTTTATGGAAAATAATCTTTTAATCTTTCAGTATATTACCTCCTATCAAATCTAGTCTAGCTATAATTTCACTTCCGGTGTTGGGGTGTACGCCATCGATTTTTGCCTCTATACATATAGAAGTTTGAAACAGAATAATTATTCTAATTAGACCATGACAACCAATAAACAATATAATACAACAGAGAATACATTAATATATGTTGATCACTGATAGCTATTGAAATAGCCATTCAATACTAATAATATGTAAATTAGTTAAATAAGATTACTCGACAAAATAAATTTAAAGTTTTTTATTATATATTTATAATTTATACGAACGATTAAGCTCGGCGTCCAACGTTAGAGCTGAAGTGGCATTGCTGAAATACCAGCTTTGTTTAGTGTGATCGATGATGGGTTCATACGGTTGCGCTTCTCGTTCCTCGCCGAATTTAATTCCTGAGATGCGGCTCGGCCAAATCGGTTGCGGAAGGTAAAATCCCCCGATTCAAAGTGCTGAGCTGGCATCTTCGAGGATCAGTATGGCTAAGGGCATGCCATCAACGAGCCTTCAGGATTAGAAAGCGGTAACCGCTCCATTGCTTCCTTAGAAACGCAGATGGTACGACGCAGGTGGATTCCCGTATAGATCGGCTTGCACGAAGCAGCCGCGTTACGCCCCTGGATGCTTGAACCCGAGTCGTTGGTTGCCTTGGTTGCGGAGGTGCGCCTAACGTACATAGGTGTGTCTAAAACTAATGATCATTCGCGTGAACTTACAGTACCTGTACAGAAGACCGAACTAGTATAAACGAAAGTTAAGTGAGTGGGATATATATTTATAATTTATATGTAGATTAATAATGAAATATAGTAATTGTTTGTTCTAAATATTTATTAAATCTCTATAATGTTGAACTTATGCACAAAATCATTATATCTATATTTAGAATGTTTCAAGTAATATAATTCTAATTATCTAGGAATAAAATTTGATTTATTCAGCTTTTCTTTATCTTAATTGAGAATATGTAAAAGATATTTGCTAAATTAATTTCATTACGTGAAGTGGGATGAATACAAGTACTGAATAGTTATAGCTTTCTATAATGATTACGTACTACTACAGTAATAAAATTTAATAATTAATAGTAATTCACTCCTTAGTGTATTCAATTATTATGAACATTACAATTTATATCAATTTATCATCCTATCAAATCACTAAAATGAAAAATATTTATTCATTTTTGTAACAATCATCTGTTACTAACTCCGCAGTTTTGAAATAAACTCTCTTAATTTCTTGGTTGTTACAGTACTGTTTTGTGGACATAGTTAAAATATATGGCTTTAGCTATGAACATACTATGATTTGGAACTTTTCGACTGATTTTATTACTGCTCTATGTTTAATTATTATATTTATATATTTTGGTTTTCCAATTCAATAGAGAATTGATTATATGTTGGGATTATTAAGTTTGAGCAACACTCTTTCTAATTTTAGACGATAACGTTTATCAAAATAAATTTGATCAAAGCGAAATATTTTGTTTTGATAGCATAAATAACTTCAAACACCATAGTTTAATATGTAGAACAAATAATTTTGGATATACTTATTTAGATTAACAAAATTATTTAATTTTGAAACTGTTATCAATGTAAAAAATAAATAGGTCACAACCAGCTTTATATATCATTAAATATATAAAGCTATACAAATTCGTGTTCATAAAGACATATAACTAAAACTAAAAATATTGAACTTCTCAATTACATTAAGCTGTAATGAGGTGTGTTAGTGTTTATTATTAATTAGAAGTAGTTAATATTGTAGAAATTAAAAATAATACAACTTTCAAAAAATCAAAAATTTTGAGAAAATAATGACGTTGAGAACTTTTACCAGCTGATGAATTCAATCGTTTTCGTAATTATTAATTCTTTACTGGTGTCATAATTCAAGATATTTGATTAATACCTTGACAATAATTGTTGGAGAACAAAATCATAATTCTCATTTTTTACTAAATTCGCAATATAATTAAAGTTTACATTGAAAGGCCATAATCTAATGCTATATGTTGCTCCTGACACACATATTAAGCTAAAAAATGCTAGAGCGCAATGTTGTTATTTAAAATTATTATGGGCCAGTTCGTAGTAATTTGTATTTATTAAGATAAGAATTATATCGGTGTTATTCAATGTGTATCATGTCCAAAGCAAACTGAGAATAAATCAACAGAATAAATCAACATCAAATATAGTAGTTTTATTACTAAAAGCATCGCTGAGCAAAAAGTAGTGAGGATCTTAATTTGAAATCATCATATATTTTACTTCAAAATTTTGGGCTCAAAATATGCTAATAAAATAAGTTATATAACATATATTACTAATTTGATATTAACACTCCAAAACACCACTCACTCACTGGCTCCAGCCATCTGTTAAAATATAAATTACAAACAACGAACACGAGTAATCTTGATAACTTTGGAATGAAGTGCATTCGATTATGTAATAATACACGATTTTGTTTGTGTAATATAATTTTTTCTTCTAATTTTTACTTTTTGAGTTTACAAAATTATTTCTTTTAGAAGATAAAGCTAATACTAAAAGTTACTTTCAGAAAAAAGTTGCTCAACCAGACTCATGATTAGAAGTCTTTCTACGTAAACTTTTCAAAGCATCAATTCAATTTATAATTTGGCAGCTTTTCTGCGCAGAATTTGTAAGTTAGTTCCAGATATTTACCGATAGTTAAAGATCAACCTAATTGGTGTAACATTCTATTGACTCAAAGGTTATTCCACGTTTTTGAATAATAAATATTACTTAAAAATTCAGATATACATTGCTGTCATGACCATGGCGACTCAATTTTTTGTGCACAAAAATCTCACTAATAAAGTTTCAGTTTGTGAAGTGCATTTTCATCATTAGGAATTGGAGTGGATTTTGCGTCAACATCTCATTAAACGTAATATATTATTATATATTTATAACAAAAACTCATGAACATGCTCAGGGCGCAAGCAAATTCTTGTGCCATAACAGAATAATTTGTAGGTATTCATAAATATTTTGAGGAAATTATTTCTTATAATTTCTATTATAAGACCTATAATCTCTATTATAATTTATGTTATTTCTAAGTTCTTCATTTCACTCAATACATTCACTTTACAAACTTGAGATTTCCCCTTTGAAGCAGTCCCAGGTTTTCTGGGCTCCGTTTCTCACGAAGTCGTTGTGTTTGAACTCTTTGAACTCAATTATTTTCAAACGGCCGTTTTCCTTCAATTCGTTTAAACCGAGCAAGTCAAATTCGTCCAGTTACTCGACGGGTACCTCCGCTCCATTCTTGAGGTAGCCGAAGTGGCCGGTGGCTCTGGGGACGAGGATCTCATCTTATAAAGAGTGAAGTAGTACTAAATTTATGTTTTAAAAGGCGTTTAATGTTGAAATGTTCGCGTTACATCCACCGTTTAGTTTACAAAGGATGTTTGGAGTGAAATCCGTTCTCCAGTACCCGGATGGAACTAATAACTGAGATTTGGATTTTTGATTAATCAACGGGTCAAGAACGTTCATCAAACCGGTTGGGCAGTTGGACTTGCAGTACATCCCGTTCAGAACTCCAGCGAGAGACACGAAGGAGCGCACGTTCGGGTAGAAATCCTGAGACGAGGCGAAGAACTGAATATATTACCTGGCTACGAAAGAACCTTGTGAATGAGATATGATGTCGATGCATTTGTAACCCTGAGTTAGCTGCTGTATTTTAACAGCTGCTGCGCGGCCGTAGCGCTCCGGGGACTCGAAAATGGATGAAAACATCCCGAAAAGAATATCAAGATTAACCACGTGGCGGTCAGGCAAATCCTGCCTTATCAGCGCTTCAATATTATTCATATTCTTAGAACTCGTGCCAAAACCGTGCAAAAGCACTATAGCAGTTTCTGAATCCAGGGCACTCAAACAATTCTAAGTTTAGAATGTATGCAACAATATAATGAGCATATTGTTTGGAGTGAATTAAATTAACGTAAAATTATTACGGAAACATCAAAATGTAAGTATTATTAAGCAAATATGAGTGAACTATTTTACACTACTGATATTGCTGTGTAATTTTTGTTCGATTACATTTTTGTCCGTTTATATTTGTATAACGTAAAAATTATAATTTCTTTTTACATCTTAAAACAACAAAAAATACTTCAAATATTAATATTTTTGTAAATTTAATATGTTAAATTTATATATTGAATTCTCTAAATATCACTTCTAATTTTTCTTAGAATTAAACTATTTTCAAGAGTTCAATACTAATTCAACAAAAATATCAATAATAAACTAAAAATAACTACTACAACTATTATAATATATGATTATTAACTATATAAAGATGAGTGTGTCGCTATTTCTTGGTACTTATTAATTGAATATTGTGCTCTTTGTTGGTTTTAAACCATCATTTTATTATTAAATTACTAATCAGTACAATTAAAGCTAATTTTTTACTGTTCTTTCATTTCAAATATTATCCCATTTAAGTTGTCTAATTATCTAAAAATACTGGATGTTAGCTAATTTAGTTTTCCAAATACAAAACTTTTTTTCAAATAATCTGGTTAATCAAATACTTTACAAAGCAATATACCTTCTTGAAACAACGTTTATATGTTACTATTCGTAACGGGGAACATATAATTATAATCAAATGTTAACACGTTAAAGTTTTAGAGTTTTTAAGACAAGATTCTACTAGGAAACATTACAAAATCAGTAAATAACATATTTTAATGCATCATTAATATAACACTGAAATTTTCTTAGTACATTGTTCCACTAAACTCATAATGGCAATTTACATAAGTAAGGTAATATAACTTATCGTTGTTAAAGTCAGGATAATTGTATATTAATTCTTCTAAATATTTTTAACAGTTTTCTGAAATGGAAATGCCAGATAAAATGGTAGATAAATTAGTTTTTGTCATACGCCCAACTGTAAAACCTACTCCCAACTTACTTTTCAAATTTAAAAGTTATTAAACGGTTACATTAGATAGAAGTAGTGCTGCTTCAATATTTTAATTCATATTTTAATATATATTTGTTATGACAGAGTTTTAATCACTACAATTAATTTAATAAAGATTTTGAAGATTGACTACTATATTTTCATTTGAGTTAGCTTTACATTATTTAAATACAAATGGAAAGTTTGTTGGATAAACTAAGTTTGTTAATTTATATTAATACTTATCAACTTCTCGCATTTTTAAAATCAGTCTAACATTTCTGTCAATATTACTAAAGAAATATTATGAATCGTTAATTTAAATTTAGGTTTTGATGTATTAGTTAACATGTATATACCATTATTGTTGAATTTACGCTAAGAAATATTTATAATTAAAATTTTCTTTTTAATTTTTGGCAATATACTATTCAACATCAGTATTTATTAAATATTAATGACCTTTTGATGAAAATATTTATTATATGGGAAATTATGAGCAAATAATACTAACATTAAACTCTACTGATTAATTAATTTATGTACATATTTTAATTATTTCTTAATCAAAATTATCTGTTACATGAGAAACAATGTAATAAGGTTCTGTAAATTTTACTTCACTTAGTTGTCTAGCAACATATTAATGAATATCTAGATCAATAAATGAAATAGTTAAAATTTATTTTAAAATTTTAGAAATTGGATTTTATAGTTTTGTATTTTAAATTATGATTATTTCAAATTAATATTATGATTGTGATTGACTGGAAATAGATGAATACTCTTTAAGGTATTAAATAGCCTAATCATTTGATTCGTAAAATTCTGAATCCTAAATTATAATCTACAATTTTGTATAAATACTATGATACCCTTTACCATATGGTGTATTATATCTATATAATCGTATTTTCTCATTATTTTGTATAGAATTAATTGTAATATTGAGCGCGTTGTACAAATCAGAAATTTTTATTTTTTGAGGAACACTAGAATATGTTATCCCAACAAAATTGTTAAGTTAAGCATCAACATTAGTAGATTAATAAAGTTATCCTATTGATTTATTTTTATTGTCATAACATATAGCGCTTTTTTGTTTGTATAAGGATAACCGACTTATAAATTTAAGTAACTCATTATCTTAGGAAGTTTCTTAGGAGTTGTTATAATTATATTTTTATTGGTTATTTAAAATATAATTAAAGTCAATATCTTCGTTTTAATTTATATTGGTTTTACATGGATAAAGAAATTGTATTTTAGAACCATATAAGCTTAATATTTCTTAATTATAATCCGTATTTTATTATTTATTTGTAGTATACGGATACTCTATTATATTCCCGGAACTTTCTATTAGTTAAATCGAAGATTTTAGTGGTAGAATATTTACAGAAATATTTTTGAATAATTCTATCAAATTTAGTGTAGTACAGTTGATATCTGTTTAAATATTTGTTAAATAGTAATTTGTATTTACAGGGTGTCCGTTATATTCTGCAGAATTAAATGTTAAAGGTTATTGTATTGATGTACACAACTATTTTGCGTTATTGTTAAACAATTATTAGTTAAAATATCTGTGAGCTTCTAAAGTTTTGTTTATTAGTTCTTTAATTAAGTTTGATGTATTTTAAAATATTTATTAACTATTATCAATAATTTCTGCATTAATAAATTAGTCAATATCGTTTTCTAACAAGGCACTATTTATTTACTATAAGTATTGTTCTAATTCTGATTTTATTGTGTCTATGTTCTGTGTTAATAAGTAAATAAATAACATATTATTATATTTAAAGTGAAATGAATAATTATTAAATGCAAAATATAAAATAATTATCAATACAAAAATTTGAATTCATATGTATTTAATGTGCTTTGAAAATTTACATTCTAAACATCTTATTCATATTACTTAAAACTCAGTCATATTGGGCAGTTTTTGGCTACATTTGCGACCATTCCTTTGACACACGCCCAAGTAATTCCAACTTTGTCTCTGACGAAGTCATTGTGCTTGAATCCGTCAAATTTATACTTTTGCACCACTCCCTGCGTTTATAACGTGTTCAGCTCCAAAACTCCATATTCAGCAAGCGCCTCCGCTTCAAATTCCACTCCGTTCACAATGTATCCAAAATGACTTGTTTATTTTGGAACTAAAATGTCATCATGATCCGAAAATAACATTCCGAACGTTTTTAGACCCTAAAACGCATTTAAAATCGAAGAATTCGCTCCACATCCACCGTTGAGTTTACAAAGGATGTTTGGAGTGAAATCCGTTCTCCAGTACCCGGATGGAACTAATAATTAAGATTTGGATTTTTGATTAATCAACGGGTCAAGAACGTTCATCAAACCGGTTGGGCAGTTGGACTTGCAGTACATCCCGTTCAGAACTCCAGCGAGAGACACGAAGGAGCGCACGTTCGGGTAGAAATCCTGAGACGAGGCGAAGAACTGAATATATTACCTGGCTACGAAAGAACCTTGGGAATGGGATATGATGTCGATGCATTTGTAACCCTGAGTTAGCTGCTGTATTTTAGAAGCCGCCGCACGACCGTAGCGCTCCGGGGACTCGAAAATGGAAGAAATAGCTCCTAGAAGTATTTCAAGGTTCACAACAAGCCTATCTGGAAAATCTTTCTGAATTAAGTTGTACATCGAGCTCATAATTTCTGCACTCTCGCCAAATCCATGAATAAGCACAATAGCTGTGTCTAAATCAGAAAAACCTAAACAATCCTGGCTTTACAAAGAAACAATAAGAGAACATATCATTAAATTTCGAGTGAAAAGAAATGTTCAGATATATTGTTTATAACAAGATCCTGTTTTAATTATGAATTTCTAAAAATAGTACCGATTATGTCATGTATACTTAAATGTTCATATATTTATTAACGAATAATAACAAATATATAATCGTGTAAATTTAATAACGAATCTTTACCTAACCAAATATCATAACCAAAACAGAGAAGTACAAATAATAAATGTGAAAGTATATAACCAAAGAAATTCTATTTAATGTTATTATTATGATAAAATAGCCTTTGTAAATTATTTGTACAGTTAAATAGCCTCATTTACACCTTAATATAACTAATCGAGTTAGTTGCTGTTGTTATCAATATTGTTTGAAAGTAGAATCTTATTAATAAAATGATTCACTTAACTGTTACCTTATCATCAGTACTATAGCTCAATTTAATCATTCCATCTTCATCTCATTAATATACTACTAAAATTATTGTATTAAGTCTTAGTATTATTGATATAAGTATCTATGTTTTAATTATTTTTGAAATGTAGTTAAAGTTTGTTTACATGAAATATTTTGGTAAAATATATAGGTTATCTAATACTATTGATTACAAATATAAATGTAGTAATTCAAATAATGAAATTTGAAAATGACATCTTAGAAAAGTTATAGTTATAAAATAACTAATGTTACAAATAATAATATTAAGATGCTTATCTTCTTTCATAAAATAACAGTTTTATAAATATTACCAAAATATTTCAAATATATTTGCAAATTGTACATAATATTTTGAATAATGTTTTTATAGATACTGCACTATTAAATATTTCCACATCAAATGATCTTCATATAAATACTGAACTATGATAAAATATGTGAACTCGGATTTCCCAGATTATTATCGCGTTAAGATAGTGTGTAATCGTCCACTGCCAACTTAAAAGGTGCTGAAAAATATCTTCTGTGTGGAATTCATGGTAGTTTAGATAAATATGTATATAACATACACATTCCCGATATCAATATACCAATTAATGTCGCATCTATGTAAATGGATTTTAAATTGAGCGAAATTAAAATAGCGAATTTATAAGTGCCCGATCTTAAAATGAATTTAGATGGAAATGAATAAATTGCTCTCTACCTTCCAAGTTGCGAGTTGTTGCTTTCATTTTAATGGAAATTTTAATAACAGGCATATCCATATACAACAGATAATGGAAGTGGTCAAATAATAATCAAAAATGGTACGATGGGTGCGACAGCTAGATCAGAAATAGACAAAAAAGATTGCCCTGGTCACATGATTTTGAAGTTAGTTAAGTCATAATTGCATTATGACCAACTGAGGATTAAGCTTGATGGTGGTGCGTCTTGGATCTTTTAATCTTTAATCGATGTGATACTTGATTCCTTGCAAAATCAAATCTCTGGTTTTCTAGCTGATACTCTAATGATTGGTTTCGTGCAAATTATAAACAATGCATTTGAAGATGGACGCAGATAGTATAATTACACCTCAACTGATGTATTTCTGAAGGACGAGAGGTATGTTGATGGCGTTCAGATTGGAAACGGATTTGTTTCACTTCTGTTCAGCGGTTACACATATTTCGGCAAAAACCTAACTGACGAGTTTTTGACAAAAGGAACTTCTCAAATTACCTTTAATAAGTTCAACACCGAAATGCAAATGGCAGTTAAAGACGAAGCATTTAATAATGTATTCTACATATTCCACAAATACAAGGATGCATTTTCTACCATACAATTCAAATCAATATAGCACCCAACTTTAAGGTTTACAAACACAGGAGCTCTTGTTACAATGTTGGTCGAAGTTAATGGTTCCTAAATACAAGTTGAACTTATCGGATAAATTAAATTGTTCAACGATTTGAAAGAAGAAACAGGAAAGATCAGTTTCAAGTACATAAAGTACGATATCTAACAAGTTGAAGGCATTGACACAGAGTTATTACAACAGCAAATAGAAGAGTACATGAACAGCATATCCGAAATGATAGGGTTCCAGTACAATTACACGTTAATGGTTGACATTCGAGATTTTCAAGCAATTTACGATGCAAATGAAAGGGTTATGAGGTTAGTAGGAGATCTTCCTAAAGAATGCATGCCTTATTGACATTGGTTATATTTATACTTAGTTATCTTTAATAGATTCCATTGTTTTACTATGATTTTATAAAAAATGATCTTATATAAATAAATTTCCTAAGTTTTTTCTTTTGTATTTAAAGGCCCTCTATTATTAGAAACGAATAAGCTAAATTGTTATCAATAACAATAATATGTTAATATTTAATTGAGCTTTAATCCATCATCATGTATTCTATTTATAATACTTTCAGTATTCAAAAATAGTTATCAATAATACAAATGTATTTTTAGAATATTTATATACTTTAACAATTTATCTGTTGTTTTCAATCAAGTATTATGTGTAATTAATGTTCATTTAAATCTGGTTATTCACTTGCTAAATCTGATACAATAAAGTGGTTTTTAAAATCTGTTATTATCAAAGTTTGATAGTAAATATAACAGAATCATTATTACAGTACAGTGAATATATGTTTTCACTTCAATGAAATAATACCATAATCTACCGCTTGGAAGAAAGCCGCATAGATTTATGCCATTGCTAGAAATGATTGAACCTAAAACTAACATCGGCACTCCAAGAAATCTGTCTAAGCGTTCTTGCTTATCAGATTCTTTTGACTTACTTTAGTTTCATCCATTTTTACATGCTAAATTCACATAATTAATAGATTAAATAGATAATTCTACTTGTTAGATGAAACTTTAATTCAAAAGGATAGACTATTTAACTATCTGTAACACGACTTGGAGTGACAAGAAAGAGGATACACTGATTTTTTAAATTTAATAGAGTCTATATAGATATATATGTATAATATTAATGATATTCCTACCTAGTATAATAAATATATTTCTTGAGATATTCGAGTTCAAATTTTCAAAAATTTTTCGCTTTATAATTCAGTACACAGCAAAGATCGCCAATACGTATGTAGGTAGGGAATATATGTTAGCATGTGAAATGATGATTGCCCTTTGTTTCATAACTTTGCGCAAAATATGATATTGATCAAAAATGAGAATCTTAATATATTTGTCAGTAAATGTAAGATAGAAGCTCTGTATTAAACGATACTGAAACACATATTCTGAATAGTTTTCAGTTAATTAGTATAACCATTTAATCAGTTACGATTTAAATTGGAAACTAATTCAATTCTGAATAACTTAGATTTCATTATGAAGTGATCTGATAATCAACCGTATACGTTATTATATTACATATTAGCTATAATTCGTACGAATTAATTGCGCAATTATATTGCGCTGAAATAATGATAATATTTGGTTCATATTATTATAATTACAAATGTTAATAGTATTGAATTTAAGCACATTAATTCAATTCATTCACTCCAAATGACAAAAATTATTGAATGTGTTACTTCAGTACTGATATAAATCAATAAATTAACTAAATTAATTTAAATAAAGTAGCAGCTTCTCTGTGTGGGAATATTTAAGTACCTACCTGACATCATATTCATTCTGAAAAACACATCAAAACATGTAACATTTAAAAACTTATTGACTTATTACAAACAATATTATATACATAAAACACATTTTAATAACAATATTATATAAAACAATGACATATATATGAATAGTTATTTAATATGTTCTAAAATATAATAAAACACTATATTATTATTAAAAATGATAACAATATAAGTTTAGATAACCTCACTACTTTAAAAAATTATATGTTTTCATTTAATTATTTACTTGTTATGATTTTAATAAATGAATATAACTAGTTTGGTGTGGAATAATATACTAAAATAATTCATATAATAGTGAATAAAAGATAATTATTGTTTGTTTATATAAACATATGAGAAGTAAAGTATTGAATGACTTAAACCCCGAAAATAAACAACGTTCAAAATATAATCACTCAGTTTAGATACGATAATAGTTATTGCAGAAGGATTAAGCTTTTAATCAGATAGGGATTTTTAGAGGCTATTTAGAAATGATATTTATCTTGTCACTCCAAGTGTAACACGAAAAATACGGATATAATGTTGAGGCTTGAACGAAATTAATGCTATTTGAATACAATTGTAAAGAAGTGAAGTCACTTTTATGGTTTATTATTAGCGGTTGTATTAGAGGTTAAGTAGGTAAGATATATATTTGTATGACTTAACTTATCATTCAACATTATAATTTTTATAATTTATAATTTTACTTTATCAATATATCGAAATGACGGAACACATATTCAGAAGTAAAATATATAAGATAATAATAACAATAAATTTAAAACGATACATTTTATAACTATTAGTATTCGTAAATATAAAATAATTAAAGTCATAATACACTCAGAACATTGCATTATCGTTCCATTAGTCGATAAACACTTTAACGGTACCGACAACGGCCATATCGTCGCTTTCCTGGAGCTGTTCGATGATTGACATGAACTCATCGTTTTCTCTGAAGAATTAATTCGCATTATGCCACCAGTAAACGTTGACAACGAACGCCAAAACGTTGTCAACAATCTCACTGTGATGTTGCTTACACAGGATTTATATTAAAAGATGAAGGTGGTTTTCATTTAATGTGTCTTACAAAGCGGGGTTCTCCTCTCTGGAAATCTGAGCGAGGATGAACGTGGCACTGTTCAGCACTTCTTAATTTACCGATTTAAACGAAGCAAGGATGTCAAGCAACACTTGTCCTGAAATGAAGAGGGGGAAGTTGCAAGAAACACACTTGAATAAATTGAGCACAATCTTACGCAACTCTTTCTGCGATAAAAATTTAGAGTAAAAATTAACTATCTAAAAGGTGAACATGGGATCCAAATGCACAGCCTGTGCCGGACTCTTTAACGTATCGAAAATCTACAGCACTAGATAAAAAATCTTATCGTTAAACTAATTCTAAGTGAACTCGGAAAGCAATGAAACATAGAAATTTGTAAATATTTCTGGATACAACCTATGTCTCGACTAATATGTTAACAAATGTACTGTATTATTCTCCTCCTGACAAATAATTGTCAAACACTACACAGCCTCGGTAAAGAAATCACTATTCCACTCGAATAACACACCTTACAATATCGCAAACAGATTTTTTATTGCACGCTACTACTCGTCTATTTTAAACTTTAAATTTAATAACAGTTAGAAAATCGAACCAAAGCATTTTATCGCTAGTACCGATGTAAACTATTCTGGCAATGATACGAATAAATCTGTTAATATCATTACTTAGTACGTGTCAACAAATGACTCAAGCTTCGATTCAAAATCTTACTTCAAAAACGACGGATACAATTCGCAAAGTTTAGCCGCGTAAAGACCTGCTAAATTGTAGAATTCGTCACTTGAATTAATGCATTGACGAAGAAGCTCAGGATATAACTTATAACGAGTAATATGAAATGCAATTTTTATTAAGTTTTATAAAGCAGAATTATTTGATCGTATATTCTTTTCTTTCACAAACTTTATTAACACGTCTGCATTTTCTACTAGTGATTGATGATTCGATTCATAAGAGCTATATACCAACATATTGTCTAGGGAATCGTCTAAGGCTGAGTTAAAAGTTACAAAATTTTGATTTTACTTTATTAATTACTAATTTTATACAAAACTAAATTACGAATATTTCTTCATGGCACTTCGTTATGATAAGAATACAGTTCGATTCATATGAAGTGTGTGAGTTCCAATAATGTGCATATTATTGACTTTTAAGGATAAATTATAAAATAACATTAACACTCCTCACAATTTATATGTCATATAATCGTGATGATAGACGTGGTGGAGACGACAGACGTGGCGGATATAGCCGCGATGGTGGTGATGATAGACGCGGAGGCTATAACCGTGACGGCGGTGATCGTCGTGGTGGATATGGTGGTGGTTACAACCGTGATGGTGGTGACAGACGTGGAGGCTTCGGTGGTGATCGCGGTGGTTATGAAAGAAGAGACTACGGTGAAAGACGTCAATATGGCGATAGAAACGGTGGATTCCAACAAAAGCCAAAGTGGTCTGACGAAGAAGTCCAAAAGCTTAAGGAAATGGTTGATTCCCAAAAGGAGACTGGTAAAGTTAACTGGGACGCCATCGGCAAGGAAATCGGCGGCAGATACGGTTCCACTTGTTTCAACAAGTACACCCAAATCTCTGAACCACAATGGACTCCAGAAGAAGAAGAAACTCTTGGTAAGTTCTGGGAAGAAAACAACAGCAACTTCAATGTTAATGATGTTCTCGAAAAGTTAGCCGGCCACTCCAAGCGTGGTACTCAATTCAAGCTTGAACGTTTGACTCAAGACGGTAAGTATAATCCAGTCTATCGCATGGGTAAGGACGAAATGCAGAAATGCGAGTGAAAAACTACAGATCAAAGCAAACTCTTAGAAATTCGAGTAGCAGTTTATTTATGTACAGATTATAAAACCCTAATGAAATGAAAAGCAACCTGCTTACCCAAAATTGAAACTCAGAGCTTGTAACACGAAACACACTTTCATTCAAAAAAAACGAAATCAGAAATACCATGGTTCAAAAATATTATATAGTAGTTTAGTGGTTTAGTTAGTTTGGGACTATACTGTTAGTAGGTATAATCTGCTAAATATAATTGTTAATATAACACAAAGCTGCTAATAGAGAAAATAACTGAATGAACTATTATTTTAATATTAAAATAAATATCCACTGTAGCCTGCTCACTAAATATTATTCGTTTATATTGTACTTATGTTCAAAAGTGGTCGCCTAACATAGGTGAATCTAAAACTAATGATCATTCGCGTGGACTTACAGTTCCTGTATAGAAGACTGAACTAGTAAAAGTAACTAGTAAAAGTAAAAGTAAGCATAATAAAATAAAAAGAAAAACTCGACACCAATGGGAATTGAACCCACGCTCCCAGAGGGAAATAGATTTCTAGTCTATCGCCTTAACCACTCGGCCATAGTGTCACATTGATTTTAATTTGTAATTATAATATAAAATTAATTTGTGAAAAATCATTCTAAGGAGAGTTTAAGTTAGCATTATAATTTGCATAGCAATATTAAATATTCATCAATATTATATATTTAATTTAAGTGTTGTGTACAGTGTTTACATACAAATTACGCATTGCTTTTTTTATATTGCTTTAATAGCTTTCGACTAAAACATATGCACATAATTGTTGATCAAAAATGGAAGTGAGAATAATTGAAAATAAACACATTAATAATTAGCATTAAATCACTTATTTTAGTGTTTATTCCACTTCATATATGTGGATTCTGTTGTAAGTGAATGGCGCTTTAGTAAATGACATATCTAGATATAATTAAAAATTTAGATAAGGATAGCAAGCTGCTACTAGCGAATTGATGAGGGTGGAAGCGTTGATTAACGATGTCTCGTCCTTGAGAACGTCAATGAATATGAGTTTTTAGGACATCTCTAAACAGTATGGAAAGGATTTGTAAAATCTGTTTTAGACTTTGTCTAATGCTTCTAAGCAGTTTGCGAGTTAAGTGGAGGCGAAGGAGTATTGTAATTCGAGTTACGTTTATAGTGTGAGTAATCATTCGACCGAGTTGACTACGTTGAAGCAGTAGTTTTAAACGTTGCATGCAAAGTAGTATTAGTCGACTGATGCTGATGATTATGTGTTCCAGGCTGATGTATTGAAGACGTTGATCAGCATTTACAACAATTTTAACGCAAAGCCCTCATTGTAGCAGTTTGTATCGCTCACCGAGGGCACTATTTACGAGCTCAAGCCCCTAGACTACAGTTAAACAGTTGAGAGCTTCGACAGCGAGCAGGCCCAGCATTACTCTCAAGAGTAGCTCTATTTCCGCCAGTTCTTCGGCACCCCCGACGACGACGTTTTATTAATAGTGGACGCCAGCGACAAGATGTCCAACGCGACTAAGTAAACCGTTTTCGATGCCGCACGTCAGTTCATCTCCCAGGTCTCACCCTTCGTGAACCTGAAGATAATGCTCGCAGCCGACGACCTGCGCATGAGCGCCGGCTCATACGTAAACCTTAAGAACAACTCGGCCTACTTCACCACCTTCCTCAACGAGGGCCAAGCCCAAAATTTCGGGTACCAACTCACTCAGGAACTACTTGTGTAATTAATTGAAGCCGAAATTGACCTGCATTAAATGTTCGCGGATTTCAACGGCTCAAAAACGCAACCGGTTCCGAGACAGTTCGTTTTCGTCATCTCCCCTTCACTTCAGGGTTCTCATTCGTACAAAATTGATAAAATTGAGTTCAAGGCACCGGTCACACTTATTAGATTCGACTCGTCAATGGTTACGTTTAAGAACGGGCAGAGCACTAGCTACTAGAAAGCATAACTAACTGAGTTTCAGAACCTGACAAATGCAGAAACGGTGTTCATCAGGAGCTCAAATTCGCAATACGCTCAGAATCTGCAGAATCAGAACATAATAACTAAAAAGGACACGATCTGCAAGGCGGTTGTTGACCCGGAATACTACGACCTGGGAGACGCGATCTCAAAAGAAAACCAAATCGACTCCATGCTGTACATTCAACACGCAATACAATAAGCACTCAAAATACTGTACCCAAGCGAAGAAACAGTCCTGCTGTCAAATTTCTCGAACCTCACGCTCATCTCAAACCCAGTTTACGTAAACATGAACAACACAGGGAGAAAACTACTTGGATTCTTCAACGTGATGGTGAACTTCAGCGAACTATTCAGCGAAACACGCGATTTTATTTAATACGAGGAAATCGTAGCTCAATCCCACCCAGTGGGCAAAGTGGTTGACGAAAACCTAATCATAATCGACTCGTTCAAACTGCAAGTCATTTAGTAAGAAGACTTCCTGTACATCGTCGACCAATAACCAGTTGACTCAAAACTGTTCGTAAGAACCTCCAAAATATTTGATGCCGTACTTACATACTCCGATTCAAACACCATAAAACTTACATCTTTAGATTGCAGTAGCGAACTTGACCCGAAAACGGTTCTTGGAACACAATATTAAGAACTCGTAATTTGTAAAGTTGAGCAGTCAGACACCGATTACAAAACTTAAGTTACAAATACCTTCACTTTTTATCTGAGTGTTAATAAAACTGTATTAAACATAGATGGGACATAAGATCCTGTTGTGGGTTTGCGTGCTGCCGTAATTAATTTGCTTAACTCATCATAATACAATACATAGCTTAAATTAATTGCAAATTAAATAATAAGAGAAGAATGGGATATTTCCAAATACAATGTTGGATTGCCTGTACTGCAATAAATGGAACCAAAACCTTCAATGTATTGCACTATCAATAGAAATTTATGTGGCTTCACAGCAAATTTATATTTTGATAAACCCAATAAGAACCCATAACTCACGTTTTTCTAACGCTTATTTGATAAACATAATCCACACAGAGCTGCGGCAACATTTATGAATTATACACGAGTTATTCCAGCTCCAGAACACACGACGAACTATGTATTACAAAGACATTATACTAGTCTCAATATGGAAACTTTATATGCGAATTCCACATTTTTAATTCATTTAACATGTATTCCGATTCCTGATATTGCTGGATTCTTTTTGGATGGTACATTGATAACCACACTTAACTAAGCTGCTTTATTTATAAATTATGACGGTGTAGTGGAACACGGAGCTATGTATTGGAACAATACATAGTACACCACGCAAGATATCACTAACACATCCATGAGTTCATCAACTATTATGTAAGAACTTTGGAGTATTATAGCTTATAACAATTTGACATCCCTTTCTGATTCGGAATCAGTTACACCTTCTCCATTAATTACATTTTTAACAGATAATTTCAAAAGTTCTGAAATTTATGATGCATCCTTACTTTAAAATGAAATAGGCGCTTGCGCTTATGAGCAGTTTGAAGGCTCTCTTCTTTTTGTGTTATGTAAACTTAGTGTAACAAATTATACAAAGCCTGAAGTACTTAAAGAATTTGTTGACGAATTATTCTTTAAAAATATAACTACTCAAAATGGAATACAAGAAAATTGGCAACGCCCACTTGAATTCAAAGCTTATATTAGAGTCACTAGAAATATAGCAGCCTTTGACACCACTGCTTAAACTTTTAAATCAGATAACACTGCTTTATTTTCTGATTGGACTTAGGATGAATAAATAAATGTTACAAACATTCCTGCTATGGTAATCGGAATTACTGTTCCTATTATTGCATTTATCATTTATTATTGCTTCTGAGTGAAAATATAAATACTGATTTTATTACTGATGATTGTTTATACTTGTTTGATTTTTTTGTTTAAATGAGTGATTGATTGATATTTGGTATTCTAAAATCGATATATTGCCGTTTATACGATTTCTATTAATTGAACATGGGACAACCCACTCCAGAATGGACACATTTTAGTATGTTTAATAACTTAAGAAGAATATGGAAAACAACAGATCCAAGGTTGCTTTTATCGGTGTAGCTGGTGGAAGCGCTTCCGGCAAAACATCAATTACTACAATAATCAAGCAGTATTTTTCCGATACTAAATCTGTCTCTGTTGTGACGATTGATGATTTTTATAGAGATAAATCAGATGAATTGGTTGCTCGTTTTAACGGTAGGATTAACTGGGATGATCCGTACATGATTGACGATTAGCTTTTATTGCAGTGTTTGAACACATTGGCTGCGCGCAAGAGTTATGTGATCAAGAAGTACGATTACACTGTTTCTAGACACACTGACGAGGAATTCGAGGTCAAGCCGGCCGATATCATCATCGTTGAGGGTATTTTTGCTTTCTACTGGTAGCACATCCGCGAGCTCTAGAAGTTGCGTATTTTCGTCGACTGCTCAGGTGAATCTAGGCTCATGAGGCGCATCATAAGGGACGTGAAGGAAAGAGGTCGCACAGTTGAATCTGTTATCGAGTAATACGCTCGTTTTGTCAAGCCGAGCTTTGATAAGTTCATTCAGCCACAGATTAAGCAAGCGCACCTGGTTCTGCCCTGGGAGAACATGGACCAGAACACGAATCTGGCCGCTGTGGAGTTATTGGTGAATTACATTTCAGTTCTCGCGGAACAGAGCGGTTCGAGGCCCGTGACCCCAAAGAAAGAGTGACATTTGTTTATATTTATTATATTTAATTGTATAAATTAACAAATTAATAGTTTTAGTATAAATTATATAAATTATAAATTAACAAATCACAACTTAGTATAAATTTTATACTAATAATTATCACCTCAGGGCCAAGAAGATTCGAAAGCGAAAAGAAAAAAGGCGCTCAAGTTACTAACCTCTATTTGTTAGGAATCGGTTAATATAATTATATTGTAATAATTATTAAGCCAGTCAAAATCACAAAACCAGCCAAAATCGTATGGCTCTCGTACACATACACCATTTTCAAAAACGACTCAACATATTAGTCCACTAGTGAAGACCTAGTGAAGGCCATACATGAGTCATATGTACAACGTAACCCAAGTAGCCTAAATCACCTAGTTACTGACCCTATTTAGCATTAAAATGAAAGAATTCACACTCGTTTCGTGAAGCCAAGCTCTTTGACTTGTATATTTGTGTTTTTGAAGGTGTTTACTAAGTTTATTTCGTTTATATTGGTTTTGCTTAGATATTTATCCGTTTACCAGAGAAGAGTTTACCAGATCCCAGTTGAACTGCTGATAAGTATCATTTTGGTTACTATTTATTGAAATTAACTCACAGTTATTATTATTCTACGTTCTTTGATCTAAGGATCGCTTTGAAAAGTGCAACAATAAGTTAGCGAGTCAAATAAACAACACAAGAACAGTATAATAATAAATATTAATAAATATTTAACAAGTTTCGATTAATATAGGAATTACTAATATGAGGTTAAATAGTAGAATTAATAGTGGAATTAAAATAAAGAACAAAATGAAGCGCGATAAAATTATCTACATCATGATGTTTCACACTTATCATATTTCATGTGATTTCTACTCCCAACAATTAATGTCAGATTACAACAGAGGCAGCTATAACCGCGATAACAATCGTGGTGGAGACGATAGACGTGGTGGTTTCAACCGTGAAGGTGGTGACGACAGACGCGGTGGATTCCGTGGAGGAGATGACAGACGTGGTGGCTTTGGTGGTCGCGACGGTGGTGATAGACGTGGAGGATTCGGAGGCCGTGACGGCGGTTTCGGCGGTCGTGGAGGCGACAGAAACGGTGGATTCCAACAAAAGCCAAAGTGGTCTGACGAAGAAGTCCAACAACTCAAGGAGATGGTTGGTACCCAAAAGGAAAACGGCAAGGTCAACTGGGACGCCATCGGCAAGGAAATCGGCGGCAGATACGGTTCCACTTGTTTCAACAAGTACACCCAAATCTCTGAACCAAAGTGGACTCCAGAGGAAGAACAGGTTCTCGGCAAGTTCTGGGAAGCCAACAACAATAATTTCAACATCAACGACGTTCTCGAGAAGTTGGAAGGCCACTCCAAGCGTGGTACCCAATTCAAGCTCGAACGTTTGACACAAGACGGCCAGTTCAACCCAGCCTATCGTATGGGTAAGGACGAAATGTAAAAAACTGAGTGATTAGCTTCATTTGATTTCAAATTATTTATTAGAACATTTCAATTTGATGTAAGTTGTGTTGAGAATATAGTGAGAACTACAATATCAGAAACAACTTACATTATTAATACTTCGTTAATTTTATAGATACAGCCATTCTGAACTAACTGGTACTAATTTTATTACGAAAGCTAATTATTTTCTCATCTAATTGTGTTCGCGTTATGTTTTCATTAATTTACTCATATAGGTTGTCAAAACGTACTTGTGAATATCTCATTATAATCATTTACACTTCATTTAAATGGAATGCATTTAGTTCTAAAACAATTCTAGAGTGAATATGCTAGGAACACAACGCCGAAGTCCAGGAAATGCTATGTAATAGTTTAATAATTTACCTTGAATCAATAAAGCGTATAACTGTATTAACATTAGGACATCAACTCAGAGAATGTATTAAACAAATTTATTTACGTCTACATTTAACAAATTTAGGGATTACATACAATATATATTAGTTGGGGTTTAGACCATGTTGTCGAAATATATGTGCAGCTCCCTTCAGAAGAAACAATGATATCAGTGATATCATATCAGTAAAAAATATAAAGTTTAAACAAGAAAATAACGGTCCTAAGAACTAAGAATGAAGTTTGCCAAATTGTACACTACAATTGTATATTAGATCTAGAATGAAGAATTAAGGATGAGATTATAATTAATTGTACTTAAGTTTATTTCATGTCGTTATAATAGTGTTAATATCATTCAATGAATATTGTTGCACGTTAAAATAAGAGCATAAATACAAAGTATTTAGACTCAACACATCACAGAATTACAAATATGGTTCAAACCTGTTATGGTAACAGTTTAATACCAGAAGTCCTTGTCAACGTATCATGGTATAACATCATTGTATGGTAGAAAGCATTTCATTGCGCCATTTAATAGCTTTAGCTATTTTGTTTAGATTTTACGTATAACGATAAAAATTTATAAATTCTTTTGGTATATTTAGTGAAATGCGGCAGGATCGTATAGCAGCTGCAATAAAAAATTTCCCTACACTTAGTTAGCTCACTATTATCATTATGAATTTTTGGTATGGTGAAATAGTGAGGTTGTTAATGTTATGAAAAATAATTAAATGCTGTTGAAGCACATTCCCACATACCACATTTCTTGTGATTTTCTACTCCCAACAATTAATGTCAGATTACAACAGAGGCAGCTATAACCGCGATAACAATCGTGGTGGAGACGATAGACGTGGTGGTTTCAACCGTGAAGGTGGTGACGACAGACGCGGTGGATTCCGTGGAGGAGATGACAGACGTGGTGGCTTTGGTGGTCGCGACGGTGGTGATAGACGTGGAGGATTCGGAGGCCGTGACGGCGGTTTCGGTGGTCGTGGAGGCGACAGAAACGGTGGATTCCAACAAAAGCCAAAGTGGTCTGACGAAGAAGTCCAACAACTCAAGGAGATGGTTGCTACCCAAAAGGAAAACGGCAAAGTCAACTGGGACGCCATCGGCAAGGAAATCGGCGGCAGATACGGTTCCACTTGTTTCAACAAGTACACCCAAATCTCTGAACCAAAGTGGACTCCAGAGGAAGAACAGGTTCTCGGCAAGTTCTGGGAAGCCAACAACAACAATTTCAACATCAACGACGTTCTCGAGAAGTTGGAAGGCCACTCCAAGCGTGGTACCCAATTCAAGCTCGAACGTTTGACACAAGACGGCCAGTTCAACCCAGTTTACCGCATGGGTAAGGACGAAATGCAGAAATGCGAGTGAAAAGTACAGATCAAAGCAAACTCCTAGAAATTCGAGTGGCAGTTTATTAATACGAATACAACTCGAAAATTTTCGGATTCACACCTGAACTTTGGAAAGAAAAACTCTTGTAACAACTTATGAACAACATTATTCAATCAATGAATGAGACGGTGCCATAATATTAAATAATATATCTCACTTTTACCTTCTGTTAACCACATACATTATGATGTTCCTCTTAAAATATTTATTTATTCCAACTATTTGTAAGAATCTTTGCGCTACTTCACTTGGCTTCTGGCCAGTCATCTGATCGATGAACTTGCACAACAATGATTTGTCTTGAACTGAGATGCACTCCTAGAACATGCATTTTTGAAAAGATTTCTGATAATAGTCTCGTAACTATTAACAATTCTTTTCAGAGATTAAATTTCCTACGATACTCCAGAATTCTACCTAGTTATGCTGTTTAAAGTATTAATTAACCGCTTTGCACAATTAGTCATTTGTTTAAAAATTCAGAGTTTCTCCTGTTTTCGAAATCAGAGTTTCAGCCAATGCAGCTGCGAACCTCTTTTAGAAGTTGATAGAAGATGCTGATTATGTATTGGAAGTAATTTACCGGAACTTGGGCTCCTTCGTCAGTAGATTTAAAGTCACGTTGTTTTTGTAACACAATGGAGTTACGAGATTCATCATAACAATCTGATCAAAAAATAATTTTATGAGTTCTATTGACGGTTCCTAAAATTCTAAACCTAGCTAGATAAATAACTACTAGAATATTTGTTCTGGAAGCATCATCACTTATATCGATACTTTACACTACATATTACTGCCTTTAGGAATATAGAACAAAGTAGCAATAGCATCCACTAACTGGGTTGTTTAGATATTAGTCATATGAAGATATTTATGAAGTGTAATAAATATAAATGGTAAGGTTCATTATTAGTCTTCATACAACTCATAACAATTTAGTATAAAATCTACAATGCACAATATAAATAGATGTTGTTGATAAAAACAGTAATAGAAAAATAGAACATAATAATGAAATATAAAATCATTAACTACATTCGTTAAAAATTATATAGTCTTATTATTTAGTACTTTGTTATAATTTAGTACCAGAACAGAAAAGTATTTGATTTGTTAATTGAATTTGTAATGAAGGAGACTACGAGTTAAATAAATACATTTCGTTTATATTCTTGCTCAGCATATTTACAAATAATATTTGTACTAGAATTTCGCTTGAAATAAACAAAAACTACAAGCAAATAATAACTATATTTGCTAACAATTATTAACATTCTACATTCTTTCGTTTTGAAAAGTGCAACTATAAGTAAGCGAGTCAAATAAACAACACAAGAACAGTATAATAATAAATATTAATAAATATTTAACAAGTTTCGATTAATATAGGAATTACTAATATGAGGTTAAATAGTAGAATTAATAGTGGAATTAAAATAAAGAACAAAATGAAGCGCGATAAAATTATCTACATCATGATGTTTCACACTTATCATATTTCATGTGATTTCTACTCCCAACAATTAATGTCAGATTACAACAGAGGCAGCTATAACCGCGATAACAATCGTGGTGGAGACGATAGACGTGGTGGTTTCAACCGTGAAGGTGGTGACGACAGACGCGGTGGATTCCGTGGAGGAGATGACAGACGTGGTGGCTTTGGTGGTCGCGACGGTGGTGATAGACGTGGAGGATTCGGAGGCCGTGACGGCGGTTTCGGTGGTCGTGGAGGCGACAGAAACGGTGGATTCCAACAAAAGCCAAAGTGGTCTGACGAAGAAGTCCAACAACTCAAGGAGATGGTTGCTACCCAAAAGGAAAACGGCAAAGTCAACTGGGACGCCATCGGCAAGGAAATCGGCGGCAGATACGGTTCCACTTGTTTCAACAAGTACACCCAAATCTCTGAACCAAAGTGGACTCCAGAGGAAGAACAGGTTCTCGGCAAGTTCTGGGAAGCCAACAACAACAATTTCAACATCAACGACGTTCTCGAGAAGTTGGAAGGCCACTCCAAGCGTGGTACCCAATTCAAGCTCGAACGTTTGACACAAGACGGCCAGTTCAACCCAGCCTATCGTATGGGTAAGGACGAAATGTAAAAAACTGAGTGATTAGCTTCATTTGATTTCAAATTATTTATTAGAACATTTCAATTTGATGTAAGTTGTGTTGAGAATATAGTGAGAACTACAATATCAGAAACAACTTACATTATTAATACTTCGTTAATTTTATAGATACAGCCATTCTGAACTAACTGGTACTAATTTTATTACGAAAGCTAATTATTTTCTCATCTAATTGTGTTCGCGTTATGTTTTCATTAATTTACTCATATAGGTTGTCAAAACGTACTTGTGAATATCTCATTATAATCATTTACACTTCATTTAAATGGAATGCATTTAGTTCTAAAACAATTCTAGAGTGAATATGCTAGGAACACAACGCCGAAGTCCAGGAAATGCTATGTAATAGTTTAATAATTTACCTTGAATCAATAAAGCGTATAACTGTATTAACATTAGGACATCAACTCAGAGAATGTATTAAACTTATTTATTTACGTCTACATTTAACAAATTTAGGGATTACATACAATATATATTAGTTGGGGTT
Source organism: Hexamita inflata (assembly GCA_963988835.1). Taxonomy (NCBI): domain Eukaryota; phylum Fornicata; order Diplomonadida; family Hexamitidae; genus Hexamita; species Hexamita inflata. The sequence goes on from CAXDID010001174.1 coordinate 646,746, forward strand.
TAGACCATGTTGTCGAAATATATGTGCAGCTCCCTTCAGAAGAAACAATGATATCAGTGATATCATATCAGTAAAAAATATAAAGTTTAAACAAGAAAATAACGGTCCTAAGAACTAAGAATGAAGTTTGCCAAATTGTACACTACAATTGTATATTAGATCTAGAATGAAGAATTAAGGATGAGATTATAATTAATTGTACTTAAGTTTATTTCATGTCGTTATAATAGTGTTAATATCATTCAATGAATATTGTTGCACGTTAAAATAAGAGCATAAATACAAAGTATTTAGACTCAACACATCACAGAATTACAAATATGGTTCAAACCTGTTATGGTAACAGTTTAATACCAGAAGTCCTTGTCAACGTATCATGGTATAACATCATTGTATGGTAGAAAGCATTTCATTGCGCCATTTAATAGCTTTAGCTATTTTGTTTAGATTTTACGTATAACGATAAAAATTTATAAATTCTTTTGGTATATTTAGTGAAATGCGGCAGGATCGTATAGCAGCTGCAATAAAAAATTTCCCTACACTTAGTTAGCTCACTATTATCATTATGAATTTTTGGTATGGTGAAATAGTGAGGTTGTTAATGTTATGAAAAATAATTAAATGCTGTTGAAGCACATTCCCACATACCACATTTCTTGTGATTTTCTACTCCCAACAATTAATGTCAGATTACAACAGAGGCAGCTATAACCGCGATAACAATCGTGGTGGAGACGATAGACGTGGTGGTTTCAACCGTGAAGGTGGTGACGACAGACGCGGTGGATTCCGTGGAGGAGATGACAGACGTGGTGGCTTTGGTGGTCGCGACGGTGGTGATAGACGTGGAGGATTCGGAGGCCGTGACGGCGGTTTCGGTGGTCGTGGAGGCGACAGAAACGGTGGATTCCAACAAAAGCCAAAGTGGTCTGACGAAGAAGTCCAACAACTCAAGGAGATGGTTGCTACCCAAAAGGAAAACGGCAAAGTCAACTGGGACGCCATCGGCAAGGAAATCGGCGGCAGATACGGTTCCACTTGTTTCAACAAGTACACCCAAATCTCTGAACCAAAGTGGACTCCAGAGGAAGAACAGGTTCTCGGCAAGTTCTGGGAAGCCAACAACAACAATTTCAACATCAACGACGTTCTCGAGAAGTTGGAAGGCCACTCCAAGCGTGGTACCCAATTCAAGCTCGAACGTTTGACACAAGACGGCCAGTTCAACCCAGTTTACCGCATGGGTAAGGACGAAATGCAGAAATGCGAGTGAAAAGTACAGATCAAAGCAAACTCCTAGAAATTCGAGTGGCAGTTTATTAATACGAATACAACTCGAAAATTTTCGGATTCACACCTGAACTTTGGAAAGAAAAACTCTTGTAACAACTTATGAACAACATTATTCAATCAATGAATGAGACGGTGCCATAATATTAAATAATATATCTCACTTTTACCTTCTGTTAACCACATACATTATGATGTTCCTCTTAAAATATTTATTTATTCCAACTATTTGCAAGAATCTTTGCGCTACTTCACTTGGCTTCTGGCCAGTCATCTGATCGATGAACTTGCACAACAATGATTTGTCTTGAACTGAGATGCACTCCTAGAACATGCATTTTTGAAAAGATTTCTGATAATAGTCTCGTAACTATTAACAATTCTTTTCAGAGATTAAATTTCCTACGATACTCCAGAATTCTACCTAGTTATGCTGTTTAAAGTATTAATTAACCGCTTTGCACAATTAGTCATTTGTTTAAAAATTCAGAGTTTCTCCTGTTTTCGAAATCAGAGTTTCAGCCAATGCAGCTGCGAACCTCTTTTAGAAGTTGATAGAAGATGCTGATTATGTATTGGAAGTAATTTACCGGATCTTGGGCTCCTAACCAGGTTTTCAAACAACAGTACTAATATATAATTAGTTCTCTTAGTATAATTCAAAATATAAACCAAACTTTTACCATACTTTAATATCTGTATAGTTTGTAGTAGAACCTTATAATGTAGCTTAATAAGTATTAGTTATTTAGTGCATACAATATGATATGGTAAATTGCAAAATAATATTGAATTATAAAAAGAGATAAGTATAATGAAAAAAATAAAACTCGACACCAATGGGAATTGAACCCACGCTCCCAGAGGGAAATAGATTTCTAGTCTATCGCCTTAACCACTCGGCCATAGTGTCACATTGATTTTATTTTTACTTACTATTAATATAATTTTAACACACATAAATTATGGAATTATGTAAGTAATGCAATCATCGCAGAATTCTCTTATATTGCGTGTGAAAAGCAAAAATTGCACATCTTTCACTTCTAAATGCTTCTGAATTGTGTTCTCGCCGATTCACCTGTGAACACCGTCTTCATCAACACCTCGTACGTTAACACGAATTCTGACCAATTATATTTAACCGGCTTCGCTGAGGGGTACGTGTGCGCTCAGATGATCCTTGATTTCCGCTCCAACTACCTTTTGGATCAATTCAACAGTTCAGTCCCTGAGCACATAAACGCTTTCAATTAAAAGAGGCTTCAATTCATAAACGAGAACGTTTACAACCAGTTCACGAGGGCGGCCAAAGCAGTTCTGTCATAGTTGTAAGGGATCGCGGACGGGGTCAACGCAGCTTTAAAGGGCGATTATTTAACAGTTGAGGACGTGTTTTTGATTAATCAACTACAATCAGTATCACAGATAAGAGCAAAATCGAAGAAACAAAATTACTTCCACAGATCGTCCGGAATCGTGCTCACGGACAACACGGAACTGTACTTAGCGCACTCGTCCGCGAAATCGTACACATCCGGCTTCAACAGAATCCACAAGCACATACAACTAGGTTACCACACCCTGGACAGCACCACACGCAAAACGAGCCTGCAATTCCTAGGATGCCCCGGAATCATACACCCAATCGACGGCTTCATCCAAATAATAGGATAAGATTCTTAATACATCATATTACAGAATTAATACGATAACTTCAACGAGGACCTGTACGCACCAGGAATATACGATGAAACCGTATTCGAGCAAACTAGCATCATCGAGTCGTACCCGGCCTTTATGGTCGTCATGGGAGCGTCCATGTACACATAGAGCCCGATTGATTTCTTCTCCGCGTAGTAAAATTACTCCTACTTGGATTAGCTTTCAGGCTACCTCATGGTGGACGTGGACGAGTTTAACAGATTAAAGTCCGACTGTCCACCATCTTAATAACTACTAGAATGCTACACGTAAAATTACAAGATAAGCTACATATTCGAGCGCAGCTACATCCTCGACACCACCTAACAATTATTAACCTCCGGCTTACTCCTCCTAACCGACCCGGTGAACCCCGAATTCACTCAGGTGCTTAAAATACCGGATGAGCAGTTTTACGCGGTGAACAACAGCGTTCGCTACAATTTACTCAAGTACATCTACAACGAGTTCATCAAGGACCCGATCAACAGCTTGGAGTCGCTTCTAATGTTCAACGACAACTCAGAAATACTAAACCACGATTCGCGAGAGGGGTTCGCACCTAGGTATGACATATAAAATTCGGATTAGTAATACGGTGCGTGCAACTCCCAAATATTCAAACTGTCCGACAGATATTCGAAGTGGATCTACCTCAACGTCCCAAAGTCAACCAGGAAATTCTCATTCGCTCAACTGCCAAATTACAACCAAATGAAAGGAAATCTACAACTAAATGAGCAGTGGGTGTTTTCAGGCGGATGCGGCCCGAAAAACTACAACTCACGCTGCGACGAGTGCATAAACGGATTCGATATCACCAGCAGATGCCAATAATGCGCAAAAGGATACGTTGAAATTGAGGGAAAATGCCTGAGCGAAGACGACCCGAAGAACAACCTCGGCATTGTCATCGCTATTTACGTTGTTTCAATGCTAGTACTAGCTGTAGTGGTGGCACTACTCGTTTGGATGTGCTGCTTCCTGACCAAGCCGAAAACAGAGTACAAGAAAATGGAGGACCGCGACGGCTATGTCAGCGAAGAAGACCAGAGTTTGGGCACGATCGGAGAGGTGACGGTGCCGGAGTGATGCGCACGACAGTTAATACATTTTGGTTTACTTTTATGGGTATCTGCGACTTGTTTTATATTTGAGAGGCGAGCCCAAAATAATCGGGCAGAACGCAGCACGTATTTGCAGCGACATCTTCTTTAAGTGGGAATATCCGGCTTTGGTATGTGTTCCCACAACTTTTGGTAGAAATCGTGGAGAGGACCAGTTTGATGCCGAGGTTATGACTGGCGGAGCTATGTGATTGGCCAAGTATAATTTCGTTAGACACGCGAATTGACAGACTATATATTGCAATGGCATGCTCGAATGGAATAGATGAATGCCATCTGAGCGAAAAATAAAAGCAAAATTTAATGTTATAGTTTTCGCTCATATGTTGCTGTATTATAGTTAACTATGTGTTATTGATACCACTTCACTTAATATTGCCCTAAGTAAGACTCTGCCGGCACCCACTCCCTCTTTCATCAAATACAAATGGCCAGAACCAAACACACCGCAAGAAAGTCCACATCCGCCACCAAGGCTCCACGTAAGACCATCGCTCGTAAAGCCGTCCGTAAGACTGCTGGTACCAGCCAAGGTATCAAGAAGGTCAGACGTTCCAAGTAAGGCACAGTTGCCACTAGAGAAATCAAGAAGTATCAAAAGACCACCGACCTTTTGATCCGTAAGCTTCCATTCTCCAAGCTCGTTCGTGAGCTCGTCCAGAACAACAACAAGAACGACGTTCGTTTCCAAGGTCTCGCCATCCAAGCCCTCCAGGAAGCCGCCGAAAACTACCTCATCAACCTCTTCGTTGACACCCAGCTCTGCGCTGAACACTCCAAGCGCGTCACCATCATGATGCCAGACATGCAACTCGCCACCAGAGTCGGCAAGAGAGTCGAACCAGACCACAAGAAATGATTTTATTATATTCATATCGTTTTCTGATGTTATTTATACCAAAGTTGATGTAAACGCCTTCTCAAATGAATTGTTATTATATTATAGTATTGCCTTAGAAACAGGTGTAATACGCAAGATGGTCTGGGAAATCGATCGTTACGAAAGTATTTTATGTTACCACTGGTTTCTGTGGTTACCACATCATAAAATAAAAGACAGAAGCTACCTTTGGATGCTCCAGCTTCGTGTTGAAATTACGTTATAAGAATGATATACACTTTTGGTAGGCCCTACATGTGTTGTTCGCCTTATACTGTATTACATTCCTGGATGAAGCTGCCAACGACGAATATTAGAACAAATTTTAGCTTATTGCGCAACCACTGTATAATAGCTTTTCGGAAATACAACCATTCGTCAGTTAAAGCTGGCACAGCGTCCAAATAGAAGAGTATAACCTTGTATGGTTATGTATGAGCTGTTTTCTGACCAAGCCGAAAACAGAGTACAAGAAAATGGAGGACCGCGATGGCTACGTCAGCGAAGAAGACCAGAGTTTGGGCACTATCGGAGAGGTGACGGTGCCGGAGTGATGCACACGACAGTTATTACATTTTGGTTTATTTTAATGGCTATTTTTGTTTGTTTTGCTATTTAGACGCGAACCAAAAATGACCAGGAAGAACGCAGCACATATTTGCAGCGAAATCTTCTTTAAGTGTGAATATCCGGCTTTGGTATGTGTTCCCACCACTTTTGGCAGAAATCGTGAAGAGGACCAGTTTGACGCCGAGGCCACGACCGGCGGAGCTATGCGATTGGCCAAGTCTAATTTCGCTAGGTATGCGAATGGATAGACCATATATTGTGATGGGATGCTCGAACGGAATAGTTGAATGTCATTTGAGCGACAAATAAAAGCAAAACTTAATGTAATAGTTTTCGCTCATATGTTGCTGTATTATAGTTAACTATGCGTTATGAATACCACCTCACTTAATATTGCCCTAAGTAAGACTCTGCCGCCACCCACTCCCTCTTTCATTAATTACAAATGGCCCGCACCAAGCATACCGCAAGAAAATCAACTTCAGCAACCAAAGCACCAAGAAAGACCATCGCTCGTAAAGCCGTCCGTAAGACTGCTGGTACCAGCCAAGGTATCAAGAAGGTCAGACGTTCCAAGTAAGGCACAGTCGCCACTAGAGAAATCAAGAAGTATCAAAAGACCACCGACCTTTTGATCCGTAAGCTTCCATTCTCCAAGCTCGTTCGTGAGCTCGTCCAGAACAACAACAAGAACGACGTTCGTTTCCAAGGTCTCGCCATCCAAGCCCTCCAGGAAGCCGCCGAAAACTACCTCATCAACCTCTTCGTCGACACCCAGCTCTGCGCTGAACACTCCAAGCGCGTCACCATCATGATGCCAGACATGCAACTCGCCACCAGAGTCGGCAAGAGAGTCGAACCAGACCACAAGAAATGATTTTATTATATTCATATTGTTTTCTGATATTATTTATACACACGTTGATGTAAACGCCTTTTTAAATGAATTGTTATTATATCATAGTATCGCCTTAGAAACAGATGTAATACGCAAAATGGTCTGTGAAATCAATTGTTACGAAAGTATTTTATGTTGCTAAGAGTTTTTGTGGTTACCACATCATAAAATATAACACAGAAAGTACCTTTGGATGCTCCAGTTTCGCATTGAAATTGCATCTGCACATGAATGAAATATACGTTTAGCTGGTTTTGTATATCTAATTCGCGTAAAACCGTAGTTACATTCCTGGAGGGAGCTGCCAACGACGAATATTAGAACATATTTTAGCTTATTGCGCAACCACTGTGTAATAGCTTTTCGGAAACACAACCATACGTCTGTTATAGCTGATACAGCGTTGTAATATATGAGTATAACCTTGTGTGGTTATGAATATGCTGCTTCCTGACCAAGCCGAAAACAGAGTACAAGAAAATGGAGGACCGCGACGGCTATGTCAGCGAAGAAGACCAGAGTTTGGGCACGATCGGAGAGGTGACGGTGCCGGAGTGATGCGCACGACAGTTAATACATTTTGGTTTACTTTTATGGGTATCTGCGACTTGTTTTATATTTGAGAGGCGAGCCCAAAATAATCGGGCAGAACGCAGCACGTATTTGCAGCGACATCTTCTTTAAGTGGGAATATCCGGCTTTGGTATGTGTTCCCACAACTTTTGGTAGAAATCGTGGAGAGGACCAGTTTGATGCCGAGGTTATGACTGGCGGAGCTATGTGATTGGCCAAGTATAATTTCGTTAGACACGCGAATTGACAGACTATATATTGCAATGGCATGCTCGAATGGAATAGATGAATGCCATCTGAGCGAAAAATAAAAGCAAAATTTAATGTTATAGTTTTCGCTCATATGTTGCTGTATTATAGTTAACTATGTGTTATTGATACCACTTCACTTAATATTGCCCTAAGTAAGACTCTGCCGGCACCCACTCCCTCTTTCATCAAATACAAATGGCCAGAACCAAACACACCGCAAGAAAGTCCACATCCGCCACCAAGGCTCCACGTAAGACCATCGCTCGTAAAGCCGTCCGTAAGACTGCTGGTACCAGCCAAGGTATCAAGAAGGTCAGACGTTCCAAGTAAGGCACAGTTGCCACTAGAGAAATCAAGAAGTATCAAAAGACCACCGACCTTTTGATCCGTAAGCTTCCATTCTCCAAGCTCGTTCGTGAGCTCGTCCAGAACAACAACAAGAACGACGTTCGTTTCCAAGGTCTCGCCATCCAAGCCCTCCAGGAAGCCGCCGAAAACTACCTCATCAACCTCTTCGTCGACACCCAGCTCTGCGCTGAACACTCCAAGCGCGTCACCATCATGATGCCAGACATGCAACTCGCCACCAGAGTCGGCAAGAGAGTCGAACCAGACCACAAGAAATGATTTTATTATATTCATATTGTTTTCTGATATTATTTATACACACGTTGATGTAAACGCCTTTTTAAATGAATTGTTATTATATCATAGTATCGCCTTAGAAACAGATGTAATACGCAAAATGGTCTGTGAAATCAATTGTTACGAAAGTATTTTATGTTGCTAAGAGTTTTTGTGGTTACCACATCATAAAATATAACACAGAAAGTACCTTTGGATGCTCCAGTTTCGCATTGAAATTGCATCTGCACATGAATGAAATATACGTTTAGCTGGTTTTGTATATCTAATTCGCGTAAAACCGTAGTTACATTCCTGGAGGGAGTCTGCCAACGACGAATATTAGAACAAATTTTAGCTTATTGCGCAACCACTGTATAATAGCTTTTCGGAAATACAACCATTCGTCAGTTAAAGCTGGCACAGCGTCCAAATAGAAGAGTATAACCTTGTATGGTTATGTATGAGCTGTTTTCTGACCAAGCCGAAAACAGAGTACAAGAAAATGGAGGACCGCGACGGCTACGTCAGCGAAGAAGACCAGAGCTTGGGCACGATCGGAGAGGTGACGGTGCCAGAGTGATACACAAGACAGTTATTACATTTTTGTTTACTTTTATGGCTATTTTTGTTTGTTTTGCTATTTAGACGCGAACCCAAAATGACCAGGAGGAACGCAGCACATGTTTGCAGCGAAATCTTCTTTAAGTGGGAATATCCGGCTTTGGCATGTGTTCCCACCACTTTTGGCAGAAATCGTGAAGAGGACCAGTTTGACGCCGAGGCCACGACCGGCGGAGCTATGCGATTGGCCAAGTCTAATTTCGCTAGGCATGCGAATGGATAGACCATATATTGTGATGGGATGCTCGAACGGAATAGTTGAATGTCATTTGAGCGACAAATTAAAGCAAAATGTAACGTAATAGTTTTCGCTCATATGTTGCTGTATTACAGTTAACTATGCGTTATGAATACCACCTCACTTAATATTGCCCTAAGTAAGACTCTGCCGCCACCCACTCCCTCTTTCATTAATTACAAATGGCCCGCACCAAGCACACCGCAAGAAAATCAACTTCAGCAACCAAAGCACCAAGAAAGACCATCGCTCGTAAAGCCGTCCGTAAGACTGCTGGTACCAGCCAAGGTATCAAGAAGGTCAGACGTTCCAAGTAAGGCACAGTCGCCACTAGAGAAATCAAGAAGTATCAAAAGACCACTGACCTTTTGATCCGTAAACTTCCATTCTCCAAGCTCGTTCGTGAGCTCGTCCAGAACAACAACAAGAACGACGTCCGTTTCCAAGGTCTCGCCATCCAAGCCCTTCAGGAAGCCGCCGAAAACTACCTCATCAACCTCTTCGTTGACACCCAGCTCTGCGCTGAACACTCCAAGCGCGTCACCATCATGATGCCAGACATGCAACTCGCCACCAGAGTCGGCAAGAGAGTCGAACCAGACCACAAGAAATGATTTTATTATATTC
>CAXDID010001174.1:656255-742165 GCA_963988835.1 Hexamita inflata
GTTACTATATTAAATAATGTTAATAGGATTTAGGATAGTTAAAACATTTAGCTTGGAAAAAGTAGGAATCATTGTTGCCTCAATCAATTAAGATAAGTCTGGTTAGATATGATTTTAATAACACTATTGACTTCTTTACGAATAATAATTATGAAAAACCTGAAGTGAAATAATATAAAATAATTTTATTAATTTATTTATTACCTCAGATGATGAATTGAAATTGAATAATAAACTTCTATCAGGCTTTAAACACCTTAAACTTATTTGAATGAGCCAATTAAAATATAATGAATTTGCTTTAATTTATAAATGTGAGATCATATCATACCAGGTTGATTTGCTTGGAGAGGTTTAATTATCTTTATTTGCTTGCTCTTAATTTACGGCAATTTGTTCACTTTCTAAGAATTTTCAGATGATTCATTAATTATTTTTACAGTTGTTAAAGATCTCTTCATATTTCTATTATAACAATAAACAACACTTGTAAAAATTATTATGAACACAATAGCACAGCCTCCGGCTGTGATACCAGCGATAGCAACAATGCTCAAACTAAATTTTGCTTATTTAGCGGGAGTAACTTCAGGAATATTCGGTGTAGATTCATTAGTGTACAATAAACCGTTTACGAAAGAGAGCTTACTGGAGTTCGCAAATTCATTTATATAGGTATGGTTAACATATGTTTAAGTACACTCTGGAATAAATTTACCGTATTCTCCTTAGTTGAAACATACAACAGCTTAACATGTAATATTAGTTGCTTAAGCTCCAGGGCAAGAAAATGGAGAGCAATCATTTTAGTTATTTCCAGAAATTGGATCTGGAACTGGATTATAACAATTAAATATATTACAAAAAGGCTCGATCTTTAGCAGAATGTCATTTGTATAGCACAATGGATCTTCACCTTTTAGTTATTTAACGCATCTTGGATCTGTTGCGTTTTTAGCGCAGTAATAGTCTGTTCCGTTAATAAAAATAGTTATATCTTCTGAAATATCAATTATACTTTGATTACTAACAATTAAAGTGTTCTTTTATTAATTATATGAACCATATAATTTATAATCATATAATTAGTAATCAAATACTTGATCTTGAATCAGCACTTATTTATCAACTGCTTTAACATCATATAAATAATACTTATTGTATTACAGATAGTACATAGTAATTTGTTATCTAGTTTAGTTGATGATTAGATATACGGTGTCAAATCGAGTCGGGAATCTCCGGGTCCACAAAATGCCAAATCAAATTACTCCTTCAAATTATCCCATTAAATCTGCCAACTAAATATACCTTCAAATTATCCTGTCAAATTTTAGCCAAAGCACTCAGAGCCAAGCGACAGCTGCTCGGTGCTGGCTTCGAGAGTTCTTTTCTTTAATCGGAGTGATATATAAAAGAATATATTCATACAATAATAATATTATAAAAATTAACACTACAAATAAGTTTCACCCACTTCAGGAATTCTACGGAGTTTGACCAACTTTCTAATCCGATTATCCGCCAATATCTTATTTTAAGAATTTTTAAATACACCAGTATCAATATATCCACTCATAAACAACACCGGTTAATTTTCCAAAACACCATATCGAATGAAATCCGAATTTGATGTTTGACCAAGCTCATTTATATATACATACATATTCAAAACACTCTTAAAATCAACATACTTAAAAAGTACAATTATTAATACACTACATAATTATTTTTGACATGAAATCATATTTAAGTTTCAAACAGTATCTAAAACATCGTAATAAACAACATATTAAAAATTTATAAAAATATCTTACAAGTTCTTACAAGTTATTCACGTGTTTTATAAAGTTCAAAAATATATAAGGGATTAAAATAAGCATATTAGATATCGAATTTTAAATTTTAACTTAAATCTGTTCCACTTCTCGGATGTCGGCTAGCCACTATCAAACTATTGTATTGGACCTTTTAAAGGAATTCACTATTCACTGCAATGAACAATAAAGACTTATATGCATTGATTAAGATCGTGAAGTTGTAACGCTTAGTTGCCTTTGTTAAATTTTCAAAGAAAAATTCTTTGGATCCCCCTATCGCATGACAAAGGCATAATTGTAAAGATGTCTCGAAATGTTAAACATGTATCCAAAAGGAAAAGAAGAAGCTTACGTAAATCTTTTCTTTATCGATGACAGTGACAACATCTTACATAACATAAGAGAGCACAGAGCATAAAACGCAAATCAAAGGTTTGAAAATATGATTCATCAAGCAGCATAATAGATTAACCAAATCCATGATGAAGTTAATCAATTATTCGCTCAAAGACAAAATCAAATTCAAGCATTTGTTCCTTTGGTTAATCCTCAAGCCCATCGTAACCGTTTAATCCACCATCCTCCAATCCAAGCTCATCCACCAGTCCAAGATCCTATCCAAGCTCATCCACCAATCCAAGCTCATCCTCCAATCCAAGCTCATCCACCAGTCCAAGATCCTATCCAAGCTCCTCCATCAACCTAAGCTCCTCCGATAATCCAAGCCCATCCAACAGTCCAAGATCCAGCTCAGCCTATGTCACCACTTTTATAATTTCTAAATTCACCACCCTAAGTTAATCAGCAACATGATTTACAACAAAAAGCTCTCGAACTTCAAGCTTAAGAATAATAACAATAAAGATTTTAACAAGATCTCCAAAATCAATGTGATTCTTAAAGCAAAGAACGTGAAAAACTAGAAAAACAATATAACGAAGTCCAATAAATGGTTCTCCAAGTCCAAGCACAACAACAAGCCATTCAACGCAAAGCTTAAGAACTTTAGGCAAAAGAATAACAAATTCAACAACAACAAGTTCAACAAGACCCTTCTGTTATCGCGTCCTTTACATACCCCAACGCAAGTGGTATTGAGTGATATCTGAACTCATCATATATTTATTATTTTCATACGTGAAATCACGTGTCAATAAGTTTTTTATTACACTATAAGTAATGTAAAATAAATTTGTAAACAACATTCAAAAATACAATCAAAATTTAACCATCGAAGAATACAACGAACTTGCATCATTTGCATCTTCAACATAAACACAAGAACTTTCAAAATTAATTCCATAATACAACGAATCTGAGTACGCAATTACAAACGAGCTCATTAACAATATTTTGAGTCTATACATTCAAATTCTCGAACGTTGTCAATTTATCACTCATTAAAATAACAAAGATTCTATAAATCCTGAATTAATTAAATTCTGCAAGGAAAACATTCCAATAACAATTTACAAGTCAATATAAATTATAATCAACTATGAACAATAATTTAAAATCACAAGCTGTCTATTATTTTGTTTTATCATTCCAATTTGTTACGTTAGCGATCTTAAAGCAAATGCAATCATTACCACTCCAAGATAATAAGACATACATCTAACGTTCGGAGCCTATCAACTATCAATTCATCAACACACATTTAATTCTCATGCTCTAAATCAAATAATTCACCACATCAACGCAAATGAATTCGATAACAGAAAAGACAACTTAGTATCTATCACAGTATCCAAAGAAGAAATTGCATACTTCAACTAAAATTGCGATTGGATATCGTCATACACTCCATTCGTCAAACATTAACAGCTCCATCGATTTCTTAACAATGAATACAGCCTTCAAGCACCATTATACTTCGAGAACTGCATAGACCTAACTTCATTCAATTTAGAGAACAGTTTCTACAAACGACACATCCAAAATCACCTCAACGATCCAGAAAAGAGCCTATATGAATTTGAAAACAATGGAGCAGCAAATTTTGATTTTGATATGAAGTAATTTATCAAATTCATCAATTCTATAATAATTTGATTATATTTTTCATTTTTACAGTTTTTTACAATACTATAATCTAAAATTTATGTAAACACTTGAGGAAAAACTTGCATAACTATAAATATTATACGATTAAGCGCTTAAAGCTAAAGATCGCAAGGCGCTAACCAAACTAGGCGTCGAAATGGAAGCAATTGAACAACTTATAGCAAACAAAGCTACTCCACATAACCCGTTCGAACACATTCAACAAAATCCCAAAAATACCCTAGTAAAATAACTAAAAGACAAAATACTAACTCACACGACACGTTAATCAAAATTAACTCAGAGATAAAAGAAAATTCGTTAACAATAACGTCTCTAATATCAATCTTAAGGATTTGAAGATGATGAAACAAAATATCATGATGTTCAGAATACTTAAAAAGAACTTTAAAATGAATTGTTATAACTCAATCCTGAGTAAGTCAAAATGATTATTGAATAAGTTCATGTATACGAGAATGCAAATCAAGTGGCCTTTTTCAGAACATATTGTCCATTAATTCTAAAACAATACATTAAAGGACGTCTCATTGTAAATTACAGAGTTATAAATAAAGATGGCTCTGTAGACTACAAGACTAAGAACTTCGAAATCAGATCATAAACAATTAGAGATTACAATGATTTCATCAAGAAGTACGGCTAGATAATTAATGAAGAGCAAACAGTTGGGAGTGATGAATAAAATGGTCTCTCTTTAGCTCAAGCTATATCAATTCAAATTATTCCACTTCAAGAATTGAAAGATACTGTTGCAGGCACCTTAAATGTTCAACATAAGCGAAGAAATGGAGCCTATTTAAATTACATCAATAAAATTCCAACTTTAGATTTGTCCAGATATCAAATTGGTCGTACTCTTGAAGAACATGCTAAATTATCCGAAGTTTAATGTTTCATTCATTGTTTAAGAATCTCTGGTGTTTATACAAAACAATAAGTTAACAACATCGAACTTCAAATCAGCCAAGACCTCAAATATCTAGCTGTTCTCAATCTCAAGAAAATAAAAGGACTCGGATGTATCACCATTAATGACTACAACGTTTCACAAAGAACTGATAGAAACATTACATCTCATACAATTTAAATAGTTCCAGAAGATCATGAAGGACTTGATGCGACTCCCAAGTTACGTTTAGGACTCATTGAATAACACTATTTCATAAACGACGAGGTCCCTATATCATCTTATTGGATTAAACACTACAAACAATACTGTAACAATCAAAAATTCATTAACAATACAAATGTTAAAGTGTATAGAGAATCAAATAATTGTTTCGAAACTCGTGCTAAAGTTAAAGGTCAAGTTGCAACAACGCTCATCGGAGAAATCCTTGTTCATATGCTCAGAGAAAAACTACTCGAGCCGATTGATGATTTAAATATACATAACTATAAATAAGTTTCTAAACAAATTTTAAGTGGTTCATTCGAAGATATCCAATAATATCAAGATGAATTTAAATATGAACCCAGAAAAGATGTTAATTTTAATAGAGTCATCTTCGCTGACTTTGAAACATTCACTGGCAAAGAGTACATCGACGAAACAACCAATGAAGTTAAACGAATGAATACAGCTCATGAGCCATTTATGTTATGTTATACTGAAGATGGTGAAAATGTTACAACAGCTCGTTCTATACATTATTTGATCAGATTCCTCGACAAACATCACGGATCATCTGATACTTCCACTCCAAAGCAGTCTATATGTATATATTACCATAATTTATCTTACGATTGTAAGTTCATACTAACAACTAAGTACGCAATATCTGATGTTATCCAATAAGGCTCAAAACAACTTGCTTTTACGATTTATCGCAAGGGTTATTCAATTGTCTTCAGAGATTCATATAGATTATTTGGTCCAGGTGCCTCTATATCAAATTTACCATCAATGTTCTTTAATAAACAAGATCAACAAAATATATTTAAAGAACTAATGCCTTATAATTACTATACTAAAGAACGTTATTTAAACAACATCGGTAGTATAACTGAATCTCTTGAATTTCTTCCATCTGGAACAACTCATGAAGACTTCACAAAAGCAATCAACAGAGCTGAAGCCTTATTAGATGAAGATTCATATGATATGTATAAATACTGTAAATTCTATTGTGAACAAGACGTTAAAATTCTTGCTAAAGCTGTAATGATATTTAGAGACAACCTTAGATAACAATATGAGCCTCTTAACATACATTTAGACTTATACAACTACTTAACTATATCATCATTAGCTATGGATGTTCAATATCGTCTTGGATGCTTTAATGGATGCTATAAGGTCTCTGGACTTCTTAGACATTTCTTATAATAGTTTGTAATTGGTGGACGCTGTATGACTTCTTCAAATCGTCGTGTGCTAAAGACTGAGCCAAATACATAAATAGTAGACTTCGATGCTGTATCTCTATATCCTTCAGCTATGCGTATAATGTATTATCCATCGGGTCCAGCAAGTTCATTAAACGCTGATCAAATAGCATTTTACAACAACCCAGTCAACTTATTCAATATAACTCTTGATCAAGACAGTTCAGATCAAAAGACATTATATCTTGAAGTCAAACTCAAAAGAAATCAACAATTCATTCCTCGTTAGTTCCCTCTAGTTAGCACAATTGATGATGATGGCGTTCGTTAGTTCTCAAATAACTTTGATGAATCGATCTCATACTTCTATGATCATGTCTCTCTTCAAGACCTTGTAGAATTTCAGCATATTGAATACTAAATTGTATCTGGAGTATATTTCTAAGAACGTAACTATAAAATCAGAGATGTCGTACAAGAGATGTTCAATAAACGTGTAGAGCTCAAGGCTTAAAAGAATCCTGCTCAAATTATATACAAGCTCATGCTCAATAGCGCATATGGAAAAATGATTGAGAAAATGCATCCAACTTAAACTCTTGTACTCGACAAACTTGAATTCTATAAACTTGTCCTCAAACAATCATCTAATATAGATAACGTTGAATAAACTGGAGGCAAGTATGTCGTTACACTCAAACAAGAAATAGCAGATCAATCAACATTTACATTTGGAGGCGTTCTTGTACTGAGTGTATCTAAACGTATTATGAATCAAGTTATGTGTACAGCTGAAGACAACAAGCTTGACATTTATTACTAGGATACTGATTCAATGTAGATAAATAAAGCCTCATTAAATGTACTTTAAGAAGCTTATCAAAACAAATATCAACGATAATTAATAGGCTCAGCTATGGGCTAATTTCATAGTGATTTCTCAAGTTCATTAGGCGAGGTTTAACATGCTGATCAAGCAGTTTATATATCCAAGAAAGTGTATTGCGCAAGACTTGTAATAGACGCGTCTAAAAATATCTATGATTATCATGTTCGTATGAAGGGAGTATCTGAAGGAGCCATTTCAGTTGAAGCTGAAAATAACTTTAAAGGAGACTTCATAAAATTATATGAATATTTATTCAACTAGAATCCAATCAAATTTGATCTCTGTGCTACCAAGCCAATATTTGAATATAAAGGCTATCGAGTGTTTACTAAAGACTCTTTTATACGTCAATTGGCATTTCCTCTAAATAAACATGAAAAGTGATTATGCTAACTTTATTTTTGACTTTTTTAACATAGAGTAACAAAAGACAAATGAAATAATATCAAAACAAATTAGCATTAAATGATTTAATTAAGAACAATGTAAAACAAATACCATAAGTTGCTGTTGAAGCTACTAACAACACTGATAGATTCCTCAATCGTGTAAAAGTTATGAATTTATACAAAGAAGACTTTGACTATGTTCACATCTACGTAGATTCAACTGTTTCGTTCAAAACACAATTTGGTTATAACATCGGTATTCTTAGAATTATATTCTTTAAAGAAAACAAGCCAGTGTTCGCTTACAAATGTCCAGAAGATATGCCTCAAACATTTGCAAACAAAATCGCTCCTAAGATTGATAGAGGCCAATTTTAATATTTCATTATTGATAACAAACTCGAAACAGTAACTAATGCTGTTGGAGAACAAATTCAATATTTCCCAATAACTTGTCCAATGGTCGTTCAAGCTGAAGTTGTTGATAAGTTAAGACTTAAATAAATTGCAGACGCCAGACCAAAGAACACTACTACTAAATCCAAAATGATTACTGTTGATGACTTTGATGGCTTCGATTTAGACTTTTGAGCTAATTGATATTTATTTTTTGTAATAACTAAACGACATGCCTCCAAAAGTAGACTTCGATCCAACTCTAGATTCTGATTTGAAACTAAGTAAACAATTATATAAAACTGATCAAATGGCTCTTGCTCATGATACATTGTTAACAAACGTTATAACACCAAAAATATAAATATTACAAAAGCAAGTAGAATATATACTAGAACAACTCAAAAACTTATCTACTCATAGCACATTATGATTATTTTTACACCAATTCAAATGAAACCTCAAACTCCTCTCGACATTCTAATTGAATACGTAAAATCTACCATGCAGAAATGAACTTTTTTATAATACATTAATGTAAACTAAACACGATATCTCAAATATAGAATCTATAAGCTCAATAGAATCATTTTCAGAAAGTATGTATATGAAAGAGGAATACAAACCAATATTCGATCAATCTCGTTCATATTCACTATTTGAAACTATTAATGATTATAAGTAAGGAGAATAGTTTAAGTATATAAACGGATATCCTTCTTATCTAGTATCTAATTTCGGAAGAATTACGTTTAATGAAGATAAAGTTAAAAGAGCTCCAATTAGCATTTCTTGTGGATATTATTAAATTACAATTTAAAATGAATTTAGAAGTAATTAGTTTTATATACATAGAATCGTTGCTCAAGCCTTTCTTGGAGAATGTCCAGAAAATCATGAAGTTGATCATATAGATAGAAACAGATAAAATAATTAATTAACGAATTTAAGATATATAACAAGAAGTTAAAATTTAAGAAATAAATCAACTTACAATGGATATTCTGCTGAGTACTCTGAAGTTCTTCCAAGCACTTGTGTAAAACTAAATACATATAAACATCATACATTTGATAGATATTTCATAGATACAGAAACTAATGAATTATATAGCTTTGATAACAACTAATATAGAAAAGTTGTATTATCAAAAGATAATCGTTATAGAGCAAGAGATATCAATAGCAAGTTAACTTCAATATTTCCTCATAAGCTTACAAAGAACGATTATAACTAATGAACATATTATTTTTTATATCTAATTCAAATGAACAACTTAACTTCTGATTCAATAGAGCCTTTAAAGAATTGCAAACTTCCTCTTACATCATTCAGCTTTATAGGATTCTTTGGTGCTCCTGGATGTGGTAAAACAACCCAACTTTAAAATGTAGCTGATACTATTGTATAATGGAGTAAATTAACAACTTATGATCTAGATAATCCAACTATCTGTAATGGCGAAATTTCTCACTATATTTTCATGAGTCCATCAACTTAAACAGATAATACTCTTAATCATAAAGACAATAAAATTTTATTGGAAGCAACAGATGAAAATGTACTTAAATTAGTTGATTCGATTTATAAAATGAATGAAAGATTCTATAGTACATTAGCTATACAAAACTTTTTAAGATAAGTAGCTAAAGACATATATAAAGAAAAGTATTCTAGCAAAGATTCTAATTTAAATTAACTAAACATTAAATCAATTCTATAAAATCATCCTTAATATAAACTTATACTTACTTGCTTAGATTAATTAGAACAATTCAAACGAGAGTATCCAGAGCTACGATTTAAAGAAACAAACAAACAAATTTTATAAGTGCTTTCAGATATCACATCAAATAAAGTGTCAAGCTTCGAATCAAGATTTACTTTTGGATTATCAGAGAGTTCAAATTCAAAATCAATTGTTAAAGAGTTTGATGGATTCATGATTCGACGTCCAAAAATCATTTTAATTATAGATGACTAAACTGGATCTCGTTTGTTCAGAGATGTTGGGAACGACTTATATCGTATAGTATCTAAAAGAAGACATCAAAGTTTGTTTTATATTGGAGTTTCCATTCACTCTCCTGGAGCACTTTAGATTGGCTATAAAACAATTATGAACTCATTCTTGTTATTTAGAGGAATTCCAATTGAAAAGCTGAAAGATATCTATGGCACAATTTAATCTCTTGATTCGGTTGACTTTGATGTTAAATCGTTTATTGAACTATATAATTAATATACTGGATACTACGAAACTGATATGACCAAAAAAGAACAATATCGATTTAATTTCTTATATATTCAATCTTAGCCATAAACATCAATATGGTTCAAATTCGACAAACAAATTAAATGAGTATATATTTTTTAGTATATTTAAACAATGTACTCGACAATAGCCCGTATAGCAACGTAGGCCATTCCTACAATAAAAGTAGAAGAAGTTCCAACACTTCCAACAGCTTCAACAAAATCAATTTAAACAAATGTTATTGGCTTCATAGACAACATCAAATCAGAAACTCTAAAACAAACTGTTGCAACTCAAAAATAGCTCAACGACTTCAATGAACGTTGTGAACAAGTAATTACAAACATAAAAGCTCTCAATCAAGACTCTTATCAAATAATTGATTTGTTGATACTATAACTTATGGCTGTAGCCGAATATACAATTTAAGGCACGAAACTCGGAGATTATCGATAATAAACTGTATTTGAACAAATTTAAAAGTTCTTTAATAACACTCTTACAACTAATGAGAAAGTATTAGTACTGTAGCTCATAGAACAAATCTTTAAGGGCAACAAGAAACAGCTGTTGGATATATTTGAAGATATGTTCTCTATAGCAAATAGCTGTGGACTCTTTAGTAGTTGCACTGCTTTCTGAAAGTGATTAATTTTTTCAACAATGTATATATGTAACCAAATTATGGACAGCCTTTTAAATCAATGATACAATAGTTATAACAATATGATATATATAACAATTCAGACAAGGCAACTAAAATTCAGTATTAAATAAATTTTATAAATATTTACTATGAAAGTTTAATAAATAGCTTTACATTCAGTGAAAATGAATTGAATGTACTTAGAGACTTATAGAACAAAAGCTTATAGTAAATACAATAATGATATATATTTTTTCAAGAACATATAATGACAAATTAAGAACTTGTATTTGTGAACTAATATGATTCTTGGCAAGGGGACCTTTTAGAACTGAGAGACTCAAAATATATGAAAGAGAAACTTCAAAATTGTTTTGTAAGCATATTTTATAGTCCAGCTACACATTTGTTGCATTTGAAGCTTATAACATATAAAACTCCAATATGGACTGTTGAACATTTTAAAGAGCTATAGAGATATTTAGTTGACAACGATTTAGAAGCTGATATAGATACTCTTACTACAGATTTCGGAGGAGAATATAAAGGCATATTCGAAGACTATTTAATTAAATTTAATGTATCTCATAGAGTCGTATTATTCGATGATTTGTAACTAGCGCCTATAAACGCTATGTGTAGATATATAAGAGGCAGAATTTAGAAAGGTATCCAAGATTTATCTGAACTAAGCGATGAATAACATGATAGTGGACAAGTATACATTAACTAAGATCAACTTGAAACTATTCTTGATAATCTTATGAAATTTCACAATTATGAGAAGTCTATTAGACTATATTCGAAGGTTCCAGCTAAAATTACTAGAGAAGAGGTTGATGATGTGAATGCTGTTAAGAAAGCTTAGAACGATGAGTTAAATGATGTTTATGATTTTAAGTTAGGAGATATTGTTAATGTGTTGTTGTTAAAAGAGAATTCTAAGTTTGATAAGAAACGTGAACGTAAATGGAGTAGAGGAACATATAAAATTATTAACAAAATAGGAAGCTTCTTTCAAGTAATTCCAGAGCCATTTGATTTTGATTAGTATGTTCAAACATTCAAGCTATAACGAGGACATCCTTGGGGCATTCCAGCTTATCATAGAAAGTGTTATTAGTTGAAGTTTGCTAAAAATTAGACGCTATCAAAAGACTATTATAGCTATGAGCTTGAAAATACAAATTTCTATACATTCGATAGTATTTAAGCTGCTGTGAACAATAAAGGCTAAACTGTAAAAATATATGATGTATTAGAGCATGCTGAAGATATTAACTATCGTATCAAGCCAAGTAGCTCAAACACATTTATAAAAGATCATTCTAAATCTACAACTACTTATTCAATCAAGCCTTCGTAGCTAAAAGCTTATAATAAATCTCTAATAACTCCTATAGAAGACAAATATTTGTTTGGATTGGATTTACCTCAATTTTACCTGCCTGTGTTTCTTATGAAGTGATTTTTTCTGTGTATATAAATGACAAGCGAACTAAAGAATTATAGAAATATAAATAGAGTAAATTTTGATAATATATAATCTTCAATTTATTAAGATATATAATAGCATAATATCAATCGTATATTTGATAATATGAATAGTTATACACGTGCTTTAGAAGAACATCATTAAAATATTCTTAAATCAGGAAAATATGAATATTATTCTCCTGAGATTTATATTGTCAAAAAAGATTATATTTAATAGTTTATTATATATTCTCAAACTATGATCGATAAAGCAAATCAATTGCTCGAACTAGCTGATTTATTTGAAAAGACTTCATAATGAAAACCATAATTAAATTTTTTAGATTATATAAAACAATGTCCTCTAAAGACCTAAACGTTATACCAGCGAAAGTAACAGCTGTTGAATCATTATCAAACGATGTATATGTATCTTCATCTCACGATGGATTATCAATTAAAGTTGTACACGTAAATAAATCTGGAAGCAACACTATAGATTTCGATCATTTAATTAAAGAAGGCAATTCAACTGAAATCTAATGGGAAATTTAATGTCTTCAAAATTCTGTCTTATCTACTACTAACAGTGGTATCAAATATACTATGCAATTTGGAATAAAAATGGCCGCAGCTTCATTTGGAAGATATTATTGGAAGAATGGCTTCGTGTACTTCTAGAAAGCAACAATAGCAAGTTATGCTAATTTATCATTCACACTTGCTCCTCCTGTTGTAGTTTGTACTACAGCTATGAACTCTACATTCCCAATCTATGAAAGTATTGTTAACTATAATGGTGAACTCAAAACAACTGATCTATTCAGAAAGTCCATGTTCTAACAAATGTTGCTTCCAAAAGACTATCAAGAGACTATGAGCTAAACATGGTTTGAAGGCGATACTATTATGTTTGATGAATATGTCTTGCCTTACGATGAAGCAACTAAACTTTATATTGACATAGGTACTCCTGCAAATTGGGATAAGGCAACTTGTAAAAACAATCAAATCAAAAAGCTCTCTGATGACTCATTTATATGGACATTCAGAAAAGACTTCTTCATACCACTCAATATGCTCAATTAAGTATTTAACTATTCTAACAACTTCTACACAAACACTATAAAGAAACAAAGTTTATATATAATGATTAGAACACAATTAAATTCATTAGCAAAATGCTTTGGAAGCTCTAAAATATTTAATGAAGAATATACAGGAATTGGACTCGTTGATTTGTAAGTTGTAACTAAATCATCTTAAGTTGTTCAATCAGATATGGCTAAGAAGGCAAATATTATAATATAAAATGGTATTGGAGTTGAAGTTAGACCAATGACAACTATGTACACAGATTAAACTCTTGTATTACCATCAAGCTCAAATCATATGAGTGTTGCCAGAGCAGCATTAGTAATTGAACTTAAAGACTAAAATACTGATGACTCAACATATTTACACTAGAGATTTACTGGAATGTCTGCTCAGGATATGCTCGATTATAGAAATCAATAATTGTTAGCTGAACAAATTAACAATGGCGTTACAGCTGCAATAACAAAAGCTCCTTTGTGTACTTAAGACTTTGTGTTCTTTGGAAACTATAATATACATCGAGGAAACGAAACCTATAAACTCTTCACGAATGACTTACAAGATTTGCAGTCTTTCAGAAATGAAATAATTAGAAGTACTAATATGAGCTAATAGTATGATAGAGGGTTATCTCCAGCCTTTAGTAATATGTTTGAATGGTTATCTAAATATGCATTTACATTCAACTCTTTAGAACAGTTCTCTATGGATGAATGTACAAGCGATGTCGTAGGAGATGGCTACAATAGTATATAAAATTCACTGTTCTTCTAATATCAATTAGTTGAATATAGAAATGGACGCAAGACTAATGATGGTTATTGCAACAGATATTTAACACAGCCAACAGCAGAAACTATTAGAGCTCAAAATATGCATGCTAATACAATCAGAATTTAAGCCTATACTTTCTATGATACACTATTGATGTACGATATGAACAATGGCTAAATCAACATTAAAGACTTCCAGTGAACATGATTTGCTATTTATTTTTTGACTTTATATAAAGATGATTATATACTATGAAGGTACTCAGAACGAAGAGTTTTTGTATACCGATTGTACATATTATGATGAGCTAGCATAAATAGATAAAGAAGAATACGATATCTAGCCCATAGTTAGATTTAGTTTGCCAGGATTGTTGTTGAGTAAAGCTAAAATATTATTAAACACTAAGATATCCAGAATAGATGAATCAACTGGTTTGCCTAAAATAGTTTCAATTGACTATGAAGTTGTGCTTGATGAGTACTTTGGAACAAGATAAACAGAGTTGATATACCTAACAGAATTAGCAGACTTGATATAAGAAGCTGCTAGAAAAGCTCTAAATGATTCAGACTTTCTTGTTAAAGTTGATCCAGAATGGCTAACTAAACATAGTTTATCGAGATTTAGATTCACTGGCAAATAAACTATAATAAAGTTTCCTGAGTAAGAAAGTTATTGGCTAGCTAAAATGTTAGGAGCAAAACCTTTTGTAAGCAACAATTATGTAGCAGGAGCCAATACTGATAATGAAGGCAATGAAATTGATGCAAATGGTATGATTACCAAACTAAATAATAAAACTATGTACATAACAAATTCTAATGGAGACATAACTTTTGATTATACATTTTATATCAACTTTATAAAATCTGTATTTGTTACTTGTAAGTACATCACTAAATAAACTGTGCTTGTAAAATATAAAAAGTACATTATACTTAGACACGATTTAGATGTTACTCCTTTGGCTAGAGTCAAAATTACAAGTGATTTCTTATCAACAATTTCAAAAGATTAGTTGTACAAAGGATTATCAATTTGCTTTTGTGATGAGAACTTTAAAGAAATTCCATTGGATCCCAATACATTTTATGAAATCGAGTTGCATATAACCAAGTCTAGAAAGAGAGCCTAATTAGAAGTTGATAGAAATACTATAACTGCTAATTAAGCGGCTATATACGAACGTAGAGCTTTAGATGAAGAATATAAACAACATTAAAGAGCTACATAACAATTTGAATTGAACTTTGAAAATAATAGAAAATAGTACGAAACTGATTATTAGATATACAAGGATTTAAGAGAATAAATATTAGATAATAATTAATAAAAGAATGATGCAATGAATACTTAAAATTTTAATAGTGGATAAGTTTCAAAAGACTATGAATTTGCTTATAATTATTTTGAAGATTTTATATAAAAAGGCATCGAAAATTTATAATAAATAAGAAATAAAGAAGAAAATTTATACAAATAAGCATGTGATTTTAAGTTGCCTGTATAAGATCAATATAATGCATCAGCTGAATTATCTAGATATTACTAGACATCTGATGAGTAACCAAATTTATAATACAATTATATTAAATTAGCTGAACAAATTAAAGGAGCTCAAACAAGAGTTATATCAATGATTAAAGGAGGCTATGGAGATTATGTAACTCCTGTTAATCCAACAGATGAAGGTTTTAAAGCTGAACGTGATCGAGTAAATAATATTTAAAGCAGTAACCTTAGATAACGTGCTCAAACAGCTTTATAAGAATTTATGCTTAAGAACTAATCATTGAATGAAGCTATGAAGAATGGTTTAGATTAAAAGACTGTAGATAAACTTAGCACAAAGCATAAATAAGAATATGAAGATACATTAAATAGATATACTTAAGATGTTTAATAAATGTAGAATGAATATAACGAAGACATAGCTGAATAAGAAGCTTATAAAGTTTATTTGTAATTTAAAGAATTTGAATAAGACTAGAAAGAAAATCCTGATAAAAAATTAAAATATAGCGATAAATATTTGTATAAAACAGAATAATAAGTAAGAGAAGGATTTAAGGGTATCGCATAAAAATATGCTAAAGCTTGGGGAAAACAAAGTCCAGGATTGGAGTTTAATCCAGGCGATGTAGAAAAATATCTAGAATATTCTAAACAAAGATATTAATAGGAATAATAACTGAAGTAATAATAAGAGTATATTGAATTATTATTAAGTACTGTTGAAGATAAAAATTATATAAACGTTTTCAAATAACTTCCAGCTGAATAGTAATAGAATGTACTTAATTATTTAGATCAAGGATTTAAAAATTATCCAAAAGAAACTTAATAATAGTATATATTAAATTTAGATAAATAAAAGCATCCAGAAAAATATTAGACTTAAGTTGTGTTTGATGCTGCATAATTACCTAAGAAAGAAAAGCCTAATAAAGTTCAACTCGATCCAGAGATGAATTATTAATAATAAATAGATGCTATGTTAGAAACAGTAGGAAAAGAAGGCTAAGATTACTATTATGATACTACTGATGAAGGAAGAGATTAAATGTTCAAATAGTTTTATGGTTTAAAGTGATTCTTAATTTTTAAATAAACTTTTTTCTATGTAGGTTAACAAAGATGACTACAACAATTGAGAGAGAACTTGGATGGAGAATTAACAAAGAAATAATTCCAGAAAGCAAAGATGAAACAAAAGAATATAAATGGTATCAAAGCACTGGCTGGAAGCTCGTAAATAAAGCTAAGGTTTAAACAAATGAAGTTGATTCAAATGGTGTTCCAGTAAAGCCAGAAGATATTCCAGGCAAGGTTTGGAAATTAAATTCTAAGAACAAATGGTGTTCACACGTAGATATGAGCGATAGAAATAACAAGCCATACTGCAATAAGAAAGACAAAGACTATTTCTGGAATGAGAAAGTCAAAGCTTGGAAGCTCGCAAATGTAGTGTATGCTAATAAAGATGATAAATATAGTTTTGTTGCTAGTCCAGTTAAATAAGAACCTAAAGTCGAAACTAAAGTTGAAACTAAAGAGGAACCTAAAGTAGATGATTCTAAGTTACGTTAACAAATGATTGAACAATAGATTGATAAATATTTTCAAATGAAGGAGCAAGAGAAAATACAACAAGCTCAAGTTTAACAAGCTCCAGCTTAACAAGTTCCAGTGCAATAAGCTCCAGTATAACATACTAAAGTTGTATTTGATAATCCATTATTGAATAAATATATGTGAGCTTCAATATAATGTTATTATTTTTTGTGTACAACTTAAAATGAACATCATAAATACATTTGATGCCACTGTATTATCGGATTTAAACGGTAAGTTAACTATAAGCGGCCCTCCTAATTATAAACAAGATGATTTTACAAGTCTATTGAGTGTACGTGCTGTAGAAGACATATTTGTTGTTGATGGCAAAATCACGTTATATGAATTGACTGATGCTGGAAAAAGTGAATTAGGTTGTAGAAGTTATGTACACAAATAATTTAATAATAAAAATGAATTCATGCTTGATTTTAATTCGTACTTCATAAATAAAGATGATTAAATTATGCTTATAATGTCAATAGAAGATAAAGCTTTTAGAATCGCATTTTAAGATGGATACGAAAAATGTTATTTAGAATATGAAGGCAATGTTTAAAAATTTATTGGTAAGTCCACTTAGTTAGAAGTTATATTAGATGGTACATTATATATAGATAGCGTCGATGATGATCCACGAAAATAAATTCTATTAACGTTTACAAAACAGAAAATCAATACTGTTTAATAATTTGTTGATATAGTAAATGCTAAATTCGATAAAGTATACAAAATAGTTTATCATCCTGAAACAAATTAATTTTAAGAATAATATTTAAATGATAAATAATATAAAGAAATTAATTATACTGGTAATCTTAAAAGGTATATATTAAGATAATCAAATAGAATTTTAAACAACGAAAAGCTTGAAGATAGTATGTAGTTAAATATAAAGTATCTATAAATCAAATGTGATCAACTTGAATGTGGAATGTCTTCATATCTGCTAAATCCAGAAAATGGTAAGTTAGAAGCTCAATTTGGATCGAATGTACTTTAAGTACTATGTCCTAATTAAATGAGCTATTAAAGTAAGAATATGGATTTGCATATAAAGTTGCTTTAGAATATGCCTTTAAATTTCTATATACAAGATCAAAATAATGTTGATGTTGATGTATAGTATATTTTGTAGATGAGATTCTATAAATAAGATTTCTTTCAATAATAGTCAGATAGCGGAGTGACAGCTATCGAACGTCATACTAAGAAATAATTGTTTGTATATTTAAGTGAAGATAACAGATAGTTTAAAATTAATGGATAGTTCAATCATATAGCTATTGGATAAGCTTATGGAGACATAGGAATTCAAGAACAAGCTAAAACGTTTATTAGTAGTTATATATACAATTTAAATATAAACGAATATAAATTTGATATATTACATGCTTATAAGTATAATATCGAAAATTTAAATAATTCTGTGTTTGTTTGGAAATAGGTACCTTCTGACTGCTTATTGAGATTTGATCTGTAAATTTATGCTACAGAGTACGATTAATATACAATTGAAAAACAATAGAGACTCAAGACAGATTAAAAACCAAATATACTACTAAGACTCTTTGTAAAATGAATTTAAATATTATTTTTTACGACATTTAAAATAATGGAGCTACCAAATGATTAAGGTTCAAGTTAACTATTAAATAAGGCAACTGATTTAGCAAATTAAGCTGTAGACGAATTAGTTCCAGAAGACTACAAGCCATTCGGAAGATAAGCTGTATAAACACTAGGATAAATTCCAAGAGCAGTATAAGATTATAAATTAGGGGGAATGATGCCTCCAAGTTCTAAATTAGGTGATATAATGAAATCTAAACCATTAACTGGATGGCAGAAGTTCAAACGTGGCTTTGGAAAATTCTTTAATGTAATAAAAGGTCCTGCTTCTAAATTGATTGGAGCTCTTCCATTTGGATCGTTTTTATAGAAGGGAGCAGACGCAGCAAGTGGATTGATAAATCATTTCAAAGGAAAGAAGTGAGCGAATATAATTTTTTGTTTATAATGTAAAATGTAAATGACTCTTATGCCTTTGAAGTTTTATGGATAACATGAATTTGATAGATATTTCTATGACGTTGAGATGTAGTAAATGTATAAAATTAAAAATAGCGTGACTCATTAGAAAGGATATAAAGTTGAATTGGTAGAACCCAAGTATACTGGAGCATATTTGTATTATAATTGTTTTAGTATTTTGAATGTAAGAGTGAAGGTATCTGTTATATAATTGTAAGATGCTTGTAAATGAGTTTTATTTTTTGCATGTATAAGGCTCAATTATTGGTTTGTCTGCAAGTATCGCAGTATTGTAGACTTAATGTATTGCTATGGATGTAGGAATAGCAGCAGCATAAAGTACAGCAACAGCAGCGGCGGCTACAGGAGCGGCTAATAGTGGATTGATAAGTACATTGTAGAGTTAAGTTGTAAAGCTAGAAGGGGATAGTGCAATGTTGACAAGTGATATGGCAACTGTGAAGTCTGAGTAGACAACTATAAAAGTTGATGCAGCATAAGTTGCTACTGATTTAAAGAAGTTTAAGTTAGCGTAAGGATTTGCTGATGCAAGTTTATAAGGATAGATAACTGATTTGTAAGTTGAAAAGGCTGATAAAGAAACGACTTACACTAAATTAGAAGTTGATGCTTACTTTGTTGCTTAGACTGATACAAATAATTAATTGAATGGAGGAATTTTATAACTTGGTTCTAGTAAGGCTGATTAGATAACTACTTATAGCATAACTGATGTTGATACTAAATTGGCTTTGAAGGCTAATGTTGTTGATGTAAACACGAGCTTAGGACTTAAGAGTGATAAGACTTATGTTGATACTGGATTTAATTTGTATGGAAGTTAGTTGACTACTTTGAAGACAAGAGCTGATAATGTTGATATATTAAATACTACTTAGAATACAAATATTACGAATTTATAGAATAGCACAACAACTTTGAATAATGGTATGACAACTGCGTTTAGTAGATTGTAAGTAATTGATAATCTGAATACTTAACAGTCTAATAGTATAGTAAGTTTAACGAATGATAATACAACTAATAAAACTGATATAAGTACATTGAAAAGTGACACAACAACCTTGAAAGCTAAATGTACAGAGATAGAAGGAATAAATACAGTTTAGACTACTGATATAGTTGCTTTGAAGACTAGATGTACAGATATAGAAACTTTAAATACAACTTAAGATTCTATTATAGAAATTCATACAGGAAACTTTGGATAAATAAATGATAACTTTACAGATGTATGGGGAAGATTGGACAAGATTGAAACGACTGATTTGGATGGTGTAACGAGGAGATTGGATTTGATAGATGTGAATGTTGGAGATATGATGCCGATAGTACATTATTTATCAGAACAAAATCCGTTAACATAATAGAAGATTGCTGCGTTAGAGACTGATAATACAACTAACAAAACGAATATAGCTAATTTAACAACAAGAGCTAATGAATAGGATTAAACTAACTTGACTTTTGGTGGCAAGATCACAACGTTGTAAACAAATGATACAAAATAGAATAATGATATATATAATATCAACAATAATGTTATAACAATAGGTAATTCGGTAACAGCAATAAACACAAGAGTAACAAATTTAGAAACGTTTGTATACAATTTATATTCAAGAGGAACAGGTTGGTATAAGGAGGGTGATTTTGTTACTTGTTATGGAACAATTAGTATAGGTGGCGGAGGTTAGCCAACAGTCTATTATGCTGTAACGATGGTAGAAGTATTTCATTATTCAGTTACAGTTAAAAGAGGGTCTAACTCGGGAGGAGGTTGTGATGTGCTGTATGCCGAACCAGGACTTTCATCAATGTTAATTACACATGATTATGCATCTAACGCGTATATTAGTTGGGGTAATTGGTAAGTTAAAGGAAGATGGAGATGAAAAAATAATGATTTGTTCATTAAAATAAATCTCTCTATTCACATAATTATTGGCGTGTTATCTCTAATTACTCTATTTTTATTATTTCTTCTTATAATAATGTTTTAATATTTTTTATAGATTATGCATATTCTTAATCTCCTTTATAATAGTCTTAGGGGAAATTTTTATTTTCTATGAGTTATTTGTCAATCATCTTTCGATTAAATAATTAATCTTATTATTTATAAACTGAAATATATTGTTATTTGATAAATTCAATTCGTTTTTCTCTTTATTGTTTTCCATATGCAACTTTTGCTTCATTAATTTATTTTAATAAATCTATTCTTTTTAAATCCATAGAAGCAATTGATGAATATAATTTGAATTAAGTTTAATTAGTGTTTATTAATTATTCTGAAGCATGTTGTATTTTTTACTTTAATTCATCTGGACAATCGAGATTTTCTTCAAGTTGTCTGAATTGATCTTATAATTCTTATAAAATATTTCTTTAAGATTGTATTGTTTTGTCTAATAAATTAATTTCACAGTTTGTAAAATCTATTTCTTAATGAAGTTTATATTTTTAATCTACAAGATCACGGAGTGCTTATGCCATTTTTATATTATATTAAAAAAGTAAATTTGATTGTAGGAAATATAAAGAACTCTCGAAGCCAGCACCGAGCAGCTGTCGCTTGGCTCTGAGTGCTTTGGCTAAAATTTGACAGGATAATTTGAAGGTATATTTAGTTGGCAGATTTAATGGGATAATTTGAAGGAGTAATTTGATTTGGCATTTTGTGGACCCGGAGATTCCCGACTCGATTTGACACCGTATATCTAATCATCATTTAGTTGAAACCAACAGAAACTCGAGTTATGTTGGCACCAACTTTTCTTTCACATTTGCTATCAGATGTGGTTAGAACCCCTTTGGTGTTATCTCCCAATGCATATACATCACCGTTGTTCATGTAAACAAACAAATACGCTATGCTTGGAGTCAGGTCTATGCTCTCGATATTGCTCGCGTTCAATACTAAGGGGAGCTTTAAGTATGACTCGTCTATACCTGTTGCATCACCATTAAATATGTACCTGACACTTTAAGTTCCAGTAACATAAATAGAATTTGAAGTGAGTACAAATTGGAGCACGTCGTTTCCCACAATCTGTTTAATATTATGTATTGGTATTCCAGTCGGCATAAAGTCATCCGCAAGAGATTATGTGAATATTGACAACCCAGTAATTTCATCAAATTACTCAAAAAATAATTCGTTAGTTATAGAAATGTACCATAAGAAGATATCTTTATAACAGAACAATTTCTTGGCATTCATAATATTTAGATTAACAAAATCATATTACGTTTTGTTGCCGAGAATAGATGGATTGTTACCGATGGCTTAAACAGTACCATTTTGCAGTATTTAGTATATTACATCTTTACAAACCAGAATATCAGTCAAGTTAGAAGTATTTGATATCTAAGTTAATAATGTGCCGTATGGATATTTGAACTGCTAAATATAAGTAGATTAATATGTTATAATCCCAATCATTTGAAGTGAAGAAGTGAGATTATATATCAATTTATATGTAAGATTAACTCAACATTGTATATTTACACAATAAATGATTGATTATTATTATTATTTATAAGATAGGAATATAATTATGTAAATTCATAATATATATTTCATCAATAAAAAAAAATAAAACATTATGTATACTGTTTAGTATACTTTACTAATTGGACTAATGATATCATTTTTGTCTAACAATTTGAATTTAACATCATTTAAAAAATATTATTGTATATACTATTTCATATACTAACTCTGATATTGTTAGCTTATATTTTTTCATCAATATCTAGATATAAAATACCTAACTTTCATTATTTAAACGACCCGCACGCCTGACTACCTCCGCTTAGCAGCCCTTTGAGGCATTTGGTCCATACATCATTAATTCTTTGTTTTACGAAGTACCCGTGTTTGAATCCGGTGAATTCGAACGTTTTAAATCGTCCTTGGTCAAATAGTTGTTTAAGTCCGAGGTCAACGTACAAATTTTGGTTTTCGAGTTCAACGACGTTCAAATTTTAATCGTAGAAATCGAACCGCGAAGTGGTGGGCGGTTTGAGCACCTCATCTTAATACGAATAGAAGCACACGAACTGTTTTAAGTTCAGAATCTGGTCGTGACCGGGAATCGGACCCCCGTTGTTCCCGTTTATTGTATTTAATAGAGAATTAGCGTTTGAAAGATTTGGATTGCGCCAATAACCGGTTGGAACTATTAACTGGTAATTGTTCGAGTTTATTATTTTGTCAGCCAGTTTTATGTTCCTGTAATAACCGCCCTGAACGGAGGACATCGCTATGAAATTTCGCACACCAGGATAGTCACCAGTGTTAGAATATAATTGCAAATAGGAACGGCCTACGAACCCGCCCTGAGAATGCACCACCAAATCAATGCACTTAAAATTAAATGTTTTTGTTCGGATCTCGTCAGCAGCCGCACGCACATACCTCTCTGGATTCTCGAAAATACTGGATAACGCACCAGTTAAAATATCAAGATTAATCACCGTACGATCAGGCCAATCGCGATTTAATAATTTTTACAGTGGACGCATACGCCATGTACCAACACCAAAACCATGAATCAGCACTATTGCTGTATCGGAATCATCTGCGTTAGTACAATATTGAATGGAAAATATTAATGAAATCATGTTTTCAGTGGAAGTGGGAATCGTTAGAAATGGATGTATTAATAACAATATACCAAAATAAATGCAAAATCATTCAAATACGTATTCGCTCCATTTAGAATTGGGACTCCATGTATATTTCGGATTCGGCATAGTTATGTATTGTTACATCACGTTTATTAGAAACCCTTAATAAATCTGAGAGTTTTATTTGTTGTGGAAGTTGTCAAGTTGAGCCTGCTACGCAAAATTTGTTATAAGTTTTAGGATTTACTCACCGTACACTTCTTACTTAATTTTATTTGTGTAATCGCACAATTAGTCGTACATAAATTGGCATTTTGACTTATCTGCTTAATTGAAGTAGAAGTTGTCTTTATCTGTATCAATTACTAAACAATCCATTTTCCCGAGTTATTCTGGCGTGTACCAGTTTTCTAGCAAAAATATTTGGATCTGACTGTTTTATTGAACAAGTGTCTCGATTTGATTTATATTGAGGAATACCTTTGAGATTACATTTAGGTTGAGTGATTATTTTTGTTTTATGAGTTGTATTTTGAATATGCTGATACAGTCAGCTATTTTTTGTATTCGTCTCCTGTTGTTTTTGGCTAAAATGATGACTGGTTTTTTGTCTAGCATGTGGTATATGGCGGCTCCAATGCCTTCTTTCCACCTTGCTTGTAAGTAAATCAAGTTTTAGAACCGTACCTGAATCGATTTGACCACATCTAAATATAAATTGAAGTGTTCGGCAGCTGCTGATTTGAACGGGAGTGGGTCGATGAGTATTTTTAGCTTCGAATCGAACGAGTATGGTTGCAAATCAGGTCTGAATACCTGTAATAAATTTTCATCGTATACATTCTGTACTTCAAAACTAGATTGTTCGGGTTAAATATAACCGTAAAGTATGGGGATCGCGTGGGCGTAAACAACCACCTCAGCGTTTGAAAACAGATTATTCAGGTGATAAACTCTGATAGGTTGTGAAACATATTGTAGTAATCTTTGTAAGCATTGTTAAATTGCAATAATGTACGGTTTTGGGAGCATGTCCTCTGTTTCGCGGTACACCTGGTAGCTGAAGAAGCTGAGCTGGAGCTTCTGCATTCTTTCCTCGTCAACGCATACGTGGCATTCGCCATCTAATGATGATCCGCTAACGCGGTCGAAGTCGTCTACTTATAGTGGCTGCTCGGCGGTTAAAAGCTCTACAGCTTTGTGCAGAACCTCCGGCTAGATTTTCTTGAAGTGCTGCTGATAATTGACGTCTAATAGCTTTTACAATTAAGGCCTGAGCGTTTACGCATCGGAACCGGTTCTGTTTACGAGTTTTTCCATTTAATCTTCACTATTCAACAGCGCATTAATGGTCTGAGTATTAAAACGGCGTTCGCGATCCCACCTTATCATAAGACCGTTGTACACAAGTCTGTAGATCTGATCACAGACCTTTAAAATCGTCTTACCAAATATTCGCATCTTCTACGGCGAGTCCAGGTATAAAATAGCAAATTTCCTGCTAAAGCCGCGCTAATACTGGTCTGGACCGTGAAATACGTAGCAAAACAACTCACTGGTAGTTGATTAAGCTTAAAATGAATAAGATGGAGCCTGCGAACCAAAAGAAAAATCAGCTGAAAAGGCTGCATTTAAAAGAAGATCGTCAGAAACTAGATTAACGTTTGGGTACTTGTACAACGTATGAGGCCCAATTCGGTTGTGAAACTCAGAAAAAATGATCTGAGACGTTTTGGAGTGAAAATTATTTATAAAACACTTATTAATCACATATAAAGCTGATAAGCTGATACAAATTGTATCGGAGTTGAAACAAATGTTGTAAAAGTACAGAACTTTGACTTTTCAAAGTTGAAAGCTTAAAATATCATAGAAAATAGAAGAATCACTTTATTTCAAGTAATTGAAAAAACTATGTTATACAAACCATGAATTATATTACATGAAATGCAAAGTTTATGATTGTAACTGAGTTTGGATTTGTGGATTGTCATGATTTATGAGATGAAGATGGAATGATTGAATTGAGCCTTAGTACTGATGATAAGGTTACAGTTAAGTGAGTCATTTTATTACATGAAATGCAAAGTTTATGATTGTATAGGTTTATTGTCTTAATAGAAATTATTTTAGTTAATTGAATCGAAGCATGGAGTTTTAAATAATAATTTTCAATATTAGAGTTGAAAACGTTTTTAATAAATTCAGTAAATACGATGATTACGCCCCAAATTAGTATGGTTGATAACTATGGTACTTTGTCGTTAAATGTGAATTAAAATAGACAATTTATTGTTATAATCTTTTCATAATATTTTATATTTAAGTTTTAGATATCTAATGATTTTAACTTCGTTACCGAAAAGTTTGTTCATTTTTTCGAAATCGTTGTCGATTCCATCCTATAAATACTAAATAGCTTCAAACATAATGTGAAGAGTGTGAATTGACTTGTGCAATTTATCAACCAGACTTTATTAGGTTGCACTGCTTGTTCTTAAATACCACATACGATCAACTTCTTTAAAAATTGAGCTAGATACACTAGATTTATTTGTAGGTTCAAAGATATCAAATTAACTTCCTGTATCACTATAATGATTTGTTTATTATTCTGAAGATTATTCTAATGATTTTAAAGCGGGTAAGTTAGCCGTGATCGAATTCAACCTACCCAGTATTTAGGGTATGGTCTTTATATTCTGCATTGAATTGGTGCGGAGTTATAAAATAATGTACAAAATACTCTAATAAAATAATTATTAATAATCTGTAAAAATAACTAAATTTCAAATTCATATTTATTAACTCATTATATGTATCTATTCAATGAATACATAATTAATCCATTTAATTCAAATTTCAATTTAACATAGATTGTTTGTGATTTTGTATTTTTCTTTTTAATATTGTATCGTTTATTTATTATGTAAATGGCAATATAAACATATATATAGTGATAATATTAGTTTTCAACACTTTTTCACTCATCTCGGGTAACCCAGAGCAGGTCTTCAACAGTTTGCGTCCAAATTCCCTGTTGGTCGTGTTTTTGCTGGATCTCGGTGACCAGGCTCGCCCACTAGTTAACTTAAAATTCTTCAACAATCTCCGTTTTGTTCTCGGCCATTCTCATTATATCGTGCGCTAGGACTAGTAGTTAGAAGTTTCCGCTGAATTTGGTGCAAAACAATAACTCTCTGATGAAACTGGGCGGGATATTCACCATTTTGGTTTCAAGTAGAAATAGTAACGTGTCCTGACCGTTTAAAGTTTGCAAGTGGTTCATTTTGAAGAGGTTTTCAGATTACGCGCGTTCTAAATACAACTAGTTTATGTTTTGGTAGAGGAAGAACTTCTCACAAATGAAGTTCACCAGTTTTATGTTGGAAAAATTCTGGAGTTGGCTGAACATGAGAATGGCTAAATAAATGTTCAGTTAATATGTAACGTGATCCTTTACGCGGTCGTAGTCCTTGTACATGGCGATCATTTTGTTCACGGTCTCATCAAGTTAATTTTCTGGTATCTTGCTCTGTATAAAAAGGAACAGCTCGAAATCGGACTCTACTTGCGATATGTGCGTGAAAATTTTATAGCGCTGCTAAATCTCGTTCTGCACGAAAATCAAATTCTGCACCGACTTCAGCTTCAACTCAATTAACTAATCGGGGAGATCCATCTTCTCGGGCAAGAGCGAGATCTCAAGCAAAATAAACGAGATCAAATCCACCAACTCGAGCTAATACGTCTCTTACACGAATTTTATACTCTCCAAATACTTAAAAAGCATCTCCTTCAAGTAATTGTTTATCTCCGAACTCGTTAAACCCACTTACCTTATCATAAGCTACAGAATCTTCAACACCTCACGCTGCAAATACCTATTCAAATTCACTTTCAACAAACACTTAGAAGAAATAAAATGGTCAAATGAGTGGTCGTAACCTATATTCTGAATATATGACCGCATAAAACGCAAAGACTCAAGTTTAAGCTACTAAGAATCAGTTATCGTAAAATGCTTAAAGAAACGCTCGGAGAACATTGCACCAAGTCCGTCTAAACGTTATCCTACTTAGTCGAATTCATTCAGCTTTAAATTCTGAATATTATAGAGAACATTTATTCTATCTGAATCATTTGTACATGCAACATACCTTTGGAGTAGTGGCTTCATTTGATGAAGTGGATAAATTCCTTAATAATAACTTTAATCTACAAATTATTTATGACAGCAAAATATTACTAAATACAAACTGTTAAATAGCCTAAGTATACGAAATCAACTATAACTTGTAATTCTTAATTGATAGAACACGTTTATTCTCTTGAATCGATAAAATATAAAATTTAATAAAATATTTTAGCATTCTGTTCACTTTTTGTCTCTTTTAGGCTTAATATAGTCTGAAGTTCCATTTGCATGATTACTGACAGTCTATTTATTATTTTTCGTATCTAACTCATTATCTGCTACTACTTTTCTAATATTGTCTGAACTATTTTTATTTTCATTTGTGGTTGTAACAAATCCTTAACGTTATTTCATTATATTTCTGTGAAGTGTAAAATATAAATTATACAATAATTAATCTAATTATATTAGTAAAATAGGGTTTAATGCTCAAAGTGAGTATTAATTTAATAGAAGTTCATACTACATTACCTCGAATTGAGACACCCTTATGCGAATATAGACACCCTATCAGTTCAAAAATAACCAGGTGTTTATAAGTGAGAGCTAATCTGGCTAATTTTGGTGGGTTATTTTTCTTCAAAATTATGAGAATAAAAGACCTAAGTGAATAGAAAATATAAATGAATATAAATATATAAACGAATGAATATAAATAAATGAACGAATGAATAAAAAATATCAGTCGAGGCTCTCGTAGATCCCGGGCACTTGGACTTGTGGCGTTCCGACCCCGAGTTCCAGTTCTTCCAAATCGATTTGGCTGAGAACTTCCATGAATTTCTCTACCAGTTTTTCGGGGAGGTTCTTCAGGATGAGTCTCTTCAGCGTTATTGGGAAGGAAAACGGAACTTTGGTTATCTTGGTCATGGAGCCCAATTCTAAAGATTCAAGTTATGGGTAGGTCATGAGGAGCTTCTGGAATTGCTCGTCGGTTGGATTCAGGGAGTCCAGTTTGAGCTTCTTAAGCGAGGAGGCCTTCTTCGGCTTAATGCTGTTACTGGCGTTGTTGTTGTTGGGGAGATTGTTTATCTGATTCCGGAGCTGGGTCTGAATCACCTGCTGAATTTGCTGGCTGTGATACTAAAACTACTGCTTTTGCGATTCGGCATGACTCTGAATCCAATTCTGCTTGTCCTCGCACACAATCGGAAACTACTGCAAAAGCTACTTCTCAAACGGTAAAATGAAGGACTCGTACTTAGTTCTTAAAATATATCCAGCGTTAGTCACAGATTAAGGCAAATCAAGCTCGTCCGCAAGATCCTTCCACTACGTGATGTTCGTATACCCTCCACGCGTTTACACTAATTCGTAAAGCTTGTACAAATCCAAATCCTTCCGGCCCACTCGCGGAATCCTCCGCATATCGCGATTCATAGACCGACCCAACTCGGAAATACGCTGCATAAACACCTGCGATATCCCCGACGGATTACTATTCGGCACTTAAAATGTTTACACAGGAGATTTAAAACTATATTACTAATTAAATGAATCCATAGCCTCTGGCGGAGGAATTTCATAAGACATTGACATATTCCCGTCCGGATAAGATACAAAGCGAGGTTAATCTGTCATTTTTAGTGGAGTGAAATAAAATACAAACTGAATACAAACAGCATATACGAATACAATTTGCTTAATATTTCCAAATGGTTTAATTGATGCCAATTGATTACCACTTCAAATAATTGATTTGTGTGTGATATTAATAACCAAGTAAGGATTAATGACAAATCATAATTGATATTATAAAATCTAAATCAATCTATGTATTATTGATAATATAATCCTATATTTCCCTCCTAATAAGATACCCTTTATCTTTTCTTTTTAGATAAAATGATAGCTCTACTTGTTTATGTTTTACTAGACACTAGACTTATCGATCCGTCTCTGTTTGATACTGCGGATCGTAATTAACAGCTTTACATATTGCGCAAGAAGGGTATTGTTACAGCTTTACCAGATTCCTACACTTTGCTTGGAAATCCGTGCATCTCTTTTCACCAAAGAGACCAGGGAAGTTGTGGCTCTTGCTGGGCCACATCAACAGCTATGGCTATTGGAGAACGAAGATGCTTGAAATCAGGAGAACAGAAGTGGATTTCAATAGAAGAATACACGTCTTGCGACCACACTTCAATGTACGGCGTAAAAGATAGTGGCTGCAACGGAGGACATCCTCTTGTAGCGATGCAGTATAGCTACACAGTTGGAACTGTTTTCGAATCCTGCAATTCTTATAAAACCCAGTACAACTACTATCCATACCCCTATCGTCCATGTTCAGTAAACTGTGACAACAACACTCCAAAAGTTCGGGTAAAAAATACACCAGCCAGAAGACTATCGTCAGAGTAAGCTATTATGGATGATATCTTCACAAATGGTCCAGTAACTGGTGCTTTTTATTTATATTCTGGATTTGCTTCTGGGGTTGCAAATGATGCTATTTTATAGATGTAACCAAATACTTACTAACAAGGCGGCCATGCAATTGTGATTATTGGATGGGGAGTTAGAAATGGCGTGAAGTACTGGTAGATGCAAAACACTTGGGGAGCTGACTGGGGCAATAACGGCTACTTCAAAATGAGAAGAGGCCAAAACGACTTTGGAATCGAATCTCAGGCTGCTGCTTGTGATCCTATATTTGATACTCCGATTGTGGTTCCTGGAAGTTTCACGTTCTAAAACACATGGATAACTGGAAATACTGTTCAAATTGACTATAAAAATATGGCTTCTTGCAACTTAACGATTGGATCAACTGTAATCGCCTAGATATCCGGAAATGGATCCACAAACTATCCACTGACACTTGCAGCAGGAACTTACCAAGTTTCGTGTGGAACTGTAAAATAAACGGTAGCCGTTATCACTTACGTTCCTAAGTTTAATTCCACCTTGTTCTCTGGACAAGCCAATACTCCAGTTAGAGTTTACTTTTCAACTAACGGGTTGAATTAGACCATAACTTTCAACGGAACAAGCTAAACTGCTTCTTTGGGATATGCTGATATAATCTTCAAAGTTGCTGGAACTTATGCAGTTACCGTTTAAACCATAGGAACAAATCCAATATTGAGCGCCTCAATTCAAGTTCAGATATATCCACCAGATGATAGAATTTTAAATATTACTCTTCAACCGCTTCCAGTCTACACGAACACAACAGCTAACGTAACGGTGCAGGTCCAGAACATCGCGGCTGTGTACGTCTTCGTTTACAACCAGCAAAACGCGCTCGTATCCACAATCCAGAACCCGTGGACGAACCCGCAAAACAACTCGCTCAAAGTTTCTCAAGTATTTTCGTACACCCCATCCGTGGCCGGTACTTATTACTTTTCACTAGTGAGTGGAAATCTGACACTTAACAGCTCGACATTCGCAGTGACGGATTTGGTTCTGAAAATCTTGGTTCCTGTCAGCGGCCAAGTGGTTCTTCAGGGCCAAACGCTTCTGGTGAAGACCATCGGAGCGAAGAACGGAGACATCTTATACGTTAACCAGATGGCGGCCGGACAAGTGCAAAACGACGTGCTTTCATGGGTAGTTAACGTTTCTCCAGGCTCGTATCAGTTGCTGATTGGAACGGCCTCGACATCCATCGTGGTCATTCCAACGCCGCACCTTGATAAAAAGCAGTATAACATAAGCACGCAAGATATCGTCACGGTCGGATCTACTCCAGCATTCGTGTTCGACAGCTTCGTTACGATTTAGATTAATGGAGCACAAGTGAAGCTGGTGAACAACCAAGCCAAACCAACGAGTCCCGGTGTCCTGACCATGCTCGTCAACGGCGCCATCCCACCGTATCAGGAAACCGCAGCCGTGGTTCAGTACGTGCCAATTCCATCCTCGCCTTTTGCAAGCTACTCTCCAGCGAATGATAGCTTATTTAATGCGGGCCAGACCATGAACATCCTCTGGGGCACCACGCTCGCAGAGAATAATGAGGTCACGATCAGTTTGTTTTCCGGAGTTATGGGAAAACAAATATTCATTTCAGTTCTAACGTCAACAGCGAAGAATAACGGTAAGTTCAGCTTCGTCCTTCCAGCGTCTCTTACTCCAGGAAAGTACTTCGTGATTGTCAGAACTTTCGACGGCGGCACGACTCTCTACTACTTCATTATCAACTTCAATATTTAAGGGGGAATTATCGACAATAGGGAAATGAATATAATAACGCATCCGCTTCCAGTCTACACGAACACAACAGCTAACGTAACGGTGCAGGTCCAGAACATCGCGGCTGTGTACGTCTTCGTTTACAACCAGCAAAACGTGCTCGTATCCACAATCCTGAACCCGTGGACGAACCCGCAAAACAACTCGCTCAAAGTTTCTCAAGTATTTTCGTACACACCCTCCGTGGCCGGTACTTATTACTTTTCACTAGTGAGTGGAAATCTGACACTTAACAGCTCGACATTCGCAGTGACGGATTTGGTTCTGAAAATCTTGGTTCCTGTCAGCGGCCAAGTGGTTCTTCAGGGCCAAACGCTTCTGGTGAAGACCATCGGAGCGAAGAACGGAGACATCTTATACGTTAACCAGATGGCGGCCGGACAAGTGCAAAACGACGTGCTTTCATGGGTAGTTAACGTTTCTCCAGGCTCGTATCAGTTGCTGATTGGAACGGCCTCGACATCCATCGTGGTCATTCCAACGCCGCACCTTGATAAAAAGCAGTATAACATAAGCACGCAAGATATCGTCACGGTCGGATCTACTCCAGCATTCGTGTTCGACAGCTTCGTTACGATTTAGATTAATGGAGCACAAGTGAAGCTGGTGAACAACCAAGCCAAACCAACGAGTCCCGGTGTCCTGACCATGCTCGTCAACGGCGCCATCCCACCGTATCAGGAAACCGCAGCCGTGGTTCAGTACGTGCCAATTCCATCCTCGCCTTTTGCAAGCTACTCTCCAGCGAATGATAGCTTATTTAATGCGGGCCAGACCATGAACATCCTCTGGGGCACCACGCTCGCAGAGAATAATGAGGTCACGATCAGTTTGTTTTCCGGAGTTATGGGAAAACAAATATTCATTTCAGTTCTAACGTCAACAGCGAAGAATAACGGTAAGTTCAGCTTCGTCCTTCCAGCGTCTCTTACTCCAGGAAAGTACTTCGTGATTGTCAGAACTTTCGACGGCGGCACGACTCTCTACTACTTCATTATCAACTTTAATATTTAGCTTCCATTGCAGATCAAAA
Source organism: Hexamita inflata (assembly GCA_963988835.1). Lineage (NCBI taxonomy): Eukaryota > Fornicata > Diplomonadida > Hexamitidae > Hexamita > Hexamita inflata. The sequence continues at coordinate 689,649 of CAXDID010001174.1, forward strand.
CCCACAAGATGTTGGGTTTCTTGCATGTGGATGTAAATGATGAAGCTGATATGTATCTGATGAGCGAAAAAGGAGAACTGATCAATTTACTCGGAAAAGGAAGAGAGTTCAGTGAATTCTTCAGACACAAAGGAAAGTTCTATGTGAGAGCCTGCAGAGGAGAAGAGTGCGTAGACTCGACGATCTTTGGGTGAGGTTGCAAAATATCTTAAAACATTAAAATTATTCAAACTCACATCTAATTCACTATATCAATCACTAAATGAATACATCTAAATAAACAATTTAATTTCAATCATATTATCATCTTATTTTCTACAGTTGCTGGTTATAATACTAATTCATTTGTGTTTGTAGGTTAATTAGGTTAATTCTATTATGGGCCTGTATACGTATCATATACCAATGGTTTTATTTAATGGAAACTATCTAAATAATCTGGTCTAATATCTGTAATCAATGGTTAATTATTTTCCTCGAGTATTTGTGGTAATGTAATTTAGTTTTCATGAATTGTAAAGAATTCATCGAGAACAGGCAATTATACTTAACTAATTTATGGTTATACGTCAGGTTAATTATTACTTTCATATTTTTCAAGGGAACATGCTTTAACAATAGGAAGATATGTGTGAGGAATAACCGAACGCATAAAACCTAAATATAAACAATCGTACTAAAATAAAATTGAAAGCCTGAGATTATTTGCGTTTATCCAAGCTGGATAGCTTCCTCTTTACAAAAAGTTCTCCGCAGTTAGCCCTGGAACGTGAATACTAAAGTCAACTGAACAATGAGTATCTCTATAACGGTTATCATCATATGCTTTGGCTTTAAGAGCGTTTAAAATGTTTTGACTATTGCCTATCCAGCTAATTTATTCTCGGAGACTTAATAATATGAGTGGGGCGGATCCTACCAAGTAGAGAGCTGGAGTTGAGTCAACAACGCCAGTTATGTTGACATACCTTGTTTCACGATATGTGACAACTTTTTCTGTATGAGTTGTTCTATTTCCTTTTGAATCTGTTGTTGTATATGTATGCATGTGATAGCATTCGATAGAGAACCAGGCTTTGGGCATTGTTAATCTCATTTTTTACAAGAATTATTCCGTTTCTGAGGCTGTTCTTTTGTTTCTAAATGCTTCTAATTCTGGGTTACAGCAGCAAATTGAGCAAACTTTTAGAAAGTACATGGAGCATCCAACGCCAATTAGGGCCGATCCAGTTGTTGAACCAGTAAATATAATTCCAATTGACACAAAAATAGTGATTAAAATGTGGAATACGATAGAAGCAACAGGAAATTCACCGAATAAACTGTTGTCAACCTGTTTCGCAAAGTGCTGTCTTATGGCTCCAACGAGTAAAATAACCGTTAAAACGGAGCCAAGAACTGACCCACCAATTATACCACCCAGAGATATTTAAAAACTTGGAATTATCGGATTCATTAGAAGTGAAAAATAATATAGGTGAGCTAATTTGTGTATATTAATGTTATATCAAAATTTTGATAAATACTATAAACATTTGTTCTAAACATTTGTTTCTAAACAAACACAAGGATTCAATAAACAATATAATTATAATTTTCTATTTGTTATACTAATATCTACTAAACGTTAAGCTAGAAATCAGGTAATAGTCAAACTATAAAATGACTCACTTAACTGTAACCTTATCATCAGTAGTTTATTATATGATATTGATGACAATGTTACAGTTAAGTGATAAGCATTATATAATATGATTGTGATATATTATTATGTTTCCTTTCGTGTTTCCTCATTGTATTGCTTTAATATACACAAAAATGAAAGACATGGGAATTAATAATAGTTAAGTTAAACATTAAAGTATACTTTTACTAACATATTAAAATTCGAGTTCATACTGAATCCAAAGTGGCTACAATTATGTTATATTCTATTTTTGTATATAAATCACTAAATTACTAACTTTCATAAATATTAAATGAAGTAGGAACATATACATACATAATTCACTTGAAACTTTTAACTCAAAGTAATAACACTCAATATACTACCATGTCCCATCATTTAATAATTCCGCTCCCAACCAAATATGTCCAATTATGATGTAGTAATCGTCGGAGCTGGGTGCGTGGGATCGTTTACCGCTTTCTATGCCTCAAAGTATAACCTTAGTGTGTGCCTGCTTGAATCCAAAGCCGAGCCAGCTATGGGAACCACCAATGCCAATTCTGGTATTGTTCACGCTGGTCACAACACGGCGAAGAATACCCTCAAGGCGAAGCTCGTTGACCGTGGTAACGCGCTCATAACTGACTTGGCTGACAAGTTGAACTTCGGTTTCAAGCAGTGTGGTGAGTTAGTCGTTGCCAGGTCCGAGGCCGAGTACGACAAGCTGGAGGAGATGCGTTTGTATTCCGCTTCCATTGGAGTTCCAATTGAGTAGTGGGACGAGCAGAAGATAAGAGCTGAGGAGCCGAATCTGCACCAGAACATAAAGAAGGCGTTATTTGCCCCAACTGCTGGTGTGGTGAACCCGTACGAGCTCACCGTTGCCGCCGTGAATTCAGCCGTTAAAAACGGTGCCAAGCTCGTTTGCAACTGCAAGGTGTCCAACATAGTAAAGTAAAACGCAGGTTATCTCTTGCAAACTAACAAGGGCGAGTTCAAGGCCAAAGTTGTAGTTAACTGCGCCGGTTTGTACGCAGACGAAATAGCAAAAATGGTCGACCCGAGCTCCCCCATCACCATCATCCCACGTAAGGGAGAGGAATTCATCCTAGACAAGGACTACCAAGGCCTCGTAAAGAGAGTCATCTTCCCCCTCCCAACGGGCACCTCAAAGGGAACACTTGTGATCCCCACCGTTGACGGAACCATCATGGTTGGCCCAACAGCCGAAGTGGTTCAAAACAAAGAGGACAGAGCAACTTCAAGCGAAGGAATGAACAAAGTGTTCGGAATGGTTCAGCAGCTGGTTCCAATGATCAACCCGGGCATGGTGATCAGCTCCTTCGCCGGGTGCAGAGCAGTTGACGTGAGCGAGGACTTCGTGATCAACTAGAAGGACGGGTTCATCAACGCGGCCGGAATGCAATCTCCCGGATTGACCGCGAGCCCCGCCATCGGGCAAGTACTGGTTGAAGAAATGCTCAAAAACTTCGCTAACACAACCGAAAAAACAAACTGGACATATGCACCACTCCACAAAAAGTTCAATAACATGGACCTCAAAGGAAAAGAAGAATTCGCTACCTCAGACTGCAACCACACGAAAATCATCTGCAGCTGCGAAATGGTAACCGAAGCCGACGTACAAAACGCAATCACTGACGGCGCCGTTACCCTCGACGGCGTCAAAACCAGAACCAGAGCCGGTATGGGCCGCTGCCAAGGCGGATTCTGCTCCTCAAGAATCGTTGAAATCCTAGCCGACAGAACTGGACTTACTGAACAACAAATTACCAAGAGAGGTGATTAAACAGCTTTGTCCGTTGGAAAAATCGGTAACAACTCCTCAACTTCTGTATTCCAAGGAGTCAAAGAATACATACCAATCCCAACCGCTCAATCCAAGCCAGTTACCTTATCCAAAAACGAGAACATGAACCAAATATTATCTTCTTGCGAAGCTGATATTATCATCGTTGGAGCTGGTCCAGCCGGTCTAGCTGCTGGTTTATCCGCAGTTACTCAAGATAAAAGCAAAAAAGTTTTAATCTTGGAAAGAGCAGAAAGATCAGGAGGTATTCTGTTATAATGCATCCATGGCGGTTTCGGGTTGAAGAGATTTGGAAAGGAATTAACCGGTCCAGAATACTCTGAAATGCTCACCGACCAATGCGTAGATGCTGGAGCTAACATTGTTTTAAACGCTTATGTTACTCAAATCAACAAGTTAGAGCACGGTTATACCGTAACATGTGTCGTTTAAGGATTAGGTTTAAGACAATTCACATCAAAGGCTTTAGTCAGCGCCGTTGGTTGCAGAGAACGTACTAGACATGGTGTCAGAATTCAAGGTACTAGACCTTCTGGTTTATACACCGCTGGACTTGGTCAAGCTATGATCAATCTTAATGGTCAATTACCAGGAAAGAAAATTGTAATTTTGGGTTCCGGTGATATTGGTCTTATTATGGCCAGAAGATGCACTTTAGAAGGCGCCAACGTTATTGGTGTTTACGAACTTCTTCCAAGATGTTCTGGATTAGAAAGAAATGTAGCCCAATGCCTAACAGATTTCAATATTCCACTCCATCTTTCTAAGACAGTTGTCGAAGTTAAGGGAAAGGACAGAGTTGAAGCCGTTATAATGGCTGAAGTTGACCCAGTCACACTTCGTCCAGATATGACCAAGACTGAAACAATTGAATGCGATTGTTTATTACTTTCTGTTGGTCTTATCCCACAGACTAAGCTCACTGTTCAAGCTGGCGGTTTACTTCATGATAAAACCAGAAATCCAATCGTAGATTCTTATAAGAGAATCACTGAGACTTCATTCGCTTGTGGAAACTGCTTATAAGTTCACGATTTAGCTGATGACGCAGCAGAAGAAGGTGAAATCGCTGGTTTTGTAGCTGTTGAAGCTCTCAAACACGATACTCCATCTGAAAAGGTTCCAGTCACTCAATCTAAAGATATTTTGTTCACCGTTCCACAATCCCTTTATGTTGCTGAAAAGACTTTAATCCAACAAAAGATCTCAATGAGAGTTGCCAAGCCATTCGGAAAGATTGTAATGAAGGCTTTCTACGGAGACGTTGAGGTTGGTAAGGAAGAGGTCGAGGAAGCCGTTCCAGCTGAGATGATCCATGTGAAGATTGATCAAGATACCCTATCCAAGTCTTACAAACAAGACCAATCTAAACAAATAGAGCTCAGAGTCGAGGTTATCCCAGAAGAGCACCACGAATCTGCTAATCAGAACGAAAAAGTTCTCACCTGCATTGTCTGCCCACGCGGTTGCAAGATCCACGTCAAAGTTAACGAGAGCAATGAAATTGAGGAGATTAAGGGCAATTCCTGCCCAAGAGGAGAGAAATACGCTCGTTAGGAGCATATTGAACCATTCAGAGTCTTCAGTTCAACCGTTGACGTTCAGGGCTCAGCCATAATGAAGAGATTACCCGTTAAACTATCCAAACCAGTTCCAAGGTCTAAACTAATCCAGGTCGCAGATGCAATCAAATAAATTTAAGTTACCGCCCCAATCAGAATGGGACAAGTGGTCTCCAAGAATATTCTCGGGTTATGCGATATCGTCGCATGCTGCTCAGTCGAGTGATTTGCCAATTGAAACATCATTTGTTTTATTTTTTTTAAATAAATAACTTTTTTAAAACTAAAAAAGAGCAAAAATTATAAAATTATAAAAAACCTGTGAAAGTACAAAAATATAAATGATATTACTCTATTCAACAACATCCGGATTTCTTTGCTTTATCGTCTTAGATAATGACTGCGTTCAATTTATCTTTTTCTGAACCAGCATTCTTTGCAACTTTAATGGTTTCTTCTGCAACAAATGTCAGCATCTCAGTTACCCCCTCTCCTGTCAGAGCGGATGTGAAGCCTTAATGAGCGAATTAAAAGTTTTATAACTCCATTTTGATTCCTTCGTCTTCCATCATTTATTTGGCTTTGGGAATGTCTATTTTATTACAAGCGAGATAAATTGGAACAGGAACTCCATTTTTTAAAAGCGCCTTCGAACGAATCTCGTCATACCACATTTTAATATCTTGAATGATATGATCATTTGAGAAATCGCATGTAAGAATACATCCGATTGCATTTTTGTAGTATACATGAACTAACTTTGAATAAAAGTCTTGTCCAGCTATGTCCCATAATTGTAACATTACTTTTTCGTCATTTATTACAAATTATTTTTGCGCAAAATCAACACCTATTGTAGGTTTATATTCTGACGTCATTTAATTATTCACAGCCTTATGAATTAATGATGTTTTCCCAGCAGCGGGACAGCCGACCACAAGAATTTTAGCTTCATACATTTAATAATGGAGTGTTATGATAAAATATAAATATTGTTTGAAATAGTCGATAAAATTATTATATGATAATTTGAAGATTGAGATAATATTTTGACACGCAAATTTATAATTAGAAATATACACTCACGCTCTTATAAGTATTGCATTTATCACGTGTATTGTAATTTTGTATCTATACAGTAAGTGTTTCATGTAGAATTTAATTGTAAAGAAATGAATATGCACTAAATTAAATTCTTATGTTGTATTTATTCTTACAGTTATACTTTCATAATATTCCCAGGTTTAAACCTTGAACAAATAAGAAACAACGCAAACACAATAACACGCAACTCCCCTACTCAACCAAATGCTGTTATCAACAAAAAGATCTCCAAAACAAACTCCATTAGCCCGAAAAAGCTAACGGAGATTCTGTGAGGAGGTTTGACGTGTGATAATACCACGCGAGATATTTGGTTAGAGAGGAATGCTGTTGGGTTCTTATTGATCATCGTTTAGAAAGGAAAGGAAATATGATCATCAGAGAAAAAGGGTGACCAGTATAGACGTAATTTACGGAGTGATGTCTTCTCTTTCATAATATTATTCGCAATTAATTAATGTTACTAGTACTGAATACATAACTGTCAAGTTAATTCATAATTTAATCTAAAGCTTAAAAATGCATTCCAATGAGGATATGCCTGCTATATACATGAAGAAGTACTGGGGTGTACGGGGTTTGATTGTCAGAGTAAAATAACGTTTTGGACCCGATGGATTGTATTCTTTTGTTGTATTTGATGGTTAAGCTAACCTCATATCAACTTATTCATCGTTCATATAACATTATTCATTGCATAATGAAAATATGTTTACTAACCATTTTAGTAATTTTCTTACGTGTTCTCTTCTGTAAGGTTAGCATGTACAAATAGAGTCATGGTGGGTATATAATTGTACACTGATACTGGGCTAACTTACTTACTGTTGTTCTTCAAATCTAATTTTGTTTATTAAGGTTGTTAAAAATGAACTAGATCAATTTAAATGATGTGCGAATAAACTGAGTAGGGCCCTGTATTTAGTTATAATAGAGAGATCTTGTTAAGGCTTCTAACTTTTTCAAGTTCGGAGTGGAATTAGTATTCCAATATATTTTCTTTTCTGCAAATAGAATTATTTGTTACATTCGCTTCAATTACGCTGAAGTCTATCCTGTAACTCTGAATGGTGCCAACCAAAACAATTCCAACAAAAACCCCGAAAATAAATTTACGTGATAAGTTACGAACGAAGAATCAGAAAATATGAAAGCCGACAACCAGCTAGCGAACTGAGTAGAATTGATTTCATTTGACCTGAATCGAACACTTTTCAAGACTTTGTTGAACTATTTCTTGAAAACTTCAAATTTTTATTCCACTAAACCTACATATTTAGTTTTACGGAATAAATTCGTTAAATTATTTGGAAATGTGACGAATAGCTGATTTCCACGAGTATGCTGAGTATATTTATCTAAATTACTTGAGTAGTTTCTATTATTACATGATTCTTAATTGTGACCAATATTAAGGCTCAATCATTCCATCTTCAATGTTAGTAACATTATTGACGTCGGAAGCCACCTCGGAAGAGATTGCCTCAAACTAAAACTAGTATGGACTTCTATTTAATATATATTATACTATCTTGGAAGGAAAGGTGAGGAAAAGGATGACCAGTATGAACATAATTTGGTCGATTCATATGGCTGGTATGTGGGACTAAACTGATTTCTATAATAACGGGAAGTACTAACTTTCCAAGCACGCTATTAAAATAAATCATAAAAACTAAAATTCCTTGAGAAATTACTAATCTGTCACATTTTAATCTGGTAATTACAGTTTATTGTGAACTTGACCCAATGTTGACCCAACATTATCAGCTTAGTATATGTGTGTATTAAATAGAAATATCTTCCACTTCAAATACATGGATTGTGATTACGATGTGGTGATAATAGGTGCTGGGTGTGTGGGTGCGTTTGCGGCTTTTTATGCGTCTAAGTATGATTTGCGTGTGTGCGTGCTTGAGTCTCGTGCGCATCCCGGTTTGGTGACAACGAACGCGAATTGTGGGATTGTGCACGCTGGCCACAACACGAAGCACAACACGCTCAAGTCTCAGCTGATTGACCGCGGTAACGCCTTGATAGCCGAGCTTGCCCCTTTATTGAATTTCAGCTTCAAGCGTTGTGGAGAGCTAGTGGTGGCTGCTTCTCCGGACGAATACCAGTAATTGGATGAGATGTACGCCTACTCCAAGTCAATTAACGTTCCAGTTGAGTACTGGGACGCTGAATAGTTGCGCGCACACGAGCCCAACCTCTCCCACAGCATTTAAAGGGCCATTTTAACCCCAACCGCCGGTATAGTGAACCCGCACGAGCTCACAATCTCAGCCGTTCAAACGGCCGTTAAAAACGGGGCTCACCTCTTTTGCGACCAGAAAGTGATCGAAATAACGAGAAACGGCTCCGTTTTCACCGTCAAAACGGAGAAAAAGACGTTTAGAACGAAAACGGTCGTAAATTGCGCCGGGCTTTACGCGGATTAAATTGCAAAAATGGACGATTTAAATACAAAAATAAATATTAGGCCCAGAAAAGGAGAGTGCTACATTTTGAACGAAGTACTTGTTAACAGGCTGATATTCCCAATCCCGTTCGGAACGTCGAAGGGAATGCTCGTGATCCCAACGGTGGACGGGAAAACACTGGTTGGACCAACGGCAGATTTAGTCGACTCAAAGGAAGACGTCTGCACAAGCGAAGACGGAAAGAAACGCATATTCGCACTGGCCGAGAAAATGGTGCCAAAAGTAAACATGAGCATGATAGAAAGCGAATTCGCTGGATGCAGAGCCGTTGACGCATCAGAAGACTTCGTCATGAATCAAAAAGACGGATTCATCAACTTCGCAGGCACTCAGTCGCCAGGACTCACCTCGAGCCCAGCCATCGGACAAGTACTCGTTGAAGAAATCCTCAAAAACTTCGCAAACGCTAAACTGAAAGAAAAATGGGAATACGCACCACTAGTTAAAACACAGAAGGCAGACTGCACACAAAAACTAGATATCGTGGAAGAAATCACCAACAAAGGTGATTAGACACACAAAACTACATATTCTTGGGTTAGAGGATATGAACAGTGAACATCAAATAATTTATGTAACATAATAGTAAAGTAATAAATGAACAACAAATATTCCAAATAATACGTAAACATATTAACCATAAATTCAAATAATATCTTTGTCGAGATTTTATGTATTATTTATATATCCCACTCACTTAACTTTCATTTAAACTATATTATTTATAATATAATCTAGAATTCATAATCTATAATTAATGAATATTGTAAATCCTTAGTTGTAATAGTTATAACAAATATATAATATTCGTTTATATTGAAGACATCACTGCAGCAGCAAGACCTACTTTTCTCCCATCACCCTTTTGGTTTTGGTCGTTATCGTTTTCTTGAGAGGTTGTACAGCTTTGATGTTTCTGCTTACATTCGTTCCTCTTTTCTTCTTCATACAAATACACCCGCCGACCACCACAAGAATCAAAACGACGGCGCCTCCGCACCCAGCCCCGACGTAAATCCACATGTTGTTGTTCGCTTTCGTTTCTGGCGGCGTGAATCTGACCTGCGTCAGGATGTCGTTTATGAACTCGTAGTCTCCAGCATTTTTGAACTCTTGCTCGTACACGTAAGAGTTTTGGTACTGAGAGCAGTACGGAACTATCTTTTCCTATTTAGTTGCTTTAATGCAGGAAACAGCCTTACAAGTAATGTTTCCTTCGCAAACATCTGTCGTGCAGTTATTTTAATCTTTTCCTGTAGTTGGATCCCAAATCGGGCTCCAGCAGTTTTGTATATTGCAAAACGACTCCGTTTTAACGAGAATATATGTGGTATCATCGTAACAGTTTGTGTCGTTCCCGTTTTGTAAAAGTGTGCAGCGAGGATCGGACGCGTTCTTAAGGCAGTAATAGTCCAGCCCAGATTTGTACAGAGTTCCCTGTGTTGAGAGAGTTTTAAAAGAATTCTTCTAAATCGAAAGGATATTGAAGCGAGAATAATTCCCGGACATGAAGAAATCGAACATGACGAAATCGGTAACGTTGTCAATGAGTTATACGAATGGTTGTTCCAGAGCGGAGTCGTACACGAACAGACTCGAGTTCAGAAGGTAGTACGCGCACATCTGCTCTCGTGTGTGGTTCCAGCCGACGTCCGCCTTGGAGATATTGGACCCGACTTTCCTCTCGCAGACCGCGTCGAACGGCGCCAAGATGCCGTTCTTGTTGTCTCCGAGCGCGAACAGATCTCCGCTATTCATGTGAACGAAGAGGTAGTCTCGGTTTCTAGAGATCTCCAGCTTTCTGATTTCGCTCGCGTTGAGAACAAGCGGGACTGCGTTGAAAGTAGAGGCTATGTTCACGGGCGTCCCGCAGTAGATCGACTTCACGGGCGCGGTTCCCCTGGCCAAGACTTTGTCGCTTGTGAGCACGAACTGGAGCGCCTCTTCGCCTACTATCTGTCTCACCCCAGACGCTGGCATACCTTTGGCGGTGTTGAGCTCGAATGCGGTGCGTCCGTTTGCGTCTAAGGTTTCTTGGTATACCTCGCCGTTCGCGGAGACGTACCAGAGCTGGTCTTTGAAGCAGTACAGCTGCCTCGGGGCGGTGACGTCGATTTCCAGGAAGTCGTCGAAGTTGTCTCCAAGCAGAGCGGGCTTGCGGCCCTTCGCCTGGACAGATCCGTTCTGGAGAGCCTGGTACACCACTTTATCGCACCATATAATGTCTGTGATGTTGCTCTCGTTCGATATTTGTGTGAGCTGGGCGCCGTATGGGAACGTGTACTGCTGCATGAAGGCTTGCTGCAGGGAGGCGACAACGATCATCGTTTGGAGCGGTAACAATACTAATAAGTCATGACAAGATAATCATTCTTTAAAGTATTGTAATTATATTATATTAGTATACAAAATAGTATACTATTTGATTATAAGATATTCAATTCTTTGGTAAGTAAATTGTTAATTAATATTAAATAATTCAGTAAAAGATTATTAAAGTCTATGGACAAGTATATGGTCAATAAATTGAAAATAATGAAATATCTTTAATCAAGTCATGTTGATAACTATACTGTTAAAATCACGATAGAATAAGAATCACATTCTTGTCTTAGAAATCAATCATTCATAGGTTATTCCATCCCAACCATAATTTAAGCATTTTTGCAGCAGATCCACTAATCTAATAAAAATTCCCCTTGCCTTATATTTATACATATAAGTGCTATTTTTATAATATTACACCTCAATTTGAAAAGTAAACTCAGAATATTTCCATAAACGATTAAGATTTGAAGATTTCTTTATTAATTTGAACTTATTATAATTATTTAACATTATAAATGTTGACAATTGCATTATATTTTCATTTTATGAATTATGAAAGCGTAATGTTACGATTCAATAATTTACTCAGAGCGACAATAAAATAACCCATCTGATAAAACATTATAAAATTGTGTATTCGCTTATAAAATATTGTAATAATAAGATTAAACGCACGAATAACTATTATTTTGCAATTTGATCTCATTTATAACTAATAATGCTGAATGAGATGAAATATGTTATTATAGACAATTATATAGTAAAATGCTGTAATATCAATAATAAAAAATTTAACTAAATAATAATTATAGGAAATTAGGGTTGGGATGGAATAACCCATTCATAATGTTAAAATAAATTATAGAGTATGTTTCAAAAACAGATGAATAGCTGCTTCACTTCTCCACCTCAAATGATCGGGATTATCACATATCAATCTGCCTTCGTGCAAAGTTTCAAATACTTGACAGATATAATAGTCTGTTAAGATTTCATATATTAAATATTATAAAATGGAACCATCTAAGCGCTTGGGGAAAAATTATCGCTTCTAAGCAATAAAATTGGATATGATTTTGTAAATCTAAATATTAAGAATGCTAAGAAATTATATTGCTATTTGGATTAGTATTTGTAGTATATAACTACAACTGATGAACTATACTTAGAATAGTACGATCGTAATGGATCATCAATATTTACATAATCTTTAGAAGATGATTATGTACTTGCTCGACCAATACACAATATTAAACAGATTGTAGGAGACGAAGCGCTTCAATTTGTACTCACATCAAGTTCCATATATGTTACAGGAACTTAAAGCGTCAGGTACATATTTAATGGTGATGCAACAGGTATAGACGAGTCATACTTAAAGCTCCCCTTAGTATTGAACGCGAGCAATATCGAGAGCATAGACCTGACTCCAAGCATAGCGTATTTGTTTGTTTACATGAACAACGGCGATGTATATGCATTGGGAGATAACACCAAAGGAGTTCTAACCACAGCAGATAGCAAATGTGAAAGAAAAGTTGGGACTAACATCACTCGTGTTTCTGTGGGCTATAGCTAAACAAGATAGCAAATAACTATGTACTACCTGTAAAATAATAACTTATTCATGTACGATCCGAAGATGAAAGATAAACAAGTACTGATCCAAGATCAAGTATTCGACTATCAATAACAAGATATAGATTTTTATGGTTTATATAACTTGTAAAAAAATATGATTATTATAAGAAACCATACCATTATTGATATTTCAGAAGATATAACTATTTATATGAATGGAACTGATTACTACTGCGCTAGAAACACAACAGATCCAAGATGTGCTAAATAACTTAAAGGTGAAGATCCATTGTGCTATACAAATGATATATTGCTAAAGACAGAACCGTTTTGTAACTTACTGGATTGCAATAATCCAGTGCCAGATCCAACCTCTGGAAACAACTAAAATGATTGTTCACCATAATATTGTGCTGGGGTATAATCTAAAAATGATACATGTTAGGCTATTGTATGCTACAAATAGTTTAGGTATCAATCTTTCCAACCGCATTGTACTTAAGCTTATCTAAACCATACTTATATAAATGAATTTACGAACTCTAGTAAGCTCTCTTTCGTAAACGGTTTATTGTACACAAATTAATCTACTCCGAGTATTCCTGAAGTTACTCCAGCGAAATAAGCAAAATTCAGTTTGAGCATTGTTGCTATCGCTGGTATCACAGCTGGAGGCTGTGCTATTGTGTTCATAATAGTGTTTACCAGTGTTCTTTATTGCTATAAAAGAAATACGAAGAGGTCTTTAATAGCTGTAAAAATAATTAATGAATCATCTGATAATTCCAAGTAAGTTAACAAATTGCCTTAACTTAAGAGCAAGCAAATAAAGATAATTAAACCTCTCTAGGCAAATCAACCTGGTATGATATGATATAATTCATTTTAGATTTAAGTTTAGCGTAAAAAGCAATTATAAGTTAAAATTTAACAAAAAATTAATATATACGTAGGGATGGTTTTTATACTTTTTATACATTGAAGTATAAATTTCAAAAGTCGTATACTACTTTATTTTGTAATATAACTTAAAGAATAACAGTTTCTTTCCCTTTAATTATATTTTAATTTTCTAATGACTATATATAAGCTGTCCCTTTTCGCGGCATCAAATCATAATGCTGATTTCCGCGGTTTATGTAAAATTCATTATACGTAAAGGGATGATTTATAATACGTAGTCATTATGACTACTGGGGAACTTCATTTATATTGGTTTTATTTCTCCTACTTCAAATATAAATTAACTTAATTTTCTAAATCATGAATATTGACATATTTACACCTAGTAATGTTAACGTTTGCATATTTATCTTAATAAAATTGCAATTTCTTTTATAGTCTCTCAAAGGTTAAAATCGACATGAACTATACTTTTTCAAAAGTATAAAGTAGTATTAAGTTATAAGTAGTATTAAAAACCATCCCTATATATACTTAGTCTAAATATTTTATTAATTTATATATAGATTTTTGAATTTATCATTTCCTTTGTGTTATAACTTAATAATAGAGTTCTTCTGTAACATAGAATGACTATTTGCATGAATAACGGTTAATATTAATGACTTTATATAATGATTTTTATGATTTTCTATTTATTCAATAATTTTGATACGAAGAAATTTATAATTAGAAGTTATTCTCATTATTTTCCTTTGTGCTGTGCTCCTTCGTCTGTGTATCCTGGCGCGTTCTGATCTGCGATAGACTGCTTATTAGTCTTTTTCTTCGTCTTTTCCGCAGGTTTCTGTTTTTTGAGCACAGAACACTTCACGCACATGAATATCGAGATCCCGAATATCGTGAACACCACCGCGCACCCAGCTACGGTCATGCCTACAACTGGCCATGTGGTGAAAATGCTCTTATTCACTTCAACCTCTTAATGTATTCTGCTGATTATGAACCCGTTTTTGAATTGGTACTAGCTAGCATTCATTAAAATATCCATATAAGTGCGATTAGCGTAATTATAAGAGCACTACTTTAAGTAGTTATCAAATCTATCGGCGTTCATGCAGAGAATAGCCCAACACGTAACATTTCCTTCAGCACACTTTTCCTCCAAACAATCTGTGTCAGCGCTCTCCTCATTTTTGTAACAGTTTTGAATGTAACAAAACGAGTCGTTAATTGTTGAGCACTGAACTGAGCCTGCTAATTACTAATCGCATTTAGGGTCGTTTTAGGTTATTGAGCAGTAAAAATCAGTTCCGTTCATGTAACGGTCAATACTTTCCCTTATTGTGGTGAGGGAGTTGTTAGTTAGGAGGAAGGTGGTTTATGGCTGGCTCTCAAAGCTGTTGATACTTGAGCTGTTGATACTGAAATCGGAAACATTTTAGAATAATTTTATATTTCTAGAATCATAGACATAGAGCGAGCTGTTTATGAGATAGTAAGCGGCTTACTTACCTAGTGAGTGACTCCAGCCAATTTGAACATTTTACACATCTTTTTGTAACAAACGCTAACAAGAAGTATCCGCAGGCGCAAGAACTCCCTTGGTATTGTTACCTATTGCATATAAATCACCATTTTTCATATAAATGAACAAAAACTGATTATTTTCAGACAACTCTAACCTATTGATCTCAGACGAGATGAGCTTAGTCGGAAAATTCATATACTACCAGATAAAGTCATTAGTCTATCCGCAAAAATTACCATCTAATTCATCACCATAATACATAATGCCGTTATTGGTCAGCGCGAATTTAGTGGTGTCTCCGGCGATAAATCTGACGCCAGAGGCAGGCATTCCGTCGGTGTTGTAGTGCGTAAATATAGTAATATTGTCATCAGTTAACTCCTCTTAAAACACCTAGCCAGCTGTGGTAACGTACCACAATTAATTTCCATAACAGCAATATAGCTGGGTTACATTATAGATGTGTATGTCAATGAAATCATATTGAGCTTTGTTTCCAAATAGTGACGGCTGGGTTCCCTTTGCTTATAACGTTCCGTTTTCTAGCAGTTGGTATATTACTCCGCCACAATCAATAACATCCGTTATGTTTGAGGTGTTCGAAATTTGAGTCATTAGCGTGCCATACGGATATTCGTATTAGTGCACGAATGCAGATTGAAATGTTATAATCCCAATCATTTGAAGTGAAGAAGTGAAGCTGTATTTATAATCGATAGTCGAAAATACTTCTATGTTATAGAGTTTATAATATACTTTAACATTATAAATGATTTATTTCTAAGACGATAATGGATTTTATGAATTGATAGAGACATTATGTAATGCGATTGTTGTTGATTAAAAATACATCTTATTAAATTGTGGTATTTTGTATACTAGAGTTTTCTGATATATTCGTATTATTTTCATCGTTAATTATTATTTTAGTATTGGTATACAATATAGTATTATTACAATTTTAAGACATTTCAAAAAGCAGTCTTTTAATAACAATTCAGTTATTATTACATATTGTAAGTCTTCGTCCGCTCCAAACGATGATCGTTGTCGCCTCCCTGCAGCAAGCCTTCATGCAGCAGTACACGTTCCCATACGGCGCCCAGCTCACCCAAATATCGAACGCGAGCAACATCACAGACATTATCTAGTGCGATAAAGTTGTGTACCAGGCTCTCCAGAACGGATCTGTCCAGGCGAAGGGCCGCAAGCCCGCTCTGCTTGGAGACAACTTCGACGACTTCCTGGAAATCGACGTCACCGCCCCGAGGCAGCTGTACTGCTTCAAAGACCAGCTCTGGTACGTCTCCGCGAACGGCGAGGTATACCAAGAAACCTTAGACGCAAACGGACGCACCGCATTCGAGCTCAACACCGCCAAAGGCATGCCAGCGTCTGGGGTGAGACAGATAGTAGGCGAAGAGGCGCTCCAGTTCGTGCTCACAAGCGACAAAGTCTTGGCCAGGGGAACCGCGCCCGTGAAGTCGATCTACTGCGGGACGCCCGTGAACATAGCCTCCACTTTCAACGCAGTCCCGCTTGTTCTCAACGCGAGCGAAATCAGAAAGCTGGAGATCTCTAGAAACCGAGACTACCTCTTCGTTCACATGAATAGCGGAGATCTGTTCGCGCTCGGAGACAACAAGAACGGCATCTTGGCGCCGTTCGACGCGGTCTGCGAGAGGAAAGTCGGGTCCAATATCTCCAAGGCGGACGTCGGCTGGAACCACACACGAGAGCAGATGTGCGCGTACTACCTTCTGAACTCGAGTCTGTTCGTGTACGACTCCGCTCTGGAACAACCATTCGTATAACTCATTGACAACGTTACCGATTTCGTCATGTTCGATTTCTTCATGTCCGGGAATTATTCTCGCTTCAATATCCTTTCGATTTAGAAGAATTCTTTTAAAACTCTCTCAACACAGGGAACTCTGTACAAATCTGGGCTGGACTATTACTGCCTTAAGAACGCGTCCGATCCTCGCTGCACACTTTTACAAAACGGGAACGACACAAACTGTTACGATGATACCACATATATTCTCGTTAAAACGGAGTCGTTTTGCAATATACAAAACTGCTGGAGCCCGATTTGGGATCCAACTACAGGAAAAGATTAAAATAACTGCACGACAGATGTTTGCGAAGGAAACATTACTTGTAAGGCTGTTTCCTGCATTAAAGCAACTAAATAGGAAAAGATAGTTCCGTACTGCTCTCAGTACCAAAACTCTTACGTGTACGAGCAAGAGTTCAAAAATGCTGGAGACTACGAGTTCATAAACGACATCCTGACGCAGGTCAGATTCACGCCGCCAGAAACGAAAGCGAACAACAACATGTGGATTTACGTCGGGGCTGGGTGCGGAGGCGCCGTCGTTTTGATTCTTGTGGTGGTCGGCGGGTGTATTTGTATGAAGAAGAAAAGAGGAACGAATGTAAGCAGAAACATAAAAGCTGTGCAACCTCTCAAGAAAACGATAACGACCAAAACCAAAAGGGTGATGGGAGAAAAGTAGGTCTTGCTGCTGCAGTGATGTCTTCAATATAAACGAATATTATATATTTGTTATAACTATTACAACTAAGGATTTACAATATTCATTAATTATAGATTATGAATTCTAGATTATATTATAAATAATATAGTTTAAATGAAAGTTAAGTGAGTGGGATATATAAATAATACATAAAATCTCGACAAAGATATTATTTGAATTTATGGTTAATATGTTTACGTATTATTTGGAATATTTGTTGTTCATTTATTACTTTACTATTATGTTACATAAATTATTTGATGTTCACTGTTCATATCCTCTAACCCAAGAATATGTAGTTTTGTGTGTCTAATCACCTTTGTTGGTGATTTCTTCCACGATATCTAGTTTTTGTGTGCAGTCTGCCTTCTGTGTTTTAACTAGTGGTGCGTATTCCCATTTTTCTTTCAGTTTAGCGTTTGCGAAGTTTTTGAGGATTTCTTCAACGAGTACTTGTCCGATGGCTGGGCTCGAGGTGAGTCCTGGCGACTGAGTGCCTGCGAAGTTGATGAATCCGTCTTTTTGATTCATGACGAAGTCTTCTGATGCGTCAACGGCTCTGCATCCAGCGAATTCGCTTTCTATCATGCTCATGTTTACTTTTGGCACCATTTTCTCGGCCAGTGCGAATATGCGTTTCTTTCCGTCTTCGCTTGTGCAGACGTCTTCCTTTGAGTCGACTAAATCTGCCGTTGGTCCAACCAGTGTTTTCCCGTCCACCGTTGGGATCACGAGCATTCCCTTCGACGTTCCGAACGGGATTGGGAATATCAGCCTGTTAACAAGTACTTCGTTCAAAATGTAGCACTCTCCTTTTCTGGGCCTAATATTTATTTTTGTATTTAAATCGTCCATTTTTGCAATTTAATCCGCGTAAAGCCCGGCGCAATTTACGACCGTTTTCGTTCTAAACGTCTTTTTCTCCGTTTTGACGGTGAAAACGGAGCCGTTTCTCGTTATTTCGATCACTTTCTGGTCGCAAAAGAGGTGAGCCCCGTTTTTAACGGCCGTTTGAACGGCTGAGATTGTGAGCTCGTGCGGGTTCACTATACCGGCGGTTGGGGTTAAAATGGCCCTTTAAATGCTGTGGGAGAGGTTGGGCTCGTGTGCGCGCAACTATTCAGCGTCCCAGTACTCAACTGGAACGTTAATTGACTTGGAGTAGGCGTACATCTCATCCAATTACTGGTATTCGTCCGGAGAAGCAGCCACCACTAGCTCTCCACAACGCTTGAAGCTGAAATTCAATAAAGGGGCAAGCTCGGCTATCAAGGCGTTACCGCGGTCAATCAGCTGAGACTTGAGCGTGTTGTGCTTCGTGTTGTGGCCAGCGTGCACAATCCCACAATTCGCGTTCGTTGTCACCAAACCGGGATGCGCACGAGACTCAAGCACGCACACACGCAAATCATACTTAGACGCATAAAAAGCCGCAAACGCACCCACACACCCAGCACCTATTATCACCACATCGTAATCACAATCCATGTATTTGAAGTGGAAGATATTTCTATTTAATACACAACAATACACAACAATATTTACTGTTATTTTAACATTATATGCTTGTGAAAGCAAGCAATATGCCGACTAAACTCCAGATAAAGCTCCAAAATATCCTATATTTATAGCATATATGTTAACATCATGAAATTATTAACCGAACTTTGGAATTTATTTCTGAACCGTCTATATGAACTGTGTTACACTATGTTGTTATGATACTCTTCGAGACTCTGAACTACTATAACTGTATCACACCAGCTACTCGATCAATAAATGAAATCTTTTGGGTCGAAAATCAACTTTAAAATTTGCTAAAAGTTGGGTTTTACCAACTAATAGAAGCTTTGGTCCAGCCTCAAGTAATTCATAAATCACTATAGTAGCAATAATTACTAGGACCACTTACCAGGCTCCCCTTGAACTTCCTCTTTACTTCCATTTTTGTAATTCTTGATCATAAAAATCTCATTTTTGAGCTCAACTTGAATAAAGTTTGACAGCAATTATGATCGAAGGACCCTCAATATTCAACATTTTAGTTTACAAAAGTTATCATTTATTTACTACTTAATATTTACTTTAAGTTTTATTAATCTTTTTTCTTGAGTGGGTCGAGTAAAAGAATTAATTTGTTGTGGCATTGTATGTTAACTTCTAGATTTTATTTTAACAGCTAGATTTCGGTACAAATATCTTGTATAGAACTATTTTGCATTTCGATATTATACCAATATAGAAGAATTATAATAACAATAAACCTGATTATCGTGATTATCTTTAGAGACTACTGTTATTTTCAACTGGAAGTCTGTATAGCTTATAACTACATGTTCAATCTTCAGGTTTTGGCATTTCTGTATTTGGAGTGGAAACACAAAAGTTCATATAGTTTCCTCGGAGGCTATATAATAACATATTAGAAGTATAACCTTTTATCACACATTTACAAACCGTCTACTTTTAAGTGTCCTACACTGTATATTGTGCTTTAATGTATTAGGAAATGCACGATTTATTAATACTTATTGTATTTTAACTCTATTATGCTCTTCCTATGAAAACACCATAGTATTTAATAAATTTAGATTAGTGAGTTAAGTAATATTCTTAAAGAACCTCATTAATATTAATCACAGAATTATTCTACAAAGTAATTAATCCACCAAATTAGTATTATGCACTGCTATTTGATTAGATTTGACTGGCAACTTAATATTAATTTAATTTACCAAATAAAATGGAAACAGAATAAAAAGAAATTATGCTCGAAGATGCTATACTCACCAAATATGACGAGTAATTTCCAGAAATATATACATATGGCATAAAATTCAATTTGTTTATGATAGTTTATGCTTAATTCATAAATAAGGTAATCATTGCTATACATTAATTGCTTTAATAGACCCCAAAAATTTAGTCCTGTAATAATTGTATATCCTATAATACTACCAATAAGTGTGATGTTTCCATTTGATTAAGAAAATGATAAATTTAGCACAAGATTATTAATATTAGTGTTATTTGAGACGGATTGCATAATATTGAAATATGAGTTTTATAGGATGTTGATTTAACTTTGATGTTTTGATTATACTACAACATTGCTTATATTTAATGCAATACTGTAAGAGAGAAGAGAATACAGATATATTGTTATATATTCTAAAGTCTAAATTAGTTGTATTTTGAGCTAAATTATTATTTAATATAGTCAGTGTGCTATTTATAATAGAAAAGTTATTTGAAATTTCTACATATTTC
Organism: Hexamita inflata; assembly: GCA_963988835.1. Classification (NCBI taxonomy): domain Eukaryota; phylum Fornicata; order Diplomonadida; family Hexamitidae; genus Hexamita; species Hexamita inflata. The sequence continues at coordinate 710,454 of CAXDID010001174.1, forward strand.
AAATTTATTGACGAATTAATTGAGTTAATTTATATGCTGTTTGAAGCAAGTACTGAATTGAGAAGTGTTACATTATCGAATATACGTTTATCAAGAACGGAAGTGTTAATTTATAGCTAATAATTTAAAGCGCTCGCATTGCCTAAAATATTAAATTATGATTAATCAAATAGTTGTTATGTTGTTAACATAGATTGATTATTTTACTCTGTAAGAGTTGAGTTTATGATATTCAATGAATATAGCACAGATTCAATATCTAGTTGAATATTAACAAATTAAGAATCAAGTTTATTCACTTAGGTAAGCATATTGGTCAATTAAGAAGCTAAATTTATACAATTCGATATATTCAATATGTATCCTTCTTAACAAACGCACTAAGAACCATTAAATATAAATGGATCAATACAAGTGTACGAATCGTTAATTACCATATATTAACCATTGTTTAGTGTATCGGCACAAAGTCCATAAGTATATTTATTGTTTGTTATAACACATATTGATATACAGTCGTTAATTAATTGGTTTGAAAGTACCAATAATTATTATAGATTATCATGAAAGTTATTGCAAACTATTACATTGGTGATGTTAGCAGTAATTTATATATTAATAATAGCAACTAATACGTAGCTTAACTATTTAATTTAATTATATCCTAATATATTAACATTATTTAAACTAAATGAACTGATCGAGGATATGTTCACTACTAAGCCAGCTGAATATAAACTTGAAAATCTATATTAAATTGAAGTGTTTAACAATTCAATTATTTGTTGGCTATTAAATAATAAGCCTGAAAGCATTTATCCAGATGCAATAAATACTAAAGTAGACGTTTCAATCTAAATATCGCATTAAAAACATATAAGAGCAGCCTTGTAACTATTATAAGTAATTGTAACATTAATAATAGATTACTGAATACTTTTGATATTTGAATTGAATCCAAATACAGCAAAATTATTATCATTATTTATACTGCTAACTATTTATGATTTAGTGACAGATTCTGCATTAACAAATATATTTTGTTGCTTACTAACTTGCACCATAGACATACTATTTAAAATAAGAATATTGTTTAATTATTGACTTTTTTAACAGTATTAATATTATTATTCATTCAATAATATATTTTAGTTACTGATACTTTATCAAGTTGTTATTTGATCATACGATTAAGTATAAATATAGAAGATAATGTAAGACTCATTATTTAAGTTTAAAACAGTTTAATTCGATAAAATGCATGTGGTAACGTTATTTCATATATTTTCTGAGCTTTTGAAAAATATAATAACCAAGACCTAAAACTTAGACGAGACAGAGAAATATTAGGGTTTTAATTGTTAGAAAAAACAGAAAAACTCTCATAACTCGAGTGAATGTGAGAACTTATCAATTGCTTCTGTAGTAATCAAATTGGAGTTGAAATATGAAAATAATAATGTTCTCAAATCTAAATTTAAGTAGGGTGAGCGTTTACTATTTTTTTCGTGAAGAAAGATGTTATAGCGAAACTATTTAATGTCATTATTAGTGATTATAATGTTTTCACTTCCATATCTGAGTTGATTTTAGATTTGAAAATGATATATATATATATATAAAAAGATCAACGAGCTGAACATAGCAGCCCACGATCGTTTTGCAAACTTCCTTGAAAGAATCCTTAGAAAGAGATATCAAGCCAGAAAAGTCTGCAAAGACAACGACAACAGGTTGGAAGACCGGACTAAACCGGACATCAGCATTGTGGTCAACGGAGTTCAGATTTATTTGGATATTGGAATCACTTGGGATCTTGATAAATACTACGCTCTCAAAGAGTAGCATTATCGGGACAAAAAGGATTAAAATGGTAACCCGCTCAAAATTATTCCGATTATAATCGGTAAGAATCTCACCATTCATTAAAAGTCGAGAGAATTCTTGGAAGAACTCCGAGTTAATTTAGAGACAATTTATGAAGAGATTGGCTACATGATAAGTACCTCTCAAACACACCGAGCCGAGCTTATGTATAGAAAGAAAGTAGTCCAACGGGGCGAAAAACATAGCGAGATCGATGTAGAGAAACCAAGTGCCAACCGCTTTGCCTCCCTAGCGGACAGTGATGTTTAATTCAAACACACTGACAGCTACAGGAAAATCTTTGATTACCTTCACGAAAAAGGGATGATGAAGGTAGCCACACAATCTCCAATCAAAGAAGTGCCCGCAAAGCCAAGACAGAAAAACTTTGAAAAAGCCCACAAAACAAAGACTAAAAAGAAGTCCACGCAAACAGCAGAAAAAGGCAACGATAAACTGGAGGACACGTCCACAAAGAAAAAACCTGACAAACCCACCAAGACCAAAGTAATCCCCAACGCGAAAGGCAATGACAAGAAAATTTAGTCTCTCAAAGAGAAGATCGCCAAATTGTAAAGAGAATTGTAAAGTTAATTTGATACAGCGGCGGCAGTGATGCGTAAATTCAAAGAAACCAAAAAGAAGCATGACGACAAGAAAATCACTTAAAAGACAAACAATGCCGAAGCCCAGCCTGAAAACGAGAAGAAAAAGACTGAAGTAAGTTAGAAAGCTGAACCTACGAAGAATATCGAAGAAAAAGCGCCTGACAAAACGAAGCTTAAGGACGCTCAGAAGCAGAAAGAGAAAAAGCCCCCAGTCTAAAAGTCACAAGATCAAAAGACCACTAAAATGCCCCAATCGAACACAAAGTCTCCTCGAAAGGAAACTTAGAAAAAGAAAGAGGATAAATAACCTGTCTTAGAAAAGCCTGTCGAATAGCCAAAAGATGGTCTAAATGAATAAAAAACGATAACTGACGCAAAATAGGAAACCAAGCCAATCTTAACGAAAGCCTAGAAGAAGAAGCTCCAAATGGAATATCAGAAATAGTTTATCTAACAATAGAGAGCTAAGGAAGATATCAAAGCGTCTAAACCCTAGGAAAAAGTTAATCTACCACCGGCAATATACCCCGAAATTAGGAATTTGCAAAATCAAATAAACTAAGAAGGACCCCAGGTACCTAATCAAGTTAATGAAACAGTGCATCAAAGGCAACCACCACCAAGCAATGCCAATACAACGGAACAACCTCCCGTGCAAGCCGAAGGAAATAACGAGCAAAGAGAAACTGAGACGCGAGATCCAGTTTCTGGAAATTAAGTTAGCGAATCAGGTAAAACTGGTTCGCTGACGACTCCGTGAGGGCCCTGTTGGGTCCTTACTGAGTGGGCATAAATGACGGGTTGAGCCCGTTTTGAAAGTGGAAACACTGGCGTGCGAGAGCCTATGTTTTGCTTTCAAAAATCTCAATGAAGTCTGTTTGTGCCGTCTCGAGGAAGTGATATATATATAATTTATCACTATTTATGAATTAAACTACTGCACAGATTAGCTGCGGACGATATACTATATTGTAGATACAATATAAATTATTAATATTGTAGGCGCTTTTAAATACTGTACCCAACAGAATAATTTTTGTATATTTGAAAATATTTTTTGTTAAATCAAAAAATATTTATATCTATCCACTTAGCATTTATGTATCTATTTAATTTAAGTTTTAAGTTTATTGGCGATAGACTGCTTCTTAGTCTTTTTCTTCGTCTTTTCCGCAGGTTTCTGTTTTTTGAGCACAGAACACTTCACGCACATGAATATGGAGATCACGAGTATCGTGAACACCACCGCGCACCCAGCTACGGTCATGCCTACAACTGGCCATGTGGTGAAAATGCTCTTATTCACTTCAACCTCTTAATGTATTCTGCTGATTATGAACCCGTTTTTGAATTGGTACTAGCTTGCGTTAACTAATCTGTCTTTATACGTTTGATTCGCGTAGTTAAAAGAGCACTACTTTAAGTAGTGAGTATTATTGAGCTTAAATTTATTTGGTTAAATTTGTAAAGTATTCACTCAAGTTTAAAGTCGTCATCACTGATCAATGAGAAAAGATATTTCGTTCCTTTTATTTATTACTCTGATTAAATCTTAAAGTAGTATTTCCAATTTCTTTTTATGATTAGATTCTAATCTATCTATATCTACGCGGAATTATTAGGTTGCCTTCCTTCCTGATTTATTGTCCCATCAATTTGGCTATTTATCTTGTTATCAAAAATTTTGGTACAATAAGCCTCGCTCAATTATCTGTGAATATTGTTTTGTAAGTATCAAAAAGCATTTTGAGGAAGATATATTAATAAATAAATATATACAAATGTTTTTATCTAAATGTTTTTAATGAAAATTAAAGAAAAATGTTTAATTTGATATTATTTCACTCACCGTTTATTTCCAGTTCCTCCAAAAAGTCCAGGAACTGAAATTCGTCAATTAATTCCTGAACCATTTTTTGCGGAACATTTTTCAAAACTATTTTTCTCAAATATTTCGGGAACGGGTGCGGAACTTTCGAAATCTTTGTTAATGCCCCGATTTGCAAATAAACCAAATTAACGTTTTGGTCCAAAACGCACTAAAATTGCGAGTCCGTCGGATTCAGGTCGTTCAAAACAAGTTTCGTGCACTTATTCACTTATAAGGGGGTATATAAATATTATTTTGTTATGTTTTAAATATTTGGTTGCGTTTATGTGGTTGGATTTAAGTTGAAATTATAGACAGGAAACAATAGTATGAGCTTGGTTTCGAAAGGGAGAATAAATGACTCGTACTTGCTGCGAATTAAATAGCCGGCGTTGGTTACGGATGAGGGCAGATTTAAATGAGCGGCTAACGCTTTCCAAGAAGATATCTGCAAATAACCACCTGCAGATTGAACTAGTTGGTACAAATGATACAAATCAAGGTCCTTGCCGCCAACACGCTGAATTTTGTCTTGCCTGCAAAAAATCGTTCGACGCAACTCGTAAACGTAGTTCTCAAACCGTTTACGTTGTGTTGAGTCTTTTGTAGTCTTGTAGTCATAAGTTTACATAATTTGCAGATTTTAAGAACTACTCTCAAAAACAGTTTTGATTGAACCATCAATTGATTCAGGATAGTAATTTTACACTGGAGAATCAACAAGCACGTAATTTCTAATTAGAGTATTAATTGGCGAAATACATTAGCTTTCAGTCATTTAAAGTGGTGTATAATCATTAATATTTTTAAATAAAATATGATCTATTTGTTAATAAACACATAAAGAGTAAAACAATGAATTTGTTAAATTATAATATTAATAATATGAGAATTGAATACTTGAATAACTTCTTGAATATGAGAGTGAGAATATGTAATAATACAAATATTTTGAGTTATAATATCAATTATTCCCTCCAAATATGGTAACCTTCCACTTTTCATTTTCTTAGATTAAATGAAAGCTCTACTTGTTTATGTTTTATAAGACACTAGACTTATCGATCCGTCTCTATTTGATACTGCGGATCGTAATTAACAGCTTTATATATTGCGCAAGAAGGGAATCGTTACAGCTTTACCAGATTCCTACACTTTGCTTGGAAATCCATGCATTTCTTTTCATCAAAGAGATCAAGGAGGGTGCGGCTCTTGTTGGGCCACTTCAACGGCCATGGCAATAGGATAACGCAGATGCTTGAAATCAGGAGAATAGAAGTGGATTTCAATAGAAGAATACGCAGCCTGCGATCACACTTCAATGTACGGCGTAAAAGATAGTGGCTGCAACGGAGGACATCCACTTGTAGCGATGCAGTATAGCTACACAGTTGGAACTGTTTTCGATTCTTGCAATTCTTACAAGCTCCAATATAATTTTTACCCGTATTCAGCTCGTCCATGTCCAGCGAACTGTGACAACAATACTCCTAAAGTTCGGGTTAGAAATTCACCAGCCAGAAGACTATCATCAGAACAAGCAATAATGGATGATATTTATACAAACGGCCCAGTTACTGGTTCTTTTTAACTTGATTCAGGTTTTTATTCTGGGGTTGCAAATGATTAAATATTACAACCAATGCCGAATACAAAACCTTACGGTGGTCATGCTATTGTGATTATTGGATGGGGAGTTAGAAACGGTGTGAGGTACTGGTAGATGCAAAACACTTGGGGAGCTGCATGGGGCAATAATGGCTACTTCAAAATGAGAAGAGGCCAGAACGACTTTGGAATCGAATCTCAAGCTGCTGCATGTGATCCTATATTCGATACTCCGATAGTGGTTCCTGGAAGTTTCACGTTCCAAAACATCTGGATAACTGGAAATACTGTTCAAATAGGCTATAAAAATATGGCTTCTTGCAACTTGACGATTGGATCAACTGTAATCGCCTAGATATCTGGAAACGGATCCACAAACTATCCACTGACACTTGCATCTGGAACTTACCAAGTTTCGTGTGGTACTGTAAAATAAACGGTAGCAGTTATCACTTACGTTCCTAAGTTTAATTCCACCTTGTTCTCTGGACAAGCCAATACTCCAGTTAGAGTTTATTTTTCAACTAACGGGTTGAATTAGACCATAACTTTCAACGGAACAAGCTAAACTGCTTCTTTGGGATATGCTGATATAATCTTCAAAGTAGCTGGAACATATGCAGTTACCGTTTAAACCATAGGAACAAATCCAATTATAAGCGCCTCAATTCAAGTTCAGATATATCCACCAGATGATAGAATTTTAAATATTACTCTTCAACCGCTTCCAGTCTACACGAACACAACAGCTAACGTAACGGTGCAGGTCCAGAACATCGCGGCTGTGTACGTCTTCGTTTACAACCAACAAAACGCGCTCGTATCCACAATCCAGAACCCTTGGACGAACCCGCAAAACAACTCGCTCAAAGTCTCTCAAGTATTTTCGTACACACCATCTGTGGCCGGTACTTATTACTTTTCACTAGTGAGTGGAAATCTGACACTCACCAGCTCGACATTCGCAGTGACTGATTTGGTTCTGAAAATCTTGGTCCCTGTCAGCGGCCAAGTGGTTCTTCAGGGCCAAACGCTTCTAGTGAAGACCATCGGAGCGAAGAACGGAGACATCTTATACGTTAACCAGACGGCGGCCGGACAAGTGCAAAACGACACGCTTTCGTGGGTAGTTAACGTTTCTCCAGGCTCGTACCAGTTGCTGATTGGAACGGCCTCGACATCCATCGTGGTCATTCCAACGCCGCACCTTGATAGAAAGCAGTATAACATAAGCACGCAAGACATCGTCACTGTCGGATCTACTCCAGCGTTCGTGTTCGACAGCTTCGTTACGATTTAGATTAATGGAGCACAAGTGAAGCTGGTGAATAACAAAGCCAAACCAACGAGTCCCGGTGTCCTGACCATGCTCGTCAACGGCGCCATCCCACCGTATCAGGAAACCGCAGCCGTGGTTCAGTACGTGCCAATTCCTTCCTCGCCGTTTGCGAGCTACTCTCCAGCGAATGATAGCTTGTTTAATGCGGGCCAGACCATGAACATCCTCTGGGGCACCACGCTCGCAGAGAATAATGAGGTCACGATCAGTTTGTTTTCCGGAGTTATGGGGAAACAAATATTCATTTCAGTTCTAACGTCAACCGCAAAGAACAACGGTAAGTTCAGCTTCGTACTTCCAGCGTCTCTAACTCCAGGGAAGTACTTCGTGATTGTCAGAACTTTCGACGGCGGCACGACTCTCTACTACTTCATTATTACCTTCAATATTTAGCTACCATTGCAGATCAAAACCCACAAGATGTTGGGTTTTTTGCACGTTGATGTGAACGATGAAGCTGATATGTATCTGATGAGCGAAAAAGGAGAACTGATCAATTTACTCGGAAAAGGAAGAGAGTTCAGTGAATTCTTCAGACACAAAGGAAAGTTCTATGTGAGAGCTTGCAGAGGAGAAGAGTGCGTTGACTCGACAATCTTTGGGTGAGGTTACAAATTATCTTTAAACACATCATCATATTTATAAATTATTATAATCTAAACATACATATGTTAGCATATTTTGATCCAAATAATTGTATAAATTGATAAATTGCAATAATTTTGATAAGAAGAAATTAAAAATTTAAAGCTATCATTTAGAAGATTAATCTAGATTATTATTTAAGAATAGATTCTTTTGTAATGAATGAACAACTTAAATATCTTACATAGTGCATTGTTGAATAAATATTTGTTAATATTAGTGATACATGTATTATTATTTAATATGATTTTTGAATATTTTCATTATTTCCTCTTGTGATGTGCTCCTTCGTCTGTGTATCCCGGCGCGTTCTGGTCTGTGATAGACTGCTTATTAGTCTTTTTCTTAGTCGTTTCCGCAGGTTTCTGTTTTTTGAGCACAGAACACTTCACGCACATGAATATGGAGATCACGAGTATCGTGAACACCACCGCGCACCAAGCTACGGTCATGCCTACAACTGGCCATGTGGTGAAAATGCTCTTATTCACTTCAACCTCTTAATGTATTCTGCTGATTATGAACCCGTTTTTGAATTGGTACTAGCTTGCATTAACTAATCTGTCTTTATACGTTTGATTCGCGTAGTTAAAAGAGCACTCTTATAAATACTAGTTGTTCGCGTTCGCGTTCATGCAGAACACAGCCCAGCATGTAACATTATCCTCAGCGCACTTACTTAATGGACAGCTTTGTCCAGCGCTGTTGTCCAGTTTGTAGCAGTTCTGAATGTAACAAAACGGGTCATTAATTGTTGTGCACTGAACTGAATCCGTTAATTACTAATCGCACTTTGGGTCGGAAGTGTGTGAGCAGTAGTAATCGGTACCGTTAACGAAGTAGTCAATGCTCTCCTAAACAGTGGTTAAAGAGTTGTTTGATAGGAGATGTGTTATTTATGGAACGGTGTCGTAGCCTTTAACGCTGAAATCTGAGATATTTGAGAACAATTTTACATTTTTAGATTGATCATAAAGGAATAAAGAGTTATTTATCAGGAAGTACGCAACTTACTTGTAAAAGAATGGGCTCCAGCTAATCTAAACGTTCTACACACCTTTTTGCAATAAACGCTAACATAAGGTATCTGCATGCGCAAGAACTCCATTGGTATTGTTTCCTATTGCATATACATCACCATTTTTCATATATACGAACAAAACCTGAAAATTATCAGAATAATCAAGTTTTTTGATATTAGATGGGATGAGCTTAGTTGGTAAATTCATGTATTCCCAAATGTAGTCATTCGGAATTCCACAAAAAATATTTTCCATTTTGTAACCGTAATACATAATGCCGTTATCGGTCAGTGCGAATTTAGTGGTGTCTCCAACGATAAATCTGACTCCAGAGGCAGGCATTCCGTCGGTGTTGTAGTGCGTAAATATAGTAATATTGTCATCAGTTAACTCCTCTTAGAATACCTAGCCAGCTGTGGTAACGTACCACAATTAATTTCCATAGCAGCAATATAGCTGGGTTACGTTATAGATGTGTATGTCAACAAAATCATATTGAGCTTTGTTTCCAAATAGTGACGGCTGGGTTCCCTTTGCTTATAACGTTCCGTTTTCTAGCAGTTGGTATATTACTCCGCCACAATCAATAACATCCGTTATGTTTGAGGTGTTCGAAATTTGAGTCATTAGCGTGCCATACGGATATTCGTATTAGTGCACGAAGGCAGATTGAAATGTTATAATCCCAATCATTTGAAGTGAAGAAGTGAAGCTGTATTTATAATCGATAGTCGATAATACTTCTATGTTATAGAGTTTATAATATATCACATTTCTTTAATAACCGATAGTATACTATTTCATATACTGAGAGATATCATATTTTATACTTAGATTTAGTTTAAAAACATACTCATAAGTTATTGAGTATATAACTGTTGAAAGAATTACAAATTATTCATGTGGTTTTTCTATGTGGTTTTTATATAGTAAATATATACATCTGAAAGAGGACTCACCTCGAGCCCAGCCATCGGACAAGTACTCGTTGAAGAAATCCTCAAAAACTTCGCAAACGCTAAACTGAAAGAAAAATGGGAATACGCACCACTAGTTAAAACACAGAAGGCAGACTGCACACAAAAACTAGATATCGTGGAAGAAATCACCAACAAAGGTGATTAGACACACAAAACTACATATTCTTGGGTTAGAGGATATGAACAGTGAACATCAAATAATTTATGTAACATAATAGTAAAGTAATAAATGAACAACAAATATTCCAAATAATACGTAAACATATTAACCATAAATTCAAATAATATCTTTGTCGAGATTTTATGTATTATTTATATATCCCACTCACTTAACTTTCATTTAAACTATATTATTTATAATATAATCTAGAATTCATAATCTATAATTAATGAATATTGTAAATCCTTAGTTGTAATAGTTATAACAAATATATAATATTCGTTTATATTGAAGACATCACTGCAGCAGCAAGACCTACTTTTCTCCCATCACCCTTTTGGTTTTGGTCGTTATCGTTTTCTTGAGAGGTTGCACAGCTTTTATGTTTCTGCTTACATTCGTTCCTCTTTTCTTCTTCATACAAATACACCCGCCGACCACCACAAGAATCAAAACGACGGCGCCTCCGCACCCAGCCCCGACGTAAATCCACATGTTGTTGTTCGCTTTCGTTTCTGGCGGCGTGAATCTGACCTGCGTGAGGATGCCGTTTATGAACTCGTAGTCTCCAGCATTTTTGAACTCTTGCTCGTAGACATAAGAGTTTTGGTACTGAGAGCAGTAAGGAACTAAAATTTCTTTTTCAGCAGCAGTAAAACACTAAATTGCTTCACAAGTAATATTTCCCTTTTCGTACTCGTTAGTGATGCAGTTATTTTCACCATATTCTATTTACCACAAGCAATTTTATAATTTACAAAATGGTTCAGTTAAAATAAGAGTATCTTCAAAGCAATCTGTGATATTTTATTTACAACGAGGTTCAGAATCGTTTTTAAAACAGTAGTAATCCAGCCCAGTGTTGTATAAAATTCCCTGTGTTGAGAGAGTTTTAAAAGAATTCTTCTAAATCGAAAGGATGTTGAATCGAGAATACTATTTGGACATAACAAAATCAAATATAATAAAATCGGTAACATTATCTATGAGTTATACGAATGGTTGTTCCAGAGCGGAGTCGTACACGAACAGACTCGAGTTCAGAAGGTAGTACGCGCACATCTGCTCTCGTGTGTGGTTCCAGCCGACGTCCGCCTTGGAGATATTGGACCCGACTTTCCTCTCGCAGACCGCGTCGAACGGCGCCAAGATGCCGTTCTTGTTGTCTCCGAGCGCGAACAGATCTCCGCTATTCATGTGAACGAAGAGGTAGTCTCGGTTTCTAGAGATCTCCAGCTTTCTGATTTCGCTCGCGTTGAGAACAAGCGGGACTGCGTTGAAAGTGGAGGCTATGTTCACGGGCGTCCCGCAGTAGATCGACTTCACGGGCGCGGTTCCCCTGGCCAAGACTTTGTCGCTTGTGAGCACGAACTGGAGCGCCTCTTCGCCTACTATCTGTCTCACTCCAGACTCTGGCATGCCGTTGGCGGTGTTGAGCTCGAACGCGGTGCGTCCGTTTGCGTCTAAGGTTTCTTGGTATACCTCGCCGTTTACGGAGACGTACCAGAGCTGGTCTTTGAAGCAGTACAGCTGCCTCGGGGCGGTGACGTCGATTTCCAGGAAGTCGTCGAAGTTGTCTCCAAGCAGAGCGGGCTTGCGGCCCTTCGCCTGGACAGATCCGTTCTGGAGAGCCTGGTACACAACTTTATCGCACTAGATAATGTCTGTGATGTTGCTCGCGTTCGATATTTGGGTGAGCTGGGCGCCGTACGGGAACGTGTACTGCTGCATGAAGGCTTGCTGCAGGGAGGCGACAACGATCATCGTTTGGAGCGGACGAAGACTTACAATATGTAATAATAACTGAATTGTTATTAAAAGACTGCTTTTTGAAATGTCTTAAAATTGTAATAATACTATATTGTATACCAATACTAAAATAATAATTAACGATGAAAATAATACGAATATATCAGAAAACACTAGTATACAAAATACTACAATTTAATAAGATGTATCTTTAATCAACAACAATCGCATTACATAATGTCTCTATCAATTCACAAAATCCATTATCGTCTTAGAAATAAATCATTTATAATGTTAAAGTATATTATAAACTCTATAACATAGAAGTATTTTCGACTATCGATTATAAATACAGCTTCACTTCTTCACTTCAAATGATTGGGATTATAACATTTCAATCTGCATTCGTGCAAAAGTTCAAGTACCCATACGGTACATTATTAACTTAGATTTCCAATACTTCTAACTTGTCTGATATCATAATCTGCTAAAATGTGGTATATTAATTGTTATAGAATGGCACTGTTCAAGCCCTCGGAAACAAATCATCTCTTATTGGTGAAAATACTCAATACAACTTTGTAAATACAAACCTAGAAAATGTCAAGAAATTATATTGTTACATGAATTTTTACGTGTGGTATATTTCAACAACTGACGAATTATTTTTTGAATAATATGATGAAAATGGCTTGTCAATATTCACATAATCTTCAGAAAACGAATACCTACCAGTTGGTATACCGGTGTAAAATATAAAGTAAATTGTTGGAAATGATTCACTTTAATTTGTACTCACATCTAGTTCTATTTATGTAACAGGAACGTTAAGTGTACAATACATATATAATGGTGATGCAACAGGCATAGAAGAAACTTACTTAAAACTTCCCCTAGTATTGAACGCGAGCAATATCGAGAGCATAGACCTGACTCCAAGCATAGCGTATTTGTTTGTTTACATGAACAACGGCGATGTATATGCATTGGGAGATAACACCAAAGGAGTTCTAACCACAGCTGATAGTAAATGTGAAAGAAAAGTTGGGACTAACATCACTCGTGTTTCTGTGGGCTATAGCTAAACAAGATAGCAAATAACTATGTACTACCTGTAAAATAATAACTTATTCATGTACGATCCGAAGATGAAAGATAAACAAGTACTGATCCAAGATCAAGTATTCGACTATCAATAACAAGATATAGATTTTTATGGTTTATATAACTTGTAAAAAAATATGATTATTATAAGAAACCATACCATTATTGATATTTCAGAAGATATAACTATTTATATGAATGGAACTGATTACTACTGCGCTAGAAACACAACAGATCCAAGATGTGCTAAATAACTTAAAGGTGAAGATCCATTGTGCTATACAAATGATATATTGCTAAAGACAGAACCGTTTTGTAACTTACTGGATTGCAATAATCCAGTGCCAGATCCAACCTCTGGAAACAACTAAAATGATTGTTCACCATAATATTGTGCTGGGGTATAATCTAAAAATGATACATGTTAGGCTATTGTATGCTACAAATAGTTTAGGTATCAATCTTTCCAACCGCATTGTACTTAAGCTTATCTAAACCATACTTATATAAATGAATTTACGAACTCTAGTAAGCTCTCTTTTGTAAACGGTTTATTGTACACAAATTAATCTACTCCGAGTATTCCTGAAGTTACTCCAGCGAAATAAGCAAAATTCAGTTTGAGCATTGTTGCTATCGCTGGTATCACAGCTGGAGGCTGTGCTATTGTGTTCATAATAATTTTTACCAGTGTTGTTTATTGTTATAAAAGAAATACGAAGAGGTCTTTAACAGCTGTAAAAATAATTAATGAATCATCTGAAAATTCTTAGAAAGTAAATAAATTGCCGTAAATTAAGAGCAAGCAAATAAAGATAATTAAACCTCTCTAGGCAAATCAACCTGGTATGATATGATCTCACATTTATAAATTTAAGTAATATTAAAGTAATTCATTATATTTTATAATTTCGCGATAATAATTTGCTAAGGTACAGATACATGTACTGATACTAGATCTCCGATCGTGCTCAAACTCTGGTTTTCTTCGCTGACGTAGCCGTCACGGTCCTTCATTTTCTTGTACTCTGTTTTTTCGGCTTGGTCAGGAAGCAGCACATTCGTATCATATTAGAACGCTAGTATATTCAACCTGATATGATATGATTCATTTACATCATATATTATATTATTAATGTCATAATCGTTAGATAGTTAATAATTAGTTAATAATCCTATTTTCCTGGTTTATCAAACTTCAACATTTTATATCATTTTATAAGACCAAACCATAATTGATCAAATCCACATATCATCCAGACTGAATTTTAAGTATTTCCGATTGTGTTAGTTCTGGTGACCCCAGTAATTCAAAATTATCTATAACTCATTTCCAATCCATTCATACACCAAAGTAATATATTCTCACTCCTATGCTTCACCTTCATGTCCAGACAATTTATCGGTTGGGTGAACGACGAACGGCGTTCTGGGCATGTTCACGTTTGGGCTGCGTGGGTCGAACGGGCATTGAACATCTCCCTGAGGAACGTCCACGTGAAGGCCGCTGTTGTTTTTCAATTGAGGTGTGCATGGCTAAACAGTTTATTTTTGTTCAGCCTTCTTGCTCTCTTCTGAACCCATATTTTGGAAAGAGGAGTGGAAACATAAGCACGTAATTTATAAAATGTGGCATTATTGGTGAAAAGAAACACCACTCCAGTGACGCGACCAGTCAGCAATATTCATTGGTAGAATACGTGTGTTAGTTGCTCATAAAATTTTGTAATCAATCAGGTCTTCTGAAGCGTTACATCGCACATACAAGTTATTAAATAACTTTGTGCTAAATTTTGTAAATTTTCTGTATTTTTAATGTACTTGTATAAATAATAAATCGTATCATTCTTCTTTGTCTTTTTGTTTATCAGTATTTTAATCTAAATATTGCTTTGGAGCTTTGTCTAACCATCTATGCAAGAAACTGCTCAAAGGGAATTTCTTTCTCTCTTCTTCAAGATATTTATAATATAATGCATTGAATTTATCTTTATCAAGTTCTGGCTTTCCTTCCTTCTTTAATTTGTGGTTGATTACATCAAGAGGCTGTAGTTTTTGATCAGTGAATTAATTTTTCGTAAGCTCAACGATATCTTTACCCTTGTCACGACTAACAAAGGTCATCCATAATATGGAAAGAACAACTAAAGCAACGGGTGTCAACCATTGTGCAAGACTCACTTAATCTGACATTAAAGTGGTAGTAAATTAAATAGAATTAACCTTTAAAACTATTTAAATACATATTTATATTGTTTTTAGTTCTCAGAACTTTTCTCAGAGAAAGTATTCAACTGCCTGAAAAAGAAGAAGACATCACACCGTAAATTACGTCTATACTGGTAATCCTTTTTCTCATAAACATCATATTTTCTTTCTATCATACATATTGTTATGTCTCTTAGCAATACACTGCATTGCCGATTAGTTTTCAAAAATTGTCATAGTGTCTATAAGTGAGAGCAAACCTGGCTAATTTTGGTATATTTCCTGTGTCAGATTTGGTTTATCATTTTAGTTACAGAGATTTACAAGGTTAATTTCACTTACAAGTTGTAAAATGAAAATAAATCTGGATCCGCATACCCGATATTACCCGCTGCGGGATATTTTAAAGCCGCTAAAGCTAAAACCCGCTAAAAAGCACCTAACTTACAACCTCCTTTTACAGTTCATTTACAGACACCTTATGTAATAAATATCGAATCGTGCTTGTATCTTAGCTGAGGTGTCTCAATTCAAGGTAATGTAATGTTTCGTTTCATAGATTATTATATTTTCATATATCAAATTTCATTATAAATCTATAACGAAAAAGAAGGATTTGCCACTTCAATGTCTAATAAGTATAGTCTTGGAGCAATATCTGAAATAGGTTCGCTTATTTATGCTGTGGTTGTACCTACCTATAAATCAATACAGGCTTTGACAACAAATAAGGGATCTGATGATAAGCAATGGCTCAGCTATTGGGTTATTTTTGGCTTGTTAACTTTTATAGAATTTTCATTCAATTGGTTAAGTGCTATTATTCCATTTTATCATGAGGCTAAATCTCTAATTTTGGTTTGGTTAGTAAAACACAACGGAGCATTAACACTTTATAATCTGGTTATATCAAAATTCTTCTTAAAAGCTGAACAATATGTTGAAGACAAAGAATATAGAAATACTATAAACGAAAAAATTAAAGTATCAGCTACTGTAGGCGCTGAAAAACTTAAGAATGTTGCAACCAATATAATACAAAAGTCACCTTCCCAAGAATAACAAAAGTCAGTTACTTAAGAGACAAAGACAGAGGCAAAAGAACCAACTAAATAAGATAATGATGACCCAATTATTGTAGCTGTGAGCAAATGATTTAATTATTTTTTATTATTTTTTAATACTTGGTCGAAAAACTATTTCATATAAAATGGCTGCTTGCAATGTGTGTCGAAGAGATCTTTGGATCAGATCAGCGAAATAATAGTATAATAATATAATATAGGAAATATTATAGGAATGAAAGTTTCATATTTATAGGTTAAGGTAAATACTACATTATTATGCTTGTAAGGGAGAGGCTATTTCGCTTATAAGGGCCTTGTTTTTGGCCATAAATCATTCAAATTCAATATTTCCCCAAGATACATTTTGGATACATTTTTGTTTATAAGGGAGTTGAAAAAAGGTTACTCCCTTATAAGCAAGTAGAAGTTATATGAAAGGTAAGTACATACAAAGGTTTGTAATTTTTATTTTTGAAACAGGGAGAATACAACTTTATTAGTTAATTGAACTCAATCTGTATGAATCAACAACCAAATCAACTTATAAAATGAAAAATGATAACTTATACAATTTCTATTACAGATTTAAATACTGAACTTTTTTACAATAGTGTGTTATCAAATTTGATTTTAATAAAATTAAATGAAATATTTGAATGTATTCTCGCTCTAGTTTAAAACTAATTCTTTTTTGAAGTTTTATAGATTTAATCTGTTACATTACATCATTTTGTATATTGGTTAAAACAGCGCTCTGGAATATAATATAGGTCAAATTCTGTTATGCAACTGGTCAATTTTAGGTGCACACTAAAAATCTTTTTTAATAATATGATGACAAAAAAGATAACTTAAAATTCACTTGTACTATTTAAGAATGAGCTCGCACTGGTGTATGAGCGTATTGAAGTTGTTCTTCTCCAAAAGTTGAACGATCTGGTCAGAACTGTGAGCTACTATTTCGCTGAAGAACCGCTTCTCGTTACTCTTAATCAACTAAAGGAATGCATAGGTCTCGCTGATCAATTGGTAATTGAACGGATACTAGTTTGGATACGTCAAAATAAACGTTAAACAACCGTAAAAATCATAGTATCGCTCAGTAAACTCGTTAATAAGGTCTTGTAACTATATTACTGTAAAGTTCTAGTGAATTCGCTGCAGTTTCTCTATATTACTATTTTACATTATGTAATCAAAAGCTAATTACGCATTAGACTGATATATACAATCTATCTACGTCGCGCTTGCTGAGGAATTTGATTTATTCTGTTTAATCTGGGTTTTAATGATATTTAAGTAATACGACTTGCACTATTGTTTCGTTCTATGCGGAAATTATTTTTACACGCGCTACCAGTCAACTCTACCACCAATTTCATTTTGACGCGCTACCTTATACAGCTAGTTAATTTCTTGCTCTGTCCAAAAATTATATGTATTCTTCATCACGGAGTGGTATTGAGTTGCTATAATATCTATATGATTAGTAATAATTATTTTTATAAAATTTAGTGTAGTCTTAGAAAATTACACTATAATACATTATTAATAGACATATTTGTATTTTGTAACTACACATGATGCGTATTAATATAATAGATAAAACTTCATGTTTTATGCAAATACTGACTTATATGATTTAGAATTGTGAATTAGAATATAATATAATCTTATATAATAAGACATGAACATAATGTATAGTTGTATATACGTTATAGTTAAATTTT
The DNA here is from genome assembly GCA_963988835.1 of Hexamita inflata. NCBI lineage: Eukaryota > Fornicata > Diplomonadida > Hexamitidae > Hexamita > Hexamita inflata. The sequence continues at coordinate 728,410 of CAXDID010001174.1, forward strand.
CATTCCTTAGTTATTTAGCTTATAAACTTTCTCAACGTACAATAAATTTACTATATTTTGTCTATGCAACGTGTACTCAGCGTAATAACATAATTTATTAGTATCACTTAGAATTATTTAATTTGCAAAAAGTGATACATTATATAAAACATTACATAAAATACTATCAATACGTTGTTGTTACATTCACAAATATTTATTCATGTTTTCATGGATACATATATATTATTACATAAAAACGTACCTTTTTACATTCTTATTAGGTCAAACCAAATAAATATTTGATATACCCTACTCTGTAATTATGATACTAATTTATACCGTGTTTATTTTTCAATTTTGTTTGTACATTCTGATTGATAACATAATTCTGATTGGATTACCAAAGCTTGAAATACAAGATGTTACAGAAAAATATCAGTTCATAATCTTATACGCACCTTTTAATCATATTATTCAAGTTTGAAATGAATGATTGTTGTTATCATTTTATTAATCTAACAGATTATTCATAAATAATTGAATTTTACTGTTAATTACGTATACACTGTGTACTCGCCGTCAGACTCACTTAATGACCTATCTTAGAATCACTTAATGAATTTGATTGAAAAAATATTTAAAAATTAAAATTAAGGAATTCTATTACACTGTATTAATACTTGACATTTATCCTTACTATAATTTATTTTATTATTGTATTCCACTTCTAAATTTCAAAATGTAGGCAAAGAAGTCGCGACATACAAATATCAATAAATTAGTCAGTAATTGAATTTCCTATTTAAAATATTCATAGGTATTATAACTCAAACCGTTTTTTATTCTCCTGAACAAATTCATAACAAAATGGAGTAACTTAAATTAATTCGGATAAGTCTCTCTGTGGAATCTAGTCTAACTACAGTATTCAATTATAATATGACTCTATCTAACACTATTGAAGCAAGACCTGGGTTGGTTACAAATTGTAATTTATTCCACACCAGGTTTTTGAACATTTTGTTGATTCAAGCTAAAGTTTTGTTTAAGCTACAAAGTCGGCCGTTGCCGCATTAATCTCTTTCATGGTCAAGAATAAGATGGTCTAATATTATCTTAATGTATCAATTCTCTAGAATGATCAAAGATTCGTAAATTATATTCATTGATGTGGAAGTAAATCAAGGTGCAAAACAGGTAGGTGAAATATATTTGAATACAAGTATAAAGCAAGTAATACTATATTTTAAAACCAGTCTCACACCATCATTATAAAATTTGGTTTAGATCTAAAATAGTTCATTACTGAAAACTGAAAGACATTATCTGAGATGAGAATACCAAATCTTATATATTGAAATGGTTAATGATTAAAATAAGTTATATTATAATAAGTTATAATAAGTTATATTATAATTCAAATTTTAACACGACATTATATGATCTTACTGTGTGAGGTGGTAATTAAAATGATAATATGTTTAAACACTTGATTATAGTGTTATATTAAGTTTAGTGTTGTGGAATAGTGTGTAATTGTTCATCTCTTTTCGTTTCTAATTTTGAAGACATCAAGTGATCGAGTACTTTAATTGAGTATTTTAATTGAGTTTTGGGGTGAGTACTATCTTCGAGAGTCTACAGTATGTTGTCACTTCTCCTTTCATTTCTACCAGAGATCTATTCTATCATACGAACACAGATTATCAATCTTGAATACAATCATAATGTTTCCCACATCATCACTTAACTTTCACTTCCATCAAAAAATACAATCGTTCCGCTCCAAACATGAAGATCTTCATCACAGGTGCGACCGGTTTCGTCGGTTCCTCCGTTTTAAAATACCTTTTGGAAACCGAGAACGAAATTTTCGTCCTCTACCGCTCAGAAAAAACGTTCTCCGACCAGTTCAAAAAGGTTATTTAAAACAAAACGAACGTAAATCTGGTTAAAGGGGACGTGCTTGATAAGGAGTCGATGAAGATAGCGGCTGAATGCGACGTGACGCTGTTCCTAGCGTGCAACAGCCGCTGGGGAACGCTCGAAACGGAGTCAACGCTGAACATTGCAACCGTTGGAACCAGAAACTGTTTACAAATAGTTGGCCCGAGTAAAAGATTCGTGTACGTGAGCTCGGCAGCGGCCATGATGTTCGACGCGGATTTTAACAAGAAGCAATTCCTGGAAATGGACAAAATAAACAAAAACGAGTTCATATACTCGAAAGCTAAATACGGAGCCGAACAAATCGTTAAAGAACTTAGCTAGAACTACGTAATTCTCAGACCAGGCGAAATATACGACAGAGAAGACTTTTAACTGATTACCGCACAGAATGTCATAGACTACATGAGACAGCCAGCGATTTGCATCAAGGGCGGTGTGTCAATCACTAATAGGCAATCAGTAGCAAAAACAATAACCGAGGCTGCGTTCACAACACATAATAATCAACTTTACAGCCTCGGTGGGGATAACATCACCATCGGAGAGCTAGCCCGCTCAATTCAGAAGGTTTCCGGACACGGACATATGTACTTCGAGCTTGGTTACAAATTCGCCTTCAAAATGTGCAAATTCCTGGGCAAATTCGGGATTAAGCTGTTCGAATTGGAAGCGGTTAAATATTGCGGCTTCAATTGGTTCGTTGATTCTGAACCGGCGAAGGAGAAACTTGGATACGTGGTGGGTAGTTCTGAGGAAATACTCGAAGAAGTAGTTGACTGGCTGAACGAGAGAAATAAATCATAGAAACAGGAGAAGTGATCAAGTATTAATCAAATTTCACTCACAAATCAGTTACGGAACACGTGCTTCATTATCGCCAGCCAAAATATAAAAATAATATAACAACATGAAATGTTCTGGACAGTTTTCCACTGCTTCTAGACGCTCTGCTTAGCTAAAATGACCTAGTTTTTACAGTTAATCAGCTCATTATTTAATTACCTATACTTTTCACCAAGCTATTTAAGATCTTTTTCGATATTTTAGTAATCGGACATTGAAGTGAAATATTCATTGAAACTATTTTAAAGTAGAGTTTAGTTAGATTACCACACCATGCTTTATATGTCTGACAAAACTTAATGGATAGGATTCGGATGGATTTCACGAGTTGGTTAATTAGTTTACGGTATACTGTATCCAACCTGGTAATCACTTAAAGCCTTGAAAAGCGTAGAAACAGAAGATGACTCATAATGGTTAACATATTGGGCTATTTTCGGTATTCTTCTTATAGTCGAAAGAATATTTTAAGTTATTGTCCATTATATGCCAATGTATTACGAAATGAAAATAGTTCTTTTATTTTGGCTTGCTTAGAAGAACGGAGCAAAGTAAGTTTATGAAAAATACGTAGCAAAGGCTTTCCCAATTATTGAACAGTTTGTTGAAGATTCTGATTATAGAATGAATAAGCTTAAAGAGTGGAAAAATTTAGCCACAACTAAATTTAATTCACTGAAGACGAAATTTGATGAAAAATCAAAACCATCAACTGAATAAACTGATAAAAAAGAGTGATCACTGTTCATTCATCGCTTACTTCAACATCACATTATTTCATCCATTTTGTCATTTGATAAGCACCTTTACCATTTAAATAGTATCGGTAATAATGACGGCTTTTGTAGAATCCTAGTCTTTCATAGAATGCTATAGCTCTCCAATTATCATCTTCTGTTTCCAGAATAACAACATCAGTGTTTAATTTGGCAAATTCTTCAAAAGCTAAATCTGCTAGATGTTATCCTATCTTCAAACGTTTATATTAGTCTTCAACACATATCATACCTATATAACCTTAAATTCTATTTTTATGTTCATTTTAAAGCATACACATACAGCAGCCAATAATTTGACCTTCTTTTTCAGCAAAGAAAGTTAAATCCGGATACTATTCTGCGAAAAATCTATACGTCCATACTTAATATGGTTCGCTAAATTGAGAAGCAAATAATTCTCGTATGGCATGAAGATCTCTATCATTTCTGAAAGGTCTAAATTATACGGAGTTATATTCGTGTTCGATAATCATTGGTGTGGTGAAATATATTAATACTTTTATTTTCATATAAGAAGATTAAATTTATGATAACTTTCTCATTTAACTGCTTATTTTTTAAATTTTCCACATGTTTTCTTTGTGATCAAGCTTAAAATAGCACCCATTGCGCAACTCCAAACTACAATAATTGCGCTTTCTGGAGCAAATCTGTGGCACGCAGCTAGGAAAAGTACGAGTACATAACCGAATCCTTATGGAACTTGTATTTTTTCTGAAATTTTAGCTTTCCAATTATTTACTTTAAACTATGAAATTACGCCAGCTATAGACAATGATACTGGCAAGGCCAATGTATATTCAACAATATATCGTCCATAGAAGTAATCGAATTTATCTTTGAATGCGCCTAGAATTAAGAAAGGAAGAGCAGAAAATATTATAGACAAAATGATCTAGAAGAAATAAGCAACAGAACCATTATAAAATTCGAACACTCTAGAAACATACAGAAGGAATAGAATTAAAATAAATGTATCTGGATGGTTGCATGTAAACACAGCGGAGAATGGGCGCCACCACTCATTTTTATCAAATACGTTATCAAATTGAAGCAATAACAATGACGAAACTTAGAACATTGACGGGAACAAGGACAAAAACATGTATATCACAATTAATGAGACGGAAATAGGCGTGTCTTCAAAGAAGAAGTTACCATAGTAGAGACGATCTGACATCGAGCGTGAAAAGTGTAGTTAATTCCATCCTTTTGAGTATAATATTGTTTTTACGGTATTTTATGAAATTCCCGCTCCATTTCTAAATTTCAAAGATGTTTACTCCTCCTGCATTAGTATACACTGCTTTGAAGCCGTATTATCCGGAAACTACTTCCAAGCCAGTTTTCATTTATTCTACGATTGCGTACAAGCTTACGCGTTTTAAAAAGTGGATTCCCTATATGATTTTTGCTACGAAACAGCACATGGTTTTGTTGAGTTTCATGCGAGAGCGTTAGAAGGATCCGAAGAAGCAGCTTGAGGCTGTGAAGATTTTCCTCAGGCAGCAGATAAAGCTCTTTGACGATGGAAACTTGACTCTGAGAATTGAGATAATGAACAATTCCGTTCCGGTCATTCTCAGACTGAATTCTCAGTAGGAGCTTTCTAACTGGATCATGCTCGCCAACTCCGGTTTGACCCCAGTGATGCACTTGAACGTACCTCTTGTTTAAAAGCTAACCTCTGCTGTAAAATCAGTGTTCGACTACGAAACCATTCAAATTGAGTTCCTAAACAGCTATAAGAAGGCGAAATACTTCAGTATCTACCCCTTTATTTAATACGTTAAGTCAAAGCAATAAATTGCAAAACAAGCCGTTCAAAAGCTCCACAATAAACTGAACAACATGAAGCAAGAGGACGAACTCGAAATCACAATCGACCTAAAATCTGAAATGAACATCGGAATATATTTAAGTCAATTACTCGGAATATGCGGATACTCACAGGATTTTGAACTGGACTCGGGCTCAATGAAGCAAACCGAACAGATTCAAAGGGATTAACAAGGAGCAATAGTTAGAAAATACTTCAACTACGAACCAGTGCCCGGACCTGCTATGTACCCACCAGAAGTTGACGACTGGACCACCAGGTACTACTAATTACACTAGAGAGTAATCGAAAGGTAAAAGGAAATGGAATCCAAAAACGTAACACCACAACAAATTGGAGACTACATCGAATACGTACACAACAAATTCTTCAAACCAATCGACCAAATACAATTCGACGAAGATGACCTATTCAACGAAAAGCCTGAAGACCAAGAAATGCAGCCAGAAGGAGAAGAACCCCAGGATCCATAAGAAAAAAGCAAGAAAAACAAAAAGAGCGCAAATGTCTCCCTCACTGAAGACGATGTTGACGCACAAGCATTCGTCACATACCAAAAACAACTAAACGATAACTTATACCAAAAATTAAGATAAAACGTTAAACAAGACGAAATTCAGTCCAGCTTAACACAACCAACGTAAGAGGACTCATTGTGCTACGACGTATCACAATTTGTTAATTTATTGGCTCTATTCCGCAGATAATGCGAAGTCACAGTCCAATAACTTGTTCAAGAATTTTCTGAACCATACCACATGAAATCATTACAAGATCAATCCACCTTGGATAAATATCAACACTACTATCCAGAACAATACGCAAAGGAATGGTAATAATTTGAATAACTCATGCACCGCGTAGATTAGAACGCTTTAGAAAATATGATGTCAGTTTTGGGTCCAGTACACGGTTCAATTTATGCTTAGGGTGTTGGCGACTACTCACATATTGTCCAAAATATTAATTGTGGAATGAAAATTGGTGAAAAAATGCCTTCATCTGGCTTTGGATATTAACAATCTGATATGACTAATGGATTCGAGAACGGTTTCTTCGAACATTTAAAATCTGACAGAGTTAATGTAATGCATTATCCAAATCAACCACCTCCAGTTTTTGAAACAGTTTAAAACGCTATTAATTTCAAGTTTGTTACTTTGCGTGAAGCTCATCAAAAGATTAACACTAGAAGAGACACAGAAGAACTATTGTTAGAAGATGAACTTGCTTTGAAATAAGTAGAATGGGAATTGTAAGTAATAAATGCTTTAAGCGCATAAAAAGAACTCAAAACACAAGTTTCTGCACTGGTATAATACTACGGTTTTTATGTATTCTGTTAAGCCAAAGACTATGCTGAAGTTTCCAGTGGATTTTCTAAAGAGGAGAATACTGTTCAATATGTATTACCAGCTGAAAATTTAAGAAATAAGTTGGAAAGCGTTGGTAAAGTACTTAACATTGAACCACATTTAGTAAATGTTTAAATTGGTGCTAAAAACGCTGTTTAAGAATATGTATTAGGTAAACAATATGATACCTAAGCTGTTATAGATATTTTGGTTCAAGGATTAGAAAAAGATAAGTTATATCTCATAAGCCAATTTGTTTCAACATATTAAGGAGATTTAATAGATTAACTTCAATATGTAACATTTGGAAAAGCTTATTCTGTATCTGAAATGTAAAACAAACAGGTTCTAGTAACAACACCACTATCTGGTCTGATTTCAACCAATGGTGATATAATAAAGAATTTAGCATCTTTGTTGATTCCCGACACTCCACAGAAGTATATTGATTTATTGAGAGAATCATCTGATGAAGATAGACAACTCCTCAACGATTAGTATGGTTCTTGCCGTTTGCCAGTGAAGTTCACTCAGATAATAGATGAGAAAATAAATCCAGATGTTGCTATAAATGCATTTATGAGCGACGAAACCGAGATGGCTAAAGTACAGTAGGAGATGATAGTTCACATTACAAGTTTATCACAGAATCACAACTAGTTATTGGATACTCAATTGTTTTTGAAGTATCTGTTAGGTAAGATTCAGCGCATAATGAATCAGAAAGCTCTAGAAACTTCCGTGCGCTAATCTGATTATTATCGTACGTAATACCTTCCAATAGTGCAATCTTATGTTGATCAATATTTCCAAAACGGTAAATTAACCTTAGATCAAATATCTCTAACCTATGAGTATCTCTAAATTCCAACCTATCTTTGGTTATATACTTCCAATTTCTCTAAGTACACCGAGATTTACTAAACAATCCGCTTAGATGTTACTGCTATAGCTTGCACAAGGAAGTTGAACGAGAGCTTAAGAAAGCTCCGTAGATCCGCTTAACAGTTCGGAATGCCTGTTATGTCATTATTTGATGACCAAACACAAAACGAAATTGATGAATTGGTTAAAAATGAAAGATTTGATCTCTCATAATTGTAAAATATGAATATGCAAAGACTGAACTGGTTCACAGGAAGCTCAGATAACAGACAGGTTATGCTTGAGGATGGTCTTAAATTAGTAGCTTGCTAATTTTTGAATAACTTACTCGGATTGTAGAATAACAATGAGTTCTTCAGAGAACTGGATGCATTTATTCAGACCAACTACTGTTAACACGCGTTTGCAACTGAATACAGCGAGATGGTCATTGAAAATCAGTACAATCAGTAAAACAGGAATATCGAGTTCAAATGGGAAAAAATAAGCAGAGTCTCACTATTCGGAGAAGATATGCAAACACAAATAGAATAACTCAAGGCCACTAACTACTTCGAAAAACCACACTCAACCAGAACGTATTTACTCAACAAAATATGTGAGAAAACAGGTATTCTACTCTCAGATACCATGAAATATGACTACTCATGTGAAAAAGTATTCTTTGTCAAGGATATATTGCAATTCCAACCAATAATCACCACTCCTCAAATCGCAGTTCTGCAATAATTCCAAGTGCCATACAACAACATGACCTCTATATTACTGGAAATGGAGCACAAAGTTAACAGCAGCTTCAGCTCTGGAAGTTTCAACAAAGCAGAACAAAAGGAAGCCGATCTACTCAAAAGTGCTAAAGAATCGCTCTTTGTACAAAGAGAAACTGACACGTCTCAGTTGCTCACACAACTTCGTGCGGTTCATTTCAACTTTGTGTACTTTAACTGCATTGCTCAAAACAAGAATTTTGTAGATTTGTTTATGGATTTAGCGCTTAACTTATCTAAAATAAGTGGGTAGCTTCACGCTAATTTGACCAAGACCAAGAATCCTTAGTTGGAGCAAATCTACAATTATTTAGAGCAGCTTGAAACGCAGAAGTTATTATCGTCAACAGCGCTAGCATTGGTTCGCAGAAATTCTCCGCAAGGGGCCATTGTGTATCAAAAGATAAATACCATCCTCCAGAACTAGCAGTAGTTTTTGAAGGATTTGGAGAAGGGTTCCAAGGCCGCATTTGTGATCTTGAATAAGGAGTTGATGTAGGAGTCTAATATCCTGATTAAGGAGAAGAAGTTGCCCAACGACGAGTAGGCGCAGGCTCTGTCTCTGAAGTCCGTTTGCAACGTATATTCAAAGTATTCTTTGGAGGCGGTTAAAATAAGGATAAATCACGCGTTGCAGCTGATGAATCGCGACTGCATCAAGTAAGCAGTAGAGCAGTTGCTTATCTGCGAGTCCTTAGTTACCGAGTCTTCCGGTAAAACCGCCCGTATTCTTGGCGAGGTGTACAACACGATTGCCCTGTGCTACTTCAAGCAGCAGAAGTTCATTCAATCACTACAGTATTTTGAAAAAGCTGTTGAGGTCTTCTGGCGCGATGCATCCGAGGACCAAGCTCAAACTGAGCGCCTAGAGCAAATCTTAGAATCCTTCCAACAGCGTATCCTCCAATTACAGGGCGAGAAAACGCGCACGTACAAACGCGGGCTCATAAAGCTCACAACACCCCCTCAAAACGCGCCCGATTCCGTTCCAATCGCACCAGAAAGTCAACAACTGAACGCGAAAGTTCTCCTTGACGCGAAACTTGGGCTCAAACTGGGAAGGCTTGTGAACGAAACGACCCGTTAAATGCAAAATCCGGACAGGGCTAGGGTCATTTTAGTGTAGTCAGTTCGCTCAGTTGAGTAAAAGCTTAAAATAAGGAGGGAACAACTTGAGCAAACAAACCTGATCATAAGCCAAATACACTTTAACATGGCCGAAGTACTGCAGAACACCAGAAACACGAATAATGAGATACAGAGCAAATAACTGAAGGATTTGGCCGTGCAGGCGCTACAGACGAGAGCACGGATACTAGGAAGAACACACCTGTACACACTGCAAAGCCTATATTAAGTAGCACAAATAGACTTTGTAACCGGAAACATCGAAGCAGCTGTCATATCAACCGAATTCCTCATGCAAAACCTAATTCAAATCGATAACGACCTAAAAGCCAAACTGCTGCAAACAAGCCTCAATCCAATCAACATCGGATCCGAGATGAGCTCATTCGCATGCTTCAGACTGCTCGTAAACTGCGCACTCCAAAGCCTGAGCCTGGCTGACCAAAAAATACTCAGCTTTGTTCAATAACAAATTAAAATGTCAACAGTAGTTGACGTTAATCTGGCGAATGATACGCTAAAAGAAATAATGGAAAGCTAATCCGTTGTCGGAGCTGTTCAAGATCTTTTCAGATTAGTTAGAGACGAAAGATCACAGCAAGCTGGCCAGAAAATATTCAACTTGCTCAAAATGCTCGAAACAGACTACGTACAGGTGTTTGATTCAATACAAGAAGAATTAGGAGCAAGTATGCAACTGGACTTCGTTTCTTTAGCGAAAAAAGGATAGACCATGAAAAAGCAAATGGGGTGGTTTGACTGAAAGAAATATTTCTCACTCTATTATTTATTCAAATTGATGTTATTTTAAGATCATTCATATGGTAATTCCATTTTCTGTATTGTTTTACTTTACTTTTAATTATAGCTCTTATTATTATTGCTTATGTTATTATGTTATAGATTGAATGCTGGCTACTTCTATCGATTTATCACGAGGCTTCCGCTCAAAACTTGTTCTAACCCTTCTTTCGTATTATTTGATAATAAATTCAAAATCTTCCGTTAATCCAGATGTTTACGTTGTTTCGGTTTGTAAAGGTTCTTATAATTAAGTTAGTATAGAATCCAGTTATTGTTCTGTTAATATTTCTCGATTATCGAAAATATATTTTGCAATTGTTAGAATTTTAGGGTTATCGTTGATTGATAACTAAAATTCATTAAGTTATTACATGATAGTGGTTTCTTCTTTTTATTAATTCATTCTGGAATAATTTTACTTGTCATATTCATTAAACGCAAGTGGGATATAGGAAGTTGCTGCATAGGCTTCTGCGTTTGTACACTGTTAATTATCCATTCTAAGAATCATCCACAACAGACGTCTTATGACTTCAATAATTTATAGTACTACTCTGTACCAATAATTTTATGTAAAGTATTAAAATTATGGAATATTGCCTAAAATCCAAATTGTTCTTGCTAAGTAATCATAACATTAAATTAATATAATTGGTAGAAGTGGAAGCTACGTTGGCCTACGAACATATTTTCCATAAGCCCATTTGTTTTATACATTTTTAAATTTCTTTGCAGATGATCCGCCTGTGAATAGCCCCCAATCTTCAAATGTATCCCAATACAATTTATAAATACATTCAATACTTTTAAATCCTATTAATACTTTATGTGCGGTTTGATTCTACTTAATAGCTTTAATTATATTAAGTGAAGGAATTAGTGATATTATGTATTTAATCATATTCCAGCCTTAAGAATAAAATTTATTGTTCTCACGAAATCTCAAATAACTTTAAAGGGCTCTTATCATGTTGAAAATATTTTGAATAATATACTGAAGATAATCTGGCAATTTATTACATGTGATGATTAAAAATATGTCTCTTAAAGTCTTTTTAGATGAATTAGCAAAATTACAAAAGAAAAAGAATGGAAATTCAACTTTTTATCTCCATGGTGTAAACATTTTAAAAATTATGAGTAAAGCATATTTGAATATTGATTATTTCTTTGCATTTTTTGTTAAATTAATCAGAATTATTATTATTAAAGTGGCAACAGGTACTATTAACCATATTGTAGGTGTAAGTAGCTAAATTAATTTTAGCAGTTCGTATCCGAATATATTAATTGACGAATTCTTTTTAATACAACATAATAAGCAACAAATAATTGAAATTATAACAACTACGAATTAGATTGCTCCCATACGAAGCAGTGAACGGTAGCTCAATTAAATTACGCCAGAAGGTATTTAAAATATAAAGGCATAATTGATTCTAAGTTTATGAAATGTTTTAATTACAAAACCAAATCCATAAATCATAAGAGCTATTACAAGATGTGTTCTAATTGCCAATTATTATGTTCTATTTATTTCAATTATTTCTTAAGTTTGGGTGTACACTATAATGTTAACTAAAATTAATAGCAAAACAAAAATTAACCCTCCAATAAAATTAGCTAGACCTATTGCACGTCTTTTTCTTTCTTCCAGATTTTAATATTCTTTAACTGATTATTTTTATATTGCCGATATTGCTTTTTGCTTTTGCACATAAAACAAATTCGAATAACTATGTGAAATTATTTCGTGTATTTGATCAAAATTATTATCCTAATTAAATTTACATTGTGAACAATAATCACGAAACCATCTTTATGCATCATATGTCGAATTTTAATTTATCTATGCTTCATCGTGGAGCTCAACAAGTTTTCTGAATTGTTCAAAGTTATACAATGCAAAATTTTATAATTATTATGTATTATTTAAGCATTCTTACATTTTAAATGTAATAACTACGCATTTTTGTTTAGATAATTTTAGCTTTGTTGCCTTTTCTGCTATTTAAACAATATTTTAAGCTTAATCTGTCAATATTTATACTTACTAGATAAAGAATGAATCAACTTAGCGTATATCTTTTTGAAGTTAAAATATAAATTTCTTTGAAAGCTATTTAACCTATATTAAAGAGTTATCCAGTTACATGTCATAATTATGGATTTTATCAACTAATTCGTGCAACTATGTGAATTTTGGTTATTTATAATTCCATTCAGGATTGGTATCTTATTACATTAGGAGTGGAATCAAACTCTCTGCAAAGTTGTATATTTATACTTGTGTAGTATAAATACCAAAAATTATTAGTATATGATAACTCAATGATAACATAATAGTTGTAATGTAACAACTATTTTGCATAAAATAGTTGTTAATCATGCATCACACGTAACTGGTCATCTTTTTTCTCTAATCTCATCATCTTTATAACTCAAGATCAATTAGAATCATACCATTTCTTCTCCAAGTATCTCTCGTTTCGCATCATTGTTTTGCGTGAAATATTTTCATGTGTATCTTTTGAATCAAGTTGGCAAACACTACAAATTTGACATTAAAATTAAATATAATTTGAAAGTCAAACTCTTGACCAAAGCAGCTAAAGTGAGAATTATCATGAATTATTTCGGCTCACTCTTTTGGTACATCTCAAAAACATCCATTCAATAATCAATTATCACAGGAACGTTTCAAAATAATATTTTCATGTGTTCCTTACTTTTGTGAATATATGTAGGTAATAAATTATAATATAAATTATATTTATTAAATTATAATATTTTAGAGCAAAAGATTTTTTTCAACGAATCAATAATCAATAAATAAAAATGAAAAATTACTAACATTCTCACAGTGTGACCTGAAGATCCTCGAACCAGTTGAAACGGTCGTTAATTTTCTTTTGCAGAACTTTATCCCATTTCTGGTTCAGTTTTGAAACTGAATTCTCACGTTTTTGAATTTATTAGAGCTGTTTCCTCTCAGGTTTTATTTGGAGGACCAATTTCCCGTTTTTATTAAGAACGCTCCTTTGTGGTTCTTTCAGTTTATTCGGCTGAATTGGTTTTAGTTTTTGCACATTCGGTTATCTTAGTTATTATTTTTGCTGTTCGTGGTAGAGCTGGTTCATTTATTCTACTTTCTGTCTAATTTGTGAGGCTTCATTCGGCTTTAAAGTGAGGACGATGTCGCCGTGTTGATTGTAGATGTGCTTGGTGACCGGTTTTTTCTGCTTCTTATTCTTTCTAGCTTTTATTATAATTACTATCGTTACTATAAGTAGAATTAGAGTCGCACTAGCCACACCGATGATCAAAGTCAGCTAACTGCTCTTTTACACCACAACACACATTTACTTGTCGAATTAATCAACCTACTCGCAAAAGTCAACGCACTGCTTCGAGTTGGAATTG
>CAXDID010001175.1:0-36698 GCA_963988835.1 Hexamita inflata
AACCGCCTCTCTTCCTCGCGGGTCCAGCGCTGCAGGGTGGTTCTGTTCATTGGCGTGGGATAGTTTTAGATCCAAGAACAAGTTAGTGTTTATATTGTTCTGGTATAGCTAGAGAAAATGATTGTTAATTAGAATGTTAAACTTAAAACTTGTTTTTATTTTCTCAAGGCTGTTTTGCTAGTTGTCCAACAGGGACAATAACTATGGGTTCTAATATATGTTAATCGCCTTCTTCTTTGAACTAGTGTTCAAATAATTATATTTCATTATTCGATTACTCGTCGAATTAGTATTACGACATATGCTCTGATTAAGTACCAAGTTATATGTACGTGAAAATTTCATCAATTAGAACTGTTTTGTGGATGTGTGCAGGTAAAGCTACTATTAATAACATATGTGATACAACAAATGTATCTCAGTGTACAGTAAGAAGTGGATTAAGCGCAATACCAGTGGAAAATTAATCAGACAATTCGTTGCTTTGTCAATTATCTTGCATAAGCGGTTTGTTAAATAATTCGAATGCATGTGTAAATTCGTGTCCAGATTTATATTACGCATAATTATTTACAGGAAGCTGCTTATAGTGTTTTACTAATGATTATGATGGAGGATAATTTTGGTCAAGAGCTACGCGTGCTTGTGTTTCTTCATGTAATTATATAAATTTAACTAGCTCAGTTAAAGCTTGTGAAATTCCAACAGATTTGACTAATTGCCCTATTAAATCTGAATTGGCATAAATTACCTAGTTTTAATGTATTACTACAGAGTGTCCAATTAATCTATTCATACAAAATGATTATTGTAGAAAGAGTTGCTATATTCCAAAAGGTTTGTTTGTTTAAAATGATAATAAAACGTGCTTATCAACATGTGCCCTTGGATAATATATTATAGTATTGTATCCAATGAATGTATTTTGCATAGATATTTGCCCTGAGAACCATATTCCCATATCGCAATCAGTATATAGTATAATACCTTATGAATAGTGTATGCCAGTGTATGAGTGTGTATATTATTTAATTTTGTAAGCTAAGGTATGCTCAACTTTAAATTGTGTTGAGACTTCTGGTTATTACGAAATTGATGGAGCTGGAAATAAAATTTGTAATCCTTGTAATGGGTCTCAAGGTGGATCATTAATGAAGTATAAAATAGGATTCATTTGTATATCCACTCCTTGTTCATTCTATTTAAATATGAATTCTTTATCTTGTTCAACTACTTCGTGTGCTGAAACTTCTGGGTTTTACTAAGTAGATGGATCTGGTAATAAAATATGTAATCCATGTAATGGGACTGTTAAATACAAAACAGGTCTAGTGTGCTCTTAGACACCATGCACCTTCTATATAAATATTACATTGTTTACTTGTTCGAATGCTTCTTGTGCTGAAACTTCTGGATTTTATGAAATTGATGGAGCTGGAAATAAAATATGTAATCCATGCGATGGGTCTCAAGGTGGACCGATAATGAAATACAAAACTGGGTTATAATGTTCTTCTACCCCATGTGCATTCTTCATAACTGAATTTTAATGTTCAACTTCATCATGTGTAGAAACTACTGGATTTTATTATGTGGATGGATCTAATATAAAAATTTGTAATTTGTGTGATGGGACTCAAGGCGGTTAACTAATGAAATATAAAACAGGATATGTTTGCACTTCAACGCCTTGCACTTTCTTTACGGATTTTTCTTCTTTTTCTTGTTCGATTTCATCATGTACTGAAACTCTAGGATACTACGAAATTGACCAGTTTGGAAATATGATCTGCAATTTATGTGATGGAACTTAGGGTTTATAATCAATGAAATACAAAACAGGATTAGTATGTTCTTCAATACCTTGTACATTTTACATTAACATAACTAAGTTTACATGCTCGATTAATTCTTGTATTGAAACTTCTGGATTTTATGAAATTGATGGAGCTGGAAATAAAATATGTAATCCATGCGATGGGTCTCAAGGTGGATCGTCGATGAAATACAAAAATGGTTAAGTCTGTATCTCAACGCCTTGTATATTTTATATTAATTATAATAATAATTAATGTTCGATTGATTCTTGTGAAGAAACAAGTGGTAACTATTATACTAATATTAACAAAAACAAAATATGTTTTCAAGGATGTCCTTTAGGATACAAAGTATATAACGGAAACTGTTACTTATTTTGTCCAGTAAATGCACAATTTTTACAAATTAATGGTACTGAATGTGATACAAGTTGTAATGGGCTTAATATTTATTAAATAGGAGATTAGAAAAATTGCGTTAGTGCTTGTGATCCATAATATTATTTAAGATAAGGGGAGCTGGGATATTAAATATGTATTAATTGTTCTTCTGATAAAATAGCGTTACGAATCAATGGGCAATGTATTTTAAAATCAAATTGTGTTTATTTCAATGTAGATTTACCCGTTTGTGAATCAGGTTTAAGTGATAATTGTCAAAAAATTATTGCAATTGGTGAATATATTTTTTAGTGTCGACAAAACTGTACTGGATACTTTGAATACCAAAATTAATGTTATTAAAAATGTCCTAATAATACTTTAATAGATGTAACTGCCACACTGTGCATAATTTCTTGTTAATTCTACAGATTAATTACTATATTTGGAATATCATAAGCGTAATGTTAATCAGACGTTTGTCTTGATTATAAGTACATAGATTAGTAATACCACTCAATAGTTGAGGGATGTTTCTTGATTTGTCCAACTGATATGCTTTAGACTAGATCAAAATCTTGTGTGAAAGACTGTAAAATATTCGATGTCTATCCAAATCCGAATTATTGCGAAACTCCTGGCACTCCACTTTGTTATAACTACAGATTAATTTCGTATGGTTCAAATTAATATATTTGCACAACATGCACACTCTTAGAGTTTATTAATGGATTTGAATGCTCACCTAACTGTGATGGATAGTTCGTATATATTGTAAACAAATTTGTTTGTTCTTCAACATGTGGTTCGTATCCAAAAGGTTATACTGAAGAAATCATCAATTCTATTGTTGTGAATGTATGTCAAAGCTCATGCCCAGCTGAAAAACCAAACTATGATACACTAACCATACATGGAACCTAAAGATGTTTCGCTTCGTATTGTGGTCCAAATGGAAAATTCTTGGAAACCAACATGAAATGTGTATCAATGTGTGCTTCTGGAAACTATTTCATAAATAAATCATCGTCAAATAAATTTTAGTGCCTTAACTTTAACCAGTCTTGCGATAAATTCTATATAAATGAAGGAATGAAGGAATGCTATTCTTCATGTCCACTAATATATCCATTCTTGAATGGAAGTGAATGCCTCAAATCATGTAATTCTTATATGAATGATTTGAAGAGCCCAACATAAAAAATATGTCTTTCTTCTTGTGGAGGTATAAACCCACCATATATTTTGATAGATGAAAATGGTAATACGTAATGTACATCTGATTGTGGGGATTTATTCGTTTAATATAATGGAAAATAGTTCAAATGTGTAATATTTTGTTAATTTTACACATGGGACGGACGTTCCAAGATTTGTACAACTAGTTGTGAATATTATTCAATTGACTCCACCAAAAATAGCATCGCATAATGGTGTGCAGACTCATGTGCAACTTTTAATTTGATATATATTCTTATTGACGCAAGTGCAAGGAAATAATGCGTTTCTTCATGTCCCAATTCTTAACCATTTTTGGAAGGAACTGTTTGTAATATATATTGTTCATATATTGTCAAGTAGCAAATTACTGATGTTAGTTAATACAAATGTTAGTCAAACCCCTGTCCTAAATATTACTATACTTATCCTACTGATAATACAATTAGTATTTGTACACAAAACTGTTTCGGGAGTACACCATATGTCTTTGGAACCTTATGTGTATCGAACTGCTTGTTGACAGTAAACAAATTTGTGGGTTAAGATGGGTTCACTTGCGTTTCAACGTGTTCTGAAGAATATGCTATGAATACCACAGTAGCAATTTGGTTTTGCGATTAAAAATGCGATTTTTATTAAGATTCAGGATTGAAAACATGTACATTAACTGGAATAAATGGTTATATTTATAAATAAATATACAAACAAATTATAACCAATGAATCGACCATCACAAGATACTATTTTGTCACATCATGTCCTAATAATGAATACTCTATTGTGGGAGGAATTTATATGTGTTAACCTTGTATATTGTACGAACTGGTGGGAGTGTCGCATAAGTGTGTTTAAAATTGTTCAGATTCATAAGTCTAATTTAAATTTCAGTGTTTTACCGGTCTCTGCAAGTATATAATGGGAATTGGATAATATATTTATTCTGGGCTTGATAAAAATGTGGACTTTCGTGTGGTGATGGATTTGTTTTAGATCAAGCATCATTTCAATGCACAGAGACTTGTTCACATGATTAAGTTTACTATCTCAGTGGTGTCCAGAAAATATGCACTAAATCATGTACTGGAGATAATGATTATGTAACATTAGATTGTAGGTATGTTAAAAACGGAGTAGGATAATGTGTACCGACATGTCCTGTTGGATCTTTTAAAGAACTACTACAATTTGGTTAGACTTACAAGTTTTGTGTTGATTAATGTGTTGGAAAATAGTATTAAATAGTTGATGGAGAAAATATTTGCGTTATAAACTGTCCAATTTATGTTGTCGAAAGTAATGGAGTTAAAAGATGTTATGAAAGTTGCACCGATACAAACTAAATGCATTTGAAAGTTGTTCTTTCTGTTACTGACACTTAGTGTGTTTCTATTTGTCCCTAAAATTACCCATTTATGCCAGCAAATGGAGAACTTTAGTGTATATAAACATGTGCAAACCTATTTTACTCTTTATTCGATAACTAAAGAAGATGTTTAGATTCGTGTCCCTTTAACATATCAAGCGAAATAACTTTTATAGTTCCAAATCATTTATTATGCACTGCTTAATGTGGTTCTTAACAGATGTTTTTACGAGTCTCCGGAATTATTGGATCTTGTTTGACACTATGCCCACCATCTTAGAACTATTATGATTAGAATAGAGAGTGTCTAAGATTTATAGGTTGAATAATGCGCAAAAGCAATGTATGTTATCTTGTTCAAGCCCCTATACTAGCATTGTTATCGATAATGATTATTAGTAATGTAATCTGGTTTGTTTCGGACTAACTCCATATACAAAACTTGATAATATTTGTGTTTCTTTATGTCCAACAGGAACATTTTTGCATGATAAAATTTGTAAATTATCATGCCCATCAACCATGAAATATGCTCTTTATCAATCAGGTCATCAAGTATGCTCTGCGGTATGTCCAAGTTATATATTTTCTAGTTAACTAGGAGTTTAAAATCTATTTTGTGAGGATTCATGCTCTTCGCCAAACTTATATAGGATACAAGTCATATCTGGATATATGCAATGTCTCACTCAATGTAGCTCCGGAGAATATCAACACTCAACTAGAGAATGTAGTTCCGAGAATTGTTTCCAAGATCCGACTAATAAATTTGTTTCCAACTTCACATGTCTTCTAACATGTCCAAACTTTGTTGATCTTAACGATTATAGCTGTATAACTGAATGTACTGGAAATTTTTCGGGATATGTTTAATAAATAGTTATGAATTAAAATGTACGTGTCTGCTACTCTACTTGTCCTTCTAATTACATTGACTTTCGCGCAACTTAGCTATATAAATCAGTTGGTGTTTGTGTAACTTACTGCCCTACAAATGAAATCTTATATCTAGAACCATTTTCTACTACTTAATATTATTGCACTCAAAAATGTTCTAATACTAATAGATTCGTACAATTAGATTTATTGTACTGTGGAAATTCTTGCGAATCGACTTTATTTCAACAAAATGGAACAGGTCATAACTTTTGTATCACCAGCTGTGATATGCCCCTTGGAAAGCAATCCATATATGGGATTACATAATGCTTAATTTGTCCTAAGTTCATATCGGAAGTTGATTAATCGTGTTTAGCAACCTGTGATTTCTATAATGTATCACTTGGAGCACAGATTTGTAGAATGATAGGAACTACTCGAAATTTTATTTCGTGTCCAATTTACACAAATAATGTGGCGCCATTTTTATGTATACAAGCTTGTTTCACGATGCGTGACGGCCCTTGGTGCGTTTAAGATTGTTCAGTTACTGGAAAACGATTCGTTCCGGAATCTGGGTTCGATTGTGTTGCATCGTGCCCATAATTCTATGAGTATCGATTAATTTTTGAAATTCAGCAACCTCAGTGCAATCTAAGCTGTGATTACATGCTTTCGACAGCCAACGTTAAAGAGTGTCAACGATACTGTTATTCCAATTATTCTTTAGCTATTCAGGGCTCACATATTGTTCTAACTGCTCAGAGTCCCAAACTTTGTTCGTTTTTAATTATTAATTTTCTTGTTCACAGAAAAACTGCACGGATAATAAAATAAACTCAAATATTTGTACAGATCTGAACTGTGACGCAGTTTAAGTGAATTCTGATACCCAGAATTTTACGGGATATGTGTGTTACAATAATTTTTCTTTCAATTACTCCACTCCAACTAGTTCTGTTTCAATTACAAATCTATCCGTTTCAGATGTAGAACTAGAATCTGGAACGATTTAACTATAAAACGGTTCAATATTTAGTATTTAGGAAAATAATTTAAGTTAAACAACAATAAACGAAGTGGTATAACAGCTTTCTTTAACTCTTCCTCCTCTTCATGATACATTGCACACGGTTT
The DNA here is from genome assembly GCA_963988835.1 of Hexamita inflata. NCBI lineage: Eukaryota > Fornicata > Diplomonadida > Hexamitidae > Hexamita > Hexamita inflata. The sequence goes on from CAXDID010001175.1 coordinate 6,799, forward strand.
TCGTCTTTACAAATGGTTCCATTCTATCAAATTAGCTTTTTGAAAGAACTGATTTCCTAATATACGAAAAACTAAAAAATTTAACGGGACTAGATTTAAATGGTAAGAAAGGAATAAACTATCTACTCACAGATAAAAATCTCTATTTCCGTGGTTCATGTGAACTAAATATGTGTGGAAGAGATTAAAATGGTAATGAATTCTAGAAAGAATTTAACCGCAAGCCTTTCATTCACGGAATGTGGACGAAGATCGATTTGATTAAGTCAGGATTCGCTTTTGATGCTGAATAAGTTTAAGATATTATAACATTTAATCTGGCTCTTCTTTTCAGGCTCAAGACTGGGTAGAAATACTTGTGGGGTTACAACTTCAACGGAAGGCTTTGTAATGTAAATATTGATCGAATAAGCATTTCAGATTTTAATTAATTTGACTAAATTAGCGTATCAGATAATATTACAGTTATGAGTACCGGTTAATCGGTTTTCTATTGCGGTGCTCTCCTTTCAATTGACTCATTCGATTACGATTTTTCATCGTCCGTTTCAACTCCAACGTAACTTGATTTGTAATTTACCTAAATAAATAGTTGGAAGTTCTTGAACAACACGATAATTGGAATTTCAAGCGCATAAAACGGGTTCATACTCCGAACAAATGTTTAAGTATTCGGTGTTGGATAATGTGTTGCATTCGAGTGTCAGAACTTCAATAAGAAATATCAGTTGTATTCTTCCAATATTTAGCTTCTTAACTGGTTAACAGCGCCCCTCATTGTTAAAGGAGGTCCAGGTAGGCTTATTGCATATATTCAACATTAATCCCGACCAATAGAAGTAAACGCTTTGCCGTTACCAAGTGATGACCCGTTAACAGAATTCGAATACATTCAACTAAGTTCTTCTTCAAATTCAAATAAGTCATAATATATTATCACAGCAGTTTTAATAATTGACGTGTTAGCAATAATTTGCATTTCATACATATCACATAAAATACGTAAATATTTCAAATAGAGAAATGAACCAGTAAAGGTAAGTTTTTAAGGTGCAAATCCGAATGAATTCATTGTACCACTTCCAGATTACTCCGTCGAAGCGGTAAACGTATTGTTGAGCAGTAACACGCAAAAATGGGATGATGATGTATGTTATACGCATATAACAAACGTCCACTGATTTCTATAAACCTAGAATCTAACGTGTGTGAAGTAGAATGATTTCGAGACTGCCGTTCCGAGCTACTTTTAACAAGTTGTTCAGTAAACTTGAGGCCGAGTATTTATCAAACTTGGGTTACGTCAGAAAGTATTTGGTAATATGAATCTTATTATTTTGGTTAAACACTTTATCCTTCCATTTCTGTTTCCAGCTCGATTCCAAGAGATTTAACTTGTCTACATTATTTACACATATAAACAAATCTGAAAATGTGGGGTTCTCCGTCTTTCATGTAGGGCGATATCAAGCCCACTTCGATTTAATCTGGATTTGGAGTTCGTTTCTATTTAGACAAATAGCTCTATATTATCTATTTCCGGCACTTTAACAATAAATATCATAAACCTGGTATTTGTAGAATAATAACCGTAACCAACCAGTAGAACACAAATACACTCACTCGAACACCGTGAACAGCACGAAGTACGACTAGTCTACAGGACTCTCCGCGCTCGGCTCGGGCTCTTCCATGAACTTCACGGTGCTGGCAGGCGACGGCATCGGCGACTCGGCCATCTGTCTGGCGGAGTCTTCCTCGCTCTGGGCGGTCTTGTGGACGCCGTTGTAGTAGTGGCTCCGGACCTGGTTGTAGCTCCGGTTCGCGAAGTGCCTCGCCACCAGCTTGAAGTCTCTGTTGAACTCTAGCACGAGCCTGGCGAACCTCTCTTCCTCTTCTTCCGTCCATCTTTGGATTACTCTCGGGCTCATAAACTTGGAGTGGGAGGTATAGACAAGTGCGAGGCCATAAACTTCTTGGAGAGCCAAAAAGGTGTTTATCTGGATAGGAAGTGATTCTAGTTTGCACTTGGAAATATAATCTGGTTGGACAAAAAGTTACACAGATTCTCTCTGGAATACGGAAATAACTCTTCCTGGCTTTTTGTTAAAAAGTGAGATTTAATTTGTCTAAACGGAATTAATTATCACATGGCCATAAACAATTTAGACAACACCGAAATGGTATATTTTACGCATATAACAAATGTCCACTGAATTCTATAAACCTAGAATCTAACGTGTGTGAAGTAGAATGATTTCGAGACTATCCTCTCCGAGCTACTTTTAACCTGTTGTTAGTAAACTTGAGACCGAGTATTTATCAAACTTGGGTTACGTCGGAAAGTATTTGGTAATATGAATCTTATTATTTTAGTTAAACACTTTACTCTTCCGTTTCTGTTTCCAGCTCGATTCCAAGAGATTTAACTTGTCTACATCATTTACACATATAAACAAATCTGAAAATGTGGGATTCTCCGTCTTTCATGTAGGGCGATATCAAGCCAACTTCGATTTAATCTGGATTTGGAGTTCGTTTCTATTTAGACAAATAGCTCTATATTATCTATTTCCGACACTTTAACAATAAATATCATAAACCTGGTATTTGTAGAATAATAACCGTAACCAACCAGTAGAACACAAATACACTCACTCGAACACCGTGAACAGCACGAAGTACGACTAGTCAACAGGACTCTCCGCGCTCAACTCGGGCTCTTCCACGAACTTCACGGTGCTGGCAGGCGACGGCATCGGCGACTCGGCCATCTGTCTGGCGGAGTCTTCCTCGCTCTGGGCGGTCTTGTGGACGCCGTTGTAGTAGTGGCTCCGGATCTGGTTGTAGCTCCGGTTCGCGAAGTGCCTCGCCACCAGCTTGAAGTCTCTGTTGAACTCTAGCACGAGCCTGGCGAACCTCTCTTCCTCTTCTTCCGTCCATCTTTGGATTACTCTTGGGCTCATAAACTTGGAGTGGGAGGTATAGACAAGTGCGAGGCCAGAAACTTCTTGGAGAGCCGAAAAGGTGTTTATCTGGATAGGAAGTGATTCTAGTTTGCACTTGGAAATATAATCTGGTTGGACGAAAAGTTACACAGATTCTCTCTGGAATGCGGAAATAACTCTTCCTGGCTTTTTGTTAAAAAGTGAGATTTAATTTGTCTAAACGGAGTTAATTATCACTTGGCCATAAACAATTTAGACAACACCGAAAAGGTATGTTATACGCATATAACAAACGTCCACTGATTTCTATAAACCTAGAATCTAACGTGTGTGAAGTAGAATGATTTCGAGACTGCCGTTCCGAGCTACTTTTAACAAGTTGTTCAGTAAACTTGAGGCCGAGTATTTATCAAACTTGGGTTACGTCGGAAAGTATTTGGTAATATGAATCTTATTATTTCAGTTAAACACTTTATCCTTCCATTTCTGTTTCCAGCTCGATTCCAAGAGATTTAACTTGTCTACATTATTTACACATATAAACAAATCTGAAAATGTGGGGTTCTCCGTCTTTCATGTAGGGCGATATCAAGCCCACTTCGATTTAATCTGGATTTGGAGTTCGTTTCTATTTAGACAAATAGCTCTATATTATCTATTTCCGGCACTTTAACAATAAATATCATAAACCTGGTATTTGTAGAATAATAACCGTAACCAACCAGTAGAACACAAATACACTCACTCGAACACCGTGAACAGCACGAAGTACGACTAGTCGACAGGACTCTCCGCGCTCAACTCGGGCTCTTCCACGAACTTCACGGTGCTGGCAGGCGACGGCATCGGCGACTCGGCCATCTGTCTGGCGGAGTCTTCCTCGCTCTGGGCGGTCTTGTGGACGCCGTTGTAGTAGTGGCTCCGGATCTGGTTGTAGCTCCGGTTCGCGAAGTGCCTCGCCACCAGCTTGAAGTCTCTGTTGAACTCTAGCACGAGCCTGGCGAACCTCTCTTCCTCTTCTTCCGTCCATCTTTGGATTACTCTCGGGCTCATAAACTTGGAGTGGGAGGTATAGACAAGTGCGAGGCCAGAAACTTCTTGGAGAGCCGAAAAGGTGTTTATCTGGATAGGAAGTGATTCTAGTTTGCACTTGGAAATATAATCTGGTTGGACGAAAAGTTACACAGATTCTCTCTGGAATGCGGAAATAACTCTTCCTGGCTTTTTGTTAAAAAGTAGATTTAATCTGAAAATACTTGATCGATAGAAACACTATTGATATGTGTTATATTTATATAATGGAGTATTAATCGTGTCTAAGAATTCTATTTTAAGACTTGGAATAATTTAATCTGATAGACAAATCTCGCGTATTCTTCTAACGGCTGCTTAATACAGATATATCAATTTTATGTATTTCAATATTTTTCATATTCAAGTGTGAATTATAACTAAAGAAATAATTACAGATATTTCAGCTGTGGGTGTGCCATTATATTTATATTATTCCAGAATTAAAACTAGAACTTTCCATGAATCCGATAGACATATTTAGTGTGATATTCGGATATTCAAATTATACAAGTGAATCAATAATCAGTGTGTCATTTGTTCAATATTTCATTCTCTATAATGAAGATACAAAGCAAATAGTTTCGGTCCATAAACCACATACTTTCACAACACAATATCGAAATTTGAAAAGTTGCATTTCTATCTGTATGATACTGATTATTGCTTTTCCGGGCTTCGGCTTCATCGTTCGTCAAAATACACAGAACCAAACAAAAATATCACTCGAACAGCTCCGTGAAGTAGTAAAACGACACCTCCTGCTGCTGCGCCTCCTGTAGTTGCACCGGAGTAGAGTCGCTCCTGCTTTCCTTGAACGAGTCCCTCTCGCTCCTGTAAACCTGGTTGTAGTAGTGGCTCCTGATCTGGCTGTAACTTCTGCCCGGGAAGTGTTCCGCCACTCGCTTGAAGTTTTTCTTGAACCGGGCCACCAGGCTGTTCAGCGTTTCCGTTTCCTCTTGGGTCCAACGAGACACGAGTCTGGTCATATTGGGGTGGAAAGTGTAAACGTCAGACGCAAGAAATTCGATAATAATGCCGATACTCGGTTTTGGATTTTGGATTTCTGACTCTAGTTCTTAAACAATTTAATCCTGATATTTTTTGATTTGCCTAAATATCTCCAAATGGCGGAATGCGGCACATATCTATAACAGAGTTTTAATCCAAGTTTGAAATTCCAAATTCCAAAAATATTTTTGACTCAAAATCTTGCTACTTTCTTTGTAGCTGGCGATGATCATTATTGACTCTCAAATATCTCAGTTATCCAAATCCAATTACACAAATAGAAAGGTTTCTGGAAAGATACTGACGACCAAGCTCAAACTGAAGCAAACGGAGATTTTTAAAGAGTATGATTTTAAGCTAAAACGGAACAGATTTAATCCACTATTTAAATACATTTAAAAACAAATTAAAGATTTTAAAATCTAAAGCTCACTGGAAGTACGTGGAGAACATGAAGGACTCGCACTCGTACGGGTCGAAGGCCGACGTCGCGAGTACGCTCACGAACGGCAGACCAATAAATAATGGAACCCGCAGTGTCTCCGGCAGCTGGGGAACCGCCACCTCTGTAGAGTCCTGGGACACTGACTCCTCTAGCTGCTGGACGCCGCCCTGCTTGTGGAGCTCGTTGTAGTAGTGGGTGCGGATCTGGCCGTAGGACCTGGATTTGAAGTGCTGGGCGATCTTCCTGAAGTCCTTCTGGTACAGGCCCAGGAGCTTCTCGAAGAGTTCGTTTTCCTTCTGGGTCCACCTGGCGAAACTGGCTTTGGCTTTGCTCATTCTTCTGGAGTGGAGGAGTTCACGAGGCGGGCTGAAAAATGAATATTACGAGTGTTTAAACTCGCGTGTGTAAATATGTTTAACGGATTAAATCTGGTTTTGGTTTATTAATTCCAGCTATCAGCTTAGTCCATAGCGAAAGTGTGTATCGGGATTAAATTGTTTAAATCCGTGTTTAAAATTGATATTTAACTAATTCCAAATCTAATCACTCGAATAGGCTGAAGAGCGCGAAGTAGGTCTCTTCGGGCGACTCAACCTCGAGCTGCCTGGAAGACGGGCTCGGCGACAGAAGCGACTCGCTGGAGGGCCTTCGGGTCAGCGACGGCGAGCTGGAGTTGCTCACGTCCTTGTACTGCTCGTTGTAGTAGTGGCTGCGGATCTGGTTGTAGTTCCGGCCGGGGAACTGGGCGGCGATGCGCCTGAAGTCCTTCTCGTACTGCTCCACCAGTTTCTCGAACAGCAGCTGTTCTTCGTCTGTCCACTTGCTCACCTTTCTCGACGCCATGGATTCTGAGGTGGTGTTTAATCTCCGAAGGCCGCGGTATCGAGATTCAGTGGCGCTTGAGTATCTCGTGTTTAATAATTCCAATTTGTTTACTTCGTAAACTTGGTTAAATTGTGTTTAGTTCAAACTTGAAAATAGACTAAATAGTTAGTAATAATTAGAAGATTCTGGAATAAGATCGGTATTTGTTTAATTCAATTCCGCGAGATTCACGGAGTTATAAATAGATTGTGGAATATATTTACGCCTTACAGAAGTATATTTGTTGTACATCAAAAAATATATAGAAAAGTTTGAGAGTTTAAATTTCTGGTGTTTAAATTCACTTACTAAAATATTTAGTTACGGTTCAATTTCTTGTTGAGATAAATACTTCTCTCTAAACAGAAGCATAACTTGCTATATAAGTGCGAAAACGCCCCGTGCTCGCACAATATAGAAAAAGGTGAACGTCGAGATATACCACGCTAAGAAGTATATTTATTACATTCATAATTTAAATACAGTTAAATTTCTGGTCAAATTTACTTACAAAAACATATTATGCTACTTGTTCTCTAAATAAGTTCTATCTCACTAATTATTTCCGTTTTTAAGAGCGAATCGCTTCAACCTCTCAAAATTCTGGTTCAGTTTCAAAATGTTATTGTCCAAAACGCCTGTGAATTCCTCTTGATATTAAATCTTTAATTTCAATTTGTGGAGCTTTTTGTTCTCTTTTTGAATGTTCTGCATCAGTTCAAAAGTTTACTCGTCCTCTTGAATAATGGACGAACTGGGGGTGAGCTTAAACAAAGTTGTGAACGACTCGACGCTGTTGTTGTGGTGCAAAATGGCCGGACCGTTCCAAAGCTGCTTCAGTTGCGTTGGAAGTTTAAATTCATACTTGGACATCTGGAGTGGGCGGTGTCCCAAGTATATATGAATAGTAATTGAAGAAATTGAATATATACAGGCGAATAATACCAATTCGATTTATGTAATTGTAATTTGTATAGTAAATTTAAGAAAAGTATTTTGTACATGAGTTTTCTACTGCACTAGCCAATATATTTCCAATTAAATAACATAAATATAGCCAAAATTGACCAGTCAAACAAATTTAGGATAACACCTGATAACACAGAAATTATAATCAAATTTTGTGTTTTAAGCTAACAGACTGTCTTATGAATGTAAATTTCTGTTAAATTATTTCTGTTAATTAGTCAAATTCAATTATTTTGAAATAGTTTGTTTTCATTTCCAATATTAATCATAATATAGTGCTAATTACTAATAATTTTATAAAGACCGTCCGAAAACGTCCTATTTCTCAAAATTATAAGCGTTAATTTAAATATTTGCATTTCTCAAGGCTAAAAGCATTTAAGCGTCTACTTAAAAGTAACTATAAATCATATTAATATCTTAAAACGTATTTAAGATCTTTGCTACTCCTTTGAAGTAGTCAGGACTTGTTGCTACAATTAATTTAAATACCAAAGGATAATTGTATAGTAGGTGCAGTCGTTTACAAAAATGGACATAGTCTCTTTCTTACATTTGTAGAAGTAACTTAGGATTTGATTACAGATAAATTTACTCAAGTTCAAATATTTGCTTTAAGTATTGTCTTGGTGCAATATACATAATTTAAGGGAACAAGAGCTCTTAATTTATTGAAAATTCTTTATTATATTATTCTAACAATTGGTCCCACTATTATTTTTATATTAATGCATTTAATGTATTAATCTACGGTTTCATTGAATATTTTAATATGAAGTGAAACAATAAGCGCTAGTCAATAATATCTGTGTAAACTAAATTGTACCACTCCTCAATTAAAAAATTAAAAGAATGTGGGATTCATAAATGTACCTCTTGAAAAACTGTTCTGATTTGCGTTCAATATTTGTAAAACATTTTATAAGAAAATCATTTTCAACGTTGATGTATTCAACATTAGTAGCTGCATCATTGCAATTTATATTTGCTTGCTTCATGTTTTATAGTTCAGGAATAACCCAGCATCCTTTATAGGTTGGTAGTATCTTTGTATTTGGTCCAATTATATCCTTAATGTTAGTCTATTCTCAGGCTTCACCATTGAGAATTGTACTTTGTTTGCTTTTAGCGTATATTCAGAAGCCGATTCCAATTTTCCACATATAGTACGACAAAAACTCGTTATATTTCGTTGGTTATGCTACTGCGTTCATTTTCTGCACGCATCAAACTTAGAAGTCTTCACCAGCAACTTATTAGATCAGGTCTCGTCGTTCCGCCTTCCGTGTGGCCATGAATGCGTTACCGTTGATTTATATTCCATTGTGTTTATTTGTTCTCAAGAACAACCAGATTCTGCAGATTTTGTACATTAAGATTCTTACTCAGTTTACCGAGTCATTTTTGCACTAGATGTTATCCGAAACTATCCCCGAGCTCTAGAATGCGCAAACTCTTTCCGCTTGCTGCTTAAACCTCTCAGTGTACTTAGGTGCGCGCTTGAACGACAACATTGCTTATTTGAAGTCCTTCTTCAACAAGGATCCTTCTGGTTAATTACAGTACGGTTCCAAGATAGATTCATTCGTCCTCTTCCATATCATAGCTGCAGTGTAGCGCTCGGTCCTCCTTTAGTCATCCATCCAGATTCCGGATTTGCAGAAAGCAGCTCGCGCCCTCCAGCCCATTGGTCACATTCACACTTCCTCCGAGACTTTGACCTCCGAGCTTGCTTTTCTTGACTTCTTATTTTATGTCATTTTCGAGCTCTCCGCCCGACTCTTCCGCTCCCAACCCCAGCTCGACTCACTCCAAAAGCTAATGTAGACTTTCTCTAGTATTTACGAACCGTAACTAATTTAACAGTTGCAAATATAAACGGGAGAGGAAATTCAGTACAATGAAGTGGCGAACGAATTCGGCCTGAATTTAAATCAGGACGGAACTGATTTTGAAGCCACTGAGTAAAACGTGAACAATTTTGAGGCCAAAAACTTCAGTAACCTGAAGATAAGCAACTTCACCGTTTTAAAAGCATTCATTTTGAGGCAAATAACAATTAATGATTTATTACAGAACAACTTCAGAGAGAAAATGAACAACTTCGAAGAACAAAGGCTCAGAATGAAGGAAACAAAAGCTAAAAAGAGGAGCCAGATGATCATCAACTTCATCACCGTCAGATGGGCGAGAGATTTGCTAACACAAATTTGCTCACAACAAGAAGACACCAGCGTGCTGAGGCGCACAATCGGCGTATTCACCGACATCATGATCAAAATGAAAGACAAAAACATATACAACATCAAAATCACAACAAATGAACTGTGGTAATTCATCAACAACTGCGCAGCCGAAAAAAGAACGCCAGAAATCAACATGGCCGTTCTCGTCGCCAAAGGATGCCTAGAATGATAAAACAGACTTTATAACATAAATTTTTTGCTCATTGTAAATTTAATATGTTCGTTAGCTATATAGTATTATCATATGGAAATATAAAGTAAAAATAAGGTCAAATGAAACAATTTATTGATTTTTATAATCTTCTCTCACTTTCTTTGCTATTACATTTGAAGCTGCTAATTAAATATATATTGGAGAGAAGGCAATACTTCACTATTCACGGGAATGTATACCAGCTAATCACAAGCTTTTTATACATCTGCTATTGAAAACTGCTTTAACCGGTTTTTATTCTAATGTGGTTTCATATAAAAGTGGAGTGAAAATACTATTAAATATAAAATTTTCATAATATATACCAAAATTATGTAATTACTCCAAAATCATGCTACTTTGTAAGTAAACAATTACATTTGATAAACCAAAATCAAGACATGTAACAGTAAGTGGAAGATCATTGTCTCCTAAAAATTTATTAAGCACAGAATTATAGTATAATGAAGCTGCATCTAAGCTTCCTTCCAGTTAACTATAAAAATTGCGGATAAAATAATCTTTTTCTCCCTAACGTGCACCTATCAAATAAGAACAATAAATTAAAGAAAGGACATGGGTATACCCTACTTCTGGACCATTAGATGTTCTTCGAATGAGAAAAACAGGTAGACATATTACATTTGAAAAATAGCAATCAATTGCGGAATAGGAATGGTTATTAGTTAAGAAAATGAAGTTCTCTTCACCTAAACCTAAATTTATTAAAACTGTTGTTAAATCATAACAAAAAATTACCCGAGTTGACTACAAAGGAAATGAAGCAATCAACAACCTCTCATAAAAGTGTTATCAAATCGAATAAATGTTTTTAGAGGCGTCTGGAGGCAAACCGCTTGAATATCATGCTGATGTTTTTTCTGAATCGCCAACTTGGGTTAAACGTAATTTAGCTTAATGTAAATGAATAAATACATAAAATAGGCTCTAATTGAATCAAATGATGCAATTTATAGGAAAACTAGGAGCTCATTCAAATTGATCTATAAAACTGAGATACATAATTGAGTTTTGATTTAATATGTTCGACATTATCTCTTTGAATGCGGAGAAGTTAGGCGTCCGTACTTTTTCAACAGTTTGTTTCTGTTGTTTGTTAATCATGTTGTAGTAGTGACTTCTGATTTGATTGTAGGATCTGAGAGGGAAATGAGTTTCGTATCGTTTGAAATCTTTATTATATTTGCATACTAGGTCTTGGAACATGTTTTCTTCTCGTTTGGTCCAGTACTGCACGTGTTTGAAAGATGAAGTCATATCGGAGAAGTGAAACTAAATCGCACTTATTACATATTCACTAGTATGAATATTTATTAAATGTCCAAATCTAAACTAATCACACACAAATCCGAACCAATCAATTTTATTAAATGAACCAATTTCCGAGTTTGTGTTACAAATGATAACGCAATCGTTTCCCAATCGTTTTTCAATCAATTGCAGTTCAAGTATTTTTACTCGAAATCTTTTAAAGCCAGTTATTGCATTTATTAACTCGGTTCAAGTTGACAAGTTGGAAATACAATCGTTTAATTAATAGTTTAATAATATTTTGGAGTAATCTGAATAATTGAAGCGAAAGAAATAGTATTATTACGATTTTCAGTTTATTTTGGGAAAACTATCATATTGGGGTAAACTATCATATGATTATAAACGAAATTAAAGAAAAATTCACGTCACTTTAACTATTACAACAACATCATTCTAAAAAGTCTAGTAGGGAATCATCCTATTAATTATTCGTATTTTCTTATTTAGCTTTGCTACTATTCTACTAATCCACATTTATAATATTTGTTTGCTGATTAGTCATGCTAGTGGACGTCTAGCTTTCCAGAACTTATTTATTTGTTTGTGATTTGGCAGCTTTTTTGTTTTATTTTGGCTCATCATAATTATAAAGATTTTTATTTTTTATAATATCATTATAATAATGACTTCTTACTTAACTATATGTTCTAGTTGTAAAATATGAAGCAATCTTTCTAAAATCTTTGTTAAATTATGATAGTAGTTTTTAAAACAACTGATCTTCTTTTTGAGTCCAACGATGATTCATATTTTGAAGTGAAAAATTGTTAGTACAGGTATATTACAACTATATTCATGGCCAAATTGTAAAAGAGTTTGAATTGAGTGTAATGTGTATTTAGTAGTGTACGATTATTTAAATTAGAATTATTACATTGAATATTATCTGAAATAATGCGTATTATATAATAATTATTTGAATTTAATATTTTCAAATTACATAAAACTCAAGTACAAAACATTATAAAACCATTATACCACTAAGTACATCGTATTATCAATAGTGTATTTAGAAACACAATGTAACACATACATATTCAGTTTGATTTATGTAATCTTAACCTAATTGTCTTAACCTAGCTGGTTATACTCATGATTTTTAATAATATTTAAATCGTAATACTATTATATATGTTAAAACTACAACACAAAAAGTTATCGACCCACTTCAAGTCGCAAACGAACTAAAATCAAGAAAAACTTGTTTAAGAATCTCATTCTATTGAAAAGTATCAATTATGCTCAAAATCAGTTTTACATCATCTTATTTTATTGCATCCACTCCAAATATGCAAATTGTTGAAGTGCTAAGACATTCGTTCGACGTGCTAAAACCGCTTTAGACCTCGTTTTCAGTGAACTATCAGATTAAGCGCGAATCTTTCACCTGAATGAATAATCCGATATAATGCAACCCTAACAAACAATTAGAAACACTTTTACCTTCAATTACATTAAAACCAAACTGCAAATTGATAAGAGTTAAATTCAGTCGTTAAACCAAAACTTGAACTTGTTGCAAATGCAAACGGAGAGACTCGAACTGAACGTGAAGAATCTGTTCAGGAACCAGTTCGTTCTCGAGAAGCAAATGAAGTGACTTTAGATTAGAATTTTTTGTTAATCTGGTTCGTTTTTCTTCATATTACTTTCATAACATAATTTAATAGGTTGTTTTAGTTTGTATTTAACTCAAATTTAATATCAAATTTAAAAGTCTTGGTAGAAATTTAATCTCCGTCAGTTGTGTTGTAATAACCAATAAACATATATTTCATTGATTTTGATGTGGATAACTAGCAATAAACAGTAATATTATTAGTGAAGAAACTTACAGTAGAATACTTATATTTAAAATACTTATATTACTTCACTAACATCTGGTATGTTGAAATTAGTTTGCGTTAGCATTATTGTGTAATTAAGTTTGGATTTGTGGACTGTCACGATTTAAGAGATGAAGATGAAATGATTAAATTGATGATAAGGTTACAGTATTTAATTTAAGTTTTAGAGTTTCATATATTAAAATTTCAGTTATCTCTAGAGGTATCACATATACCAGGTTTATGATTAAGTGAGTATATTTTATATTGTTCTCGTTTAAGTCTATTTCATGTTATATAAGAAATTATTTAACTTATAAGAATAATTCTATCATAATATCCAATTTTCACTCCTACAACAATGGATTCCTCAGAAGAATCATCAGCTGAATCTTCCACAAATAGTTCCTCAAATAATAATCCGTTTAATTTTGCTTTTGAAGATATGGAGCCAGAAATTTCAAATTTTTATGGATAATAAAAAGAATTAGAAACAAAGACTTTATTTTATTCTCATAATCTTAATAAATACATTTTGCGATTCATTGAAAATAAGAAAGTAGTTGAAACAAATATTAATATTATTAAATCATCTGGCGATAAGCTATATTTAACATTCGAAGGTAATTAATTTCTTTAAAACAAAAGTTTTAATTTAAATAATTTAGTTAATATAAATAGGTCAATCGTAGTTAATTTGCAATATTTTAATTAGGTCGTGTTAAGCTAACACTTTTAAAATTTAGTAAAATTAAATTTATAAAATTGCAAAGTTGATCTGAGCTAATTATGCTTGTAACTATAGAATTTCTATTTAAATAGATGCTAACTAGAAAATAGGGCTTCCAAAAATCTAATAGTTGAGTAATTAGAAATTATACAATGCAATATTACAATTTCTTAATTAAAAGAAGCTGTAATCACCGATTTAACACTAATAGAACATTCAAATAATAACGAAATCTGTTTCCCTAAATATAATTTCAGTTAGGTCTATGACTAGTTTCCAGATGTTAGTACTTTAAGTTTACATCCTTGGTCTGACAATATTTTTAACAGACTAAAAACGTTTTCAACTCCCAAAATTTCAAAAATTAACATTATGACATACAGTTAAATACATTTTCCATTTAGATTCTTTACCAATATAAAATTAATATGTATTTCTCAGCATTCAAGATTTATAATACCCTAACATTTAAAATAATATAGAGAATAAAAAGCAATATACGACTAAAAAATTAACAACGATACAGCTAAACTATCGACATTGAACGAAATTAACATTAAAATTTAATAGCAACGCGGACTGTTAATTTAGCTTTTTAATACTATAACATGTAATTTATATTAATTAAAGAAAGATCTTGAATGATTTTTCGTTATAGCATGGTCTACGTTTAAAGTGCATGTCTTCGCGGGGGATCTATATTCTTTTTTCCAGCAAGGAGTCAATACCAACCACTTTATAAGCAATTATATGTCTTGCTTATTTCATTTGCTTGAAATTTAGAATGAGATTCAATCTGTTCCGTTATAATAATTGTAAATCTAATGTTACGTTTTAAATTTTTACATGAACATTTGTCTAGGTAATCTCATTCTATCCAATTATAATTTATATTTTAAACTATTACTAACATCTTATTCATCCATTTCAAACACTACTTTTCCACTCCAAACATGCAACTTCCATAACATCTTAAACAGACGTTCAGTTTGAGCCCGAAAATATCCACTTTCAATATGAAACGTGAATCAATTACGGACGAATATTCGAATATTAGTTTCAAACCGTTCTTTTAATTCTCAGTAAATTCAAAACAAAGCGTTTTACTCTAAAAACTGCAACAAAGTAAATCTGAACTTAAATCATTGAATTTTAAAGTGAACTTTATAATTAAATTCGAGAAAACAGTTGAGAAAAACGTGCAAATACTAGCACTGAACTAAATGCAGTTTTAATATTTAAACGTTGAATGAATTAGTGATTAGATTAATAAATATTGTTCATTTTAATATAACGTTAATTAATTTTAATAACTGATAATTATATATAACAGTAAATAAGTAATCCAAAGGAACTCTTGTCCAATAAACTTGTCCATACTTGTCCAAAGGTTCGGTACAAGGACAAATCTGTTCCGATCTGGGAGATAAACAGATATATTTAAAACGTAGGAAACATTTAGAATGTGGTTGACGAAGACTACTATTTGTACATAAATGGTGACGATTCTCGAAATTTTTATGCCTACGTTTAAATATTGGATTTATTCGTAGATAAATGGATTTATTATCGTTATGGGTTTTTCCTACCGCTCAAACCACAAAAATACAATAACTAAGCTAAGAACGTCATTTTAGATTTAAGATTTTAATAATTTATAAATTCTGCAATGTTAACAGTTAACAATTGAGAGAGTAAAATCACTGATGAAATAAGTGTAAAATCGACATAATTGTAGTTGGAAACGTTTATGTTTAACTTTAATATTTTATGATGAGAGCAACTTTTAAACACAAATAATTGTCTTAATGACTGATTTAATACATTTAAGAACACAGATTTGGTTATAAATAGAAATGTTTAATCTAAACTTATCTTCGATTATATAATGCGTATATTTACTAAATACACATTTATTTAGATAAACAACTCACTCCATATAGAATGTAAGTGTGTGCCCTCCCACAGTTAATGAAAGTGCAAATAAGCAAGTATAGCAAATCAAAAATATATCAGCCATATTATTCATTAAAAAGAAAAGTTTCAGTACAAATATCTGAATTAGGCTTCCAACCGTTTTGTTAAGTTGCAAGCATTGATAACTTGAAAAAATAAAATTAAAAGACTAAATATTAAAGTTAAACTCAATTAATTAAACAGATGTGATAGTTTTAGTAATTACTACTTTACAATTATTATTTATGCAAAAAACTCACTTAGTTCTTTGATCGGTTTCAATTTGCTTTTCTTATCCGTCAAAGGTTTCGGTATGATCGTATCTAACACCGCCTGCTTAACGAACTTTTTCTCTTATAACATTAGGATTCATCTCATCAGCATTGCAACCGTATTTGGAAACATGGATATAACCAAGAGATTACTCCAAAGATTTTCCCTGAGGGCCTGAAGCTACTCTAGCAACTGTCTTAACTTTTTCGCCACACCAGCTAAGGAACACGAATTTAGAACGTTGAGAAACATTGTCACCAGCATTAAGTCTCCACAAAACCCAAGCTATTTAATCAGCGACAAAGTATTTTTCAAAGGCTTCCCAACCTCCTTCACCAGATTCTACAACATTTATTGTATCTTTTGTACCTTCAACGAATTTAAAAACTACAAATGATAAAGCATCACCGTCCGAACGTAAACGTTTATTAAGCGAGTCAATATTCTCTTTGTCTACAAGTTTCGCAGCGCCAACAACTGTTACAGTCATTATAGTTGGAGTGAAAATCCTTTAAATAGAATTCTTAACTAAAAGACAATGTCGCGTACTTTGATGATAATTTCATAATTTCTAAGCGCAATTTTATAAGATCATTTACAGTGGTGGGCCCTCGAAATGCTTTTTTGAATTAGGAAGAAGAATGAAGTTTATTATTTGAATCTTACTTATATCACTGCCCGGCTCAATAATGAGTGTGTTCTCCCTCCTCATCAATACACTCATTAACTCTATTTACTATTGATTTGTAAAGTGCTTCAATCACATCAAGGCCTGGTTGAGCCTTGGATAGCTGTGCTACAATAATTAACGTATATAACTCTGTATATACTTCAATAATAAGTTTCAACTTTACCCAACGTTGTATAATTTAACAATCAAGAAAATTGATTTCTCATTATGAAATGGAAGTGGAAGATCATAAATAAAATAACTGTTGTTTTAGAGTAGCATCAATATATTATTTAATGCTGGGCCCGACTAACCCACTTGATTCCATTCTTCAAGAAACAAAAATGCATTCATTATTTGTATATTGAGAATGAAAGCGACTGTAACTACCTGAATTATAATTCTAATTAAGCGAAGTACCCATACTTCATCTTGAGCTCCCGGTTGAGATTGAAAGAAAAAGTCCTCCATTGTTTTTCGTGATTAAGAAATACCTAAAATCGTTTAGATTGACCCAGGTGAAGATGAATATGGAGGTCCTCTGTAGGTCCAGTGCTTGCGCTACTAGTTATAAATTACATATTGCGTCCGTATACCAATCATTGGATCCTCTTATTCTTTTCTCCAATCAGGCTTAACTACCATATATTTTCGAGATAAAATCTTTCATAAATTAGTTTTGTTGACTAAAACGTAGAAATTACACAGGGACATCTTAAACAAGTGATATAACTAGTTCAGATTGGTACAATATTTTATGAATTCATCCGTTGGACCCAGAAATGAAGAGAATACAAACGCTTCAGAACTGCCTAAGTTTGTTAAGTGAATTAGTTGACCTTCCCTAAACATCTTCTACCGCGTTTATTTTTGTCATTGCCGTCCTTTTATTGCATGTGGTAATTTCTATTTTCCTTTTTGGAATATTAAATACCGACTTTGAATAGTCGATTATGGTCTAATACGATCGAAATCATATTTTTGGCCCTCTTGTGTTAATGAGTAGTTCATGAATAATCTCCAACTTGAGATTATTTATTGGAATTTGTCATCCGCATTAGAAGTGGCAAAATATTTTAATATATAATTACTCACATAGTAAACAAGAAAAAGCAATTCCACCTCCCATAACTGTACATACATCCATATCAATAATAAATCAATATTAATACACAAGTTTCAAGAGATTGAGACGGCCCGCAATTATATTAGTAAAGAGAATAACTTTATTATCGTGAATATTTCTTTCATCATAGGAAATTATCTTTGAGGGGGACTAACCTTACAACAGTTACGCGTTTGTTAGGATCAGTAATTATCACAATAATAAATAATGTTTGTTAAAATTATACATGTATTTATTTATTTATTTATATTTATATAAATAAAATGTTTATTGGAATAATTTGTCAAACCACCTCCCCACCGCCAAATAAATATGTTAACTAAAACATATGAATAAAGACGAGCCTAATAAATGAATACTGTTGAGTTAGATAGAGCTAGAAAGTCTCAAAAAGCTCTTGAATACAGAAATTCAAATAGAGAAGGACCAGTGTCATCATGTCCTACTAAAATAAGAGCTATGCCACCAACAGACTTCAGAATGTTTTATGACCGTGGTGACTTACCAGTTGCAATTGAGCACTCATCAGCTGGAAACAAAATTATATGGAAAGCCGAGATAGATTCTTTAGACTATCACCACTATCTTCCAATTTTTGTTGAAGGTCTTAGAGAAAAACAACACCCATATGCATTTTTAGCTCGCGAAGGCGTTAATAATCTTTTGGAACATGGTAAAAATAGAGTTCTTCCAGTAATTCCGTAATTAATTTTACCTTTACACTAAGGTCTTGAGACTCGTGACCCAGAGGTTATATGCGTCATTTTGAATGTTATTCAATTTCTTGTTATGTCAAATGAATATGCCGGGCCAGCTTTAGTACCATATTACAGATAATTGCTTCCAGTTCTTAATATTTTTTATTGCAAAAACATCAACATAGGTGACTAAATCTATTACGCTCAAAGAAAGAGATAAAATATGGGCGATTTAATTTAAGAAACTCTTGAATTATTAGAAAAGAAAGGAGGGCCTGATGCATTCTTAAACATTAAGTTTATGATTCCACAGTATTAAAGCTGTGTTTTGTGAGATAAAGATATTTTCTTCATTTATATTAAAAAGTTTATTGTTCATTCATTGTTATATTTTAGGATTGGAGGTTATTCCACATAATATTCACACACATGAGTCATTTTATTTTGTTATTTTAACAGTAATATATCTCCTTATTATTTACGAATGTAAATAATACGAATGAAACTAACGAATATATTGAGATTAGAACTGATCATGTGTGTGAAGGAAAGTCAGCATATTGATTCATGTAATTCGTTGTTACAATGTACCATAAAACTAATATACACCAAACTGAAATTTACTAAATAAGAAAAACTTTGGAAAATACAATCAAATCAATTACATCTTAGTGTTTTCAAACAACAATATATGTTTGAACTCATGGAACATATAGTAATTATCCTCCATTTATCCACTCCTAGGAATGTAAATATCAAAATATCGCTTGAGCATACCATCAATTCTTAAACAAATATGGGATTCAGATCACACAGAGTTAAACGTTAACAGTGTAGACTTCTTCACTCATTACAACTAAAAACTAAGGGATCATGTTTCTTTCTCAGAAGACAGCTCTGTTGAACACCCAGTTCTTTCTTTGTCCCAAATTCACATGACTGAACCAGAGATAAACGAGGTTCATAAATTAACCACAAAGTTAAGTCAATAAAAGAAGGACTTGAGCAAAATGGCTGTAAAAGTGGAGCACATTGATGAACACATCGGAGTATTAGAAAGAAACGTTGCAGTTTTGGACACCAATGAAAGGAGGCTCTTAAACGCAATCAGCCATGTTAAAAAGTGATATAGTATAGTTTTAATTTATTTTTACTGTAATATTTTGTTTATTTAATTAGAAAGAAAAAATCAGAGCATTCAGCAGCAACCTTTTTTACTAGCAGGTTGTGCAACATCTACTTTTTTAGCTTCTATATATTTAACCGGATCATTGCTGGGCTGCACCAGTTTGATGCTTTTTCTAGCGGCTTTTTCAAATAATTCGGTGATACCATCACCTGTTTTACAGCTCGTTCGTTAGTAATCGAAACCAAATTCTTCAGCCATTCTTTCCCCTTCGTTAATAAGTTATTCAGTTCCTTCACAATCGCATTTATTGCATGTTAATATTATATCGTAACGTTCTTCGATACAATTTTCGCGAATAAGAGCAGTCCAATCTCTAACGTCACGCAGAGTTTCAGGTCTTGTTGCATCAAATACAAGAATGAAAATATTAGCATTTCTATAGTACATTTTGGAGATGGATTTGAAACGTTCTTATCCAGCTGTGTCCCATATATTTACCATTACATCTGAATTATCTAAAGAAATTGACTTTTTAAAGTACAGAGCGCCGGTAGTCGAAACAGATTCTTTGAATTCGTTGTGTAGTAATCTATTAACTAAAGCGCTTTTACCTGTTGATATTGATCCCACCATAACGACTTTTGATTTTATCATATTGGTGGTATTCGATGAAGTGGAATTATTTGATTGTTGTGATAATCTGTGCGTTTCAGCGTAAAATTTATGCAAAATTTGCCCAAATAAATCCACTTCTCCTTTCATTTAATGGCCGAACGCTAAAACAGAAGACCCCAAGTAAAGGACGATGCTAAACTTGAACAACAAAAGAAGGACCGACGAGAACTTACTAACAAGTTAGTCGCTGAACTCAAGGAATTGGGCAGCGAATTCAGCTTCAATGACGTCAGCAACACTTTCTACACCAACAAGTTCAACTATGAAGCCACCTTGAAGGAAATGAGCGCCCCAGGTTTCATCCCATGGACCCGCGTTGACAACAGAAAACCAGCCACCAGAGACAACCACAGATCCGGTAAGGTCATGCTCTTCTTCGGTTCCCAAGAAACCGCCCCAGAAGAAAAGAAGGCCGAACCAAAGAAGGAAGAACCAAAGGTCGTCGAACCAGTCAAGGTCGAAGTCGCTGAAAAACCAGTCGAAAAGGTCGAGAAGAAACAACCAAAGGAAAAGAAGCCAAAGCAAGAAAAGCCAAAGAAGGAAGAAGTTGCCAAAGCCGCCCCAGTTGAAGCTGTTGACGAAGACTTATTTGTTGACGAGCCAATGAAGGTTGAAGCCAAGCCAGCTGTTGTCGCCCCAGTCGCCGCTCCAGTCGCCGTTGCTCAACCAGTTGCTCAACCAATGATGGTCCCAATGCAAATGGTCCAACAACCAATGCAAATGCCACAAATGCAATACTATCCACAAATGATGCCAGGATAAATCATGATGGGTGCTGACGGAAAGTACTACCAAGTTTGCTTCCAACCAATGCAAATGCCAGTCCAACCAGTCCAACAATTCATGCAATACGTTCCAGTCCAACAAGCCTGGTAACCAGCCAAGTGATGTCATATTGTTGATTTTACTGCTACTGTTCTGATAAATTTTATAAATTTCTGTCTTCTTCGGACTTAAACAGAACAAACAAGAATAAATAGACTTTTAAAAAACCTAATAGTATACGTTATGCTTACAATTAATTCATTGAATCGCAATTTAAGCCCCAAAACAACGTCTCTTTTATATATTTATAATTAGTTGACAGGTGGACGATTTTTATAATTATATAACATTACATAAATCAATCATTTAATAATCAATACTATAAATTTTATACTATTCATATTAAATAACCACTCCACTAATAAATTATGGCAGAACAGGTCATGAAAAAGAAGGCTGTTCCAACTGGAGTAGAAGCGGATATTGAAGAGCATTCAATTGTTGTTCATTATGAGATGCACACAATATATGGAAATTAAGAAGGAAAATAAACTCGGGTTGAAAAGAAGGCTGGCAAAAAAATTATCAAAATGACAGAATTTTAGAAGGATGATATTAATGATATTGCAGACGAGCTTCTGTCATCATGCAATTTAATAAATCCTTAAAGAAAAGATATTTTACTCAAAGCCTTGATGTCATTAGCAACTGGATAAAAAGTAACCAGTTTAGCTGGAAGTGCCGATATTGAAAATTTAGAAGAATACATAGATTCTTTATATGATGATTTGCAAACTAAAATAGATGCGACGGCAAAAATCCTGTAATTAAGTTAGATAAAAGAAAATTTGAGAAATATGGCTTTAAATGATGTTCTTATGTCAGCTTTAGCTCGTTGTTTGAGAGAAGACGGATAAAAATCTCTTGAATTAGGTACAAATATTGTTCATTGCTTTTATGTTATCTCTCACGTTTAAGAATATGGGAAGCCGTTACTAGCTCACAAAGCACCAGAATCATTATTCAAAATGATTGAACAAGAGTGCAAAAGATATACAACCTTCTATAAAAAACTAGCTGACTAGCGTGCTGAAGTTTAGAAACAAAACAACTAAAAAGTCAAAGATTTATATTAGGTTGAATATGACAAATTTAAGAAGTTGGTTATGACCCAAGATAAGCTTTTATTTGTCGCCTTACAAACTATTATCAATTTGACTGAAATAAAGTAACAAATGACAGGTTAAGTTGATTTATTTTACGAGTTGGACAAGTTGGTTTCGCTATTAAGTTAAGTTGTAGGAAGGAAGCCACCAAATTCACAGCTTGTGCTTACTGTGCTTAATTATTTGAAACGTTTATCAGTTATCGACGGTGGTATCGAAGCTATCCGCGTCTCTGGGTGTATTAAAACACTCATGAAGCTTTATGAGTCCGATCAGGAGCTTTATGATCCAATCACGAGACTCCTCTTCAATCTCTCGTTCAACCCATAAGTTAGAACAGAGCTTGGAGACCAAGGTATCTGTTAACGTCTTGATGACTAGTTCATGGAATGGAATTCACAACTTCTTCAAAAGTATTAAAAGGAGTTCGATCCAAACATGACATTACAAGAAAAACTAGCCATTGTTATTAAGAACCATCCAAACAGAAAAGCTGATCCAGAAATCATGGAAATTCTTAAGAAAGCTAGCTAAGCCAGTAAATTCGTATATTAATTGTTCGATGATGAGGACTTACTCCAAAAGTTCCAACAAACTAATATCGGATCTAATTTAACTGCATTCTCCTGCCTGTGTAAGGATTAAGATCCAGACGTAATTTAAACATTACAAACTATAGCCGCAGATCCGAAAATTGCTGTTAAAATCGTTAAAAACAATTTATTAGGTGGTCTCACAGATTAGTTTGAACGCACAAAAGATCCTGTTTTCATGAAATTATTCACAGGATTAGCTGGGGCCATTCCACAAGATCAAAGAGCCGGCAAATAGGGATCGTCTAAGGATTCTTCAAACCAAAATTAAGAAGCGCTTTACTAAAACGCTGCTAAAATAGCAGATATCGCTATAACAACTGGAGACAAAACGCTTGCCAAATAAGCTTTACAACTCATTTCACAAGCCCCTGCTAAACATGTTAAATAAGAATAAGCTCAATAGATCACATAAATGGCTCTAGATGCTTTAGTTACTGAAGAAAAGGATATTGAAAAGAAAATTTCAGCAGTTGGTGTCGTAGCTATGATGATGTCAAGGGCTTAACACGTTCAGTTAATGTGTGATAACGGTGACCTCAAAAAGCTACCAGATTAACTTTTGGAATTATTCCAAGAAGCGATGGGTAAATCTAATATGAACTCTGGTTTCATTGGTTTGGACTTCAAAACCGTTGAATTCGATCTTTTGATTGTTATTCTAATTTGTATTCTAAAAGCTTCAACTTATAAAGTTTTAAGAAAAGAATTCCTTCAACGTTCTAATTTCTTCCCATCAATCATAAGAGTTATGTACAACCACCCAAGACCAGGCGACGATAAAAATGGAGTTAGAGAAGAACCAAAGAAAGAACTAGAGTAAACAATGAATGAAAATGAAACACCAAAAACTCCAGGTGACATGAAAAAGTCAAAGGGAAGAAAATCAGCTGGTAAATCAACATTGGAAGATACCTCACCCACTAAAGAAGAGAAGAAACCTTAAAAACCTTTACTAATTAAAAGTCAGATGGAATAGGTGTAAGAGCGTGTAATGCACATATTGGATGTTCTAGCCGATCTTATTTTGGACATCATGATGTTCTCGGAGCCAGATACACAGACTCAGATAAGGTAGTTGAAGTTCTCAAGATATAACTATGACTATATTTAAAAGTATCTTAAAAAGTGAGATTCCAATTTAGAATTACAATTCATTGTTTATTTGTGTCCCTTTTTCTTTTATTCCACTTCACGACGAACGAACTTTAATTTTTATAATAGTACTTTCCGAATATAGTCGACTACATTTAGAGTACATTGGATTAAAATCCGCTAACTTCTCGTAGGCTTGTGTCTGGTTTGAAGCAGGCCTGTTTTCGGTACTACGATCAAAATCAGATGACTTGCAACTTTCACGAGTATTTATCTCAATTTTACTAATCTGTGGTTTCAATATTGAATCCCGGTTATTGTCTGGTGCATTTGAACCTGTTCCGTCCGACTCGCGCGGTGGCGGTAATTTTCATCAACAATCACAACCAGATCTTGCTTGAGCGTTGTGGGTGGGACCGCGAGAAATTAACGTTCCCGAAAGGAGCCATTGAGCACAACGAGACCTTCACCGAGGCCGCTGAGCGCGAGGTCTACGAAGAGCTCGGCGTTAAAATATGCCTCTCCCCCTCTCCCACTTTGGATTTGAATTAAAACGTAACTAAATTCACGTACAGCACCGTTGACGCCCATTACCAGCTCGTTTATTTAATCGCGATTAAAACAACTTTAAATGTAAACGAGTTTAACCCTCTGAGCAGGGACGAGGTGGACAGCGTTTTCTACATCGGAACTAAAGAACTGAAATCAAATAACGTTCTGGGACAGTTCGGGAAGCCGTGGAGCGACACATAGTTCATGAAGAAGGCGCTCAAATCAGTGGGAATCGAGTGAACTAATTAATTGTGTAAATAAAGGAATATTGTATATTTTCCTTTCACATCTCTAACCAAATAGCTCGCAGGTGTATCACTCGTCAAAACTAAAAGTCCACCTCCTATTTATTGTTCAATAAATTAACTTAATAACATAATTGGCAATCAATTATTGCATTATTGAAATATTGCAACAATAAAAATTAATCTAAAAATCTAAGATAGCAGTATTTAATATTATAACAATTTGATAAAGCACAAATTTATTATTTACTAATTCATTTTGCTTTATTTGCCTTCACATTATCTAATAATAATGTATTATCCAATCTTGGCTGTGTATTTTATTCATTTTTAAATTTTCATACAAAAGTAGAATAATAAGTATGGTACACAATGGGCATTAAATCGGAAAAATATGAAAACATTTTTAATTTAATTCATTTTAGATTTATTATTACATCTATTATTATCTTATAATTTATTGATAATTTTGATTATTGAAAAAATCTTTTCACACCAGATGCTATTGAAGTATGGAAGTAATATAAGTATTCCTTAGATTCTTCCACAAGTTTAATCTTCACTAACTCAATCTAGCAGCGTCAACTTTTTTGAAGAACTAGAATTTATTACAACAAATCAATAAAAATAATTGTTATAACAATTGAGTAATAAAATAATAACAGGTTGTAAAGAAATTAAAGGAATCATTAAATATTCAACTTCACTTGATACATGCTGTAACCATATTATAAACAATATTAATATTTTAAAATAAAATAACAAATTGTTATTAAACGAATTTGATGATTCTTATCGATAAAAGTGATGTGCTTTCAAATATATTCTACTTGTGAACTACTAAGTATCATAAATTAGATATTTCTATGTTTGGTGAAACACAACTATTTTAAAAGTATAAAATCACTCGAACAGCTCTGCAAAAGCGTAGAAAGAAAAATCTAGCGGGGAAGCGTCGCAGCTTGAAATTTGGGTCGAGTCGCTCTAGCTGTCCTTTGATGAGTCTCGCTCGCTCCTATAAACTTCATTGTAGTAGTGGCTTCTGATCTGGTTGTAGCTCCTGGCAGGAAAGTGTTCCGCGACTCGCTTGAAGTTCTTCTTAAACCTCATAACCAGGCCGTTCAGCTGCTCTGTTTCCTCTTGGGTCCAACGAGATACGAGTCTAGACATATTGAAGTGGAAGTATGTGAATGTCATGTCATCAAAACTCGCTAAGCGACACCCGTGGAGTTTGGAGTTTCGTTTATCAAAATATATTTAAGCGTTTATAGGTAATTTCATTTCAAATTAAAAATTTGTCGCAAAATGGTCTACATACAAATATCTGCGTTTTGCTAGTTTTCCACCGAAATGGAGTTTGATTGTCTCAAGTGTAATTTTTAAACAAACTAAAATCACAAAATAGATCACAGTTCGTCGAATGCGATAAATTACATGGTCTTCAAGGTGTCGCTATCGTGCGCTGTTTTCTGTGTTATCTCATCTGTCTTCGCTGCCTTTAATTATTCCGTTTTGTAAAGCTGGTTGTAGTAGAATGCGCGAAGTTGGCTGTACGACCTGGTTTCGAAGTGGTCCGCGATTTCCCGGAAGTTCTTGCGGTGTTTCACCACTAGTTTATTGAACTTCTATATCTCTTCAGAACTCCATCTCGAGTTAGACTTTTGTACGTTCGTTTTTCTGGAGTGAAAAGGAGTATAGATTGCATTTTTAATAATTAATTCTGCGTGTTGTCGAATAAACGCAAGTTTAGTTATTTATGGAAGTTTTTTAGTTTAACGGATTCATGGTTTATTTTGGTTTTTCCCTGACTCTGAAGCTACCTCAATTTAACGACATTTCAAATCAAATTACACAATGAGTTGCCATATGTTGTAGCTTTCAATTTTTCTTAGCACTTAGCAGTTGAAATTAAGAAAAACATCTGGCAAGTTGGAAAAACTGGATATACTCCAAAACCCCGTATATTATTCAGTATAAAGAACTTGTGTATCAGATTTAGCGGGTATTTCTATGTTTGGTGAAACGCAACTATTTTAAAAGTATAAAATCACTCGAACAGCTCTGCAAAAGCGTAGAAAGAAAAATCTAGCGGGGAAGCGTCGCAGCTTGAAATTTGGGTCGAGTCGCTCTAGCTGTCCTTTGATGAGTCTCGCTCGCTCCTATAAACTTCATTGTAGTAGTGGCTTCTGATCTGGTTGTAGCTCCTGGCAGGAAAGTGTTCCGCAACTCGCTTGAAGTTCTTCTTAAACCTCATAACCAGGCCGTTCAGCTGCTCTGTTTCCTCTTGGGTCCAACGAGATACGAGTCTAGACATATTGAAGTGGAAGTATGTGAATGTCATGTCTTCAAAACTCGCTAAGCGACACCCGTGGAGTTTGGAGTTTCGTTTATCAAAATATATTTAAGCGTTTATAGGTAATTTCATTTCAAATTAAAAATTTGTCGCAAAATGGTCTACATACAAATATCTGCGTTTTGCTAGTTTTCCACCGAAATGGAGTTTGATTGTCTCAAGTGTAATTTTTAAACAAACTAAAATCACAAAATAGATCACAGTTCGTCGAATGCGATAAATTACAGGGTCTTCAAGGTGTCGCTATCGTGCGCTGTCTTCTGTGTTATCTCATCTGTCTTCGCTGCCTTTAATTATTCCGTTTTGTAAAGCTGGTTGTAGTAGAATGCGCGAAGTTGGCTGTACGACCTGGTTTCGAAGTGGTCCGCGATTTCCCGGAAGTTCTTGCGGTGTTTCACCACTAGTTTATTGAACTTCTATATCTCTTCAGAACTCCATCTCGAGTTAGACTTTTGTACGTTCGTTTTTCTGGAGTGAAAAGGAGTATAGATTGCATTTTAAATTATTAATTCTGCGTTTTGTCGAATAAACGCAAGTTTAGTTATTTATGGAAGTTTTTTAGTTTAACGGATTCATGGTTTATTTTGGTTTTTCTCTGACTCTGAAGCTACCTCAATTTAACGACATTTCAAATCAAATTACACAATGAGTTGCCATATGTTGTAGCTTTCAACTTTTCTTAGCACTTAGCAGTTGAAATTTAGAAAAACATCTGGCAAGTTGGAAAAACTGGATATACTCCAAAACCCCGTATATTATTCAGTATAAAGAACTTGTGTATCAGATTTAGCGGGTATTTCTATGTTTGGTGAAACACAACTATTTTAAAAGTATAAAATCACTCGAACAGCTCTGCAAAAGCGTAGAAAGAAAAATCTAGCGGGGAAGCGTCGCAGCTTGAAATTTGGGTCGAATCGCTCTAGCTGTCCTTTGATGAGTCTCGCTCGCTCCTATAAACTTCATTGTAGTAGTGGCTTCTGATCTGGTTGTAGCTCCTGGCAGGAAAGTGTTCCGCAACTCGCTTGAAGTTCTTCTTAAACCTCATAACCAGGCCGTTCAGCTGCTCTGTTTCCTCTTGGGTCCAACGAGATACGAGTCTAGACATATTGAAGTGGAAGTATGTGAATGTCATGTCTTCAAAACTCGCTAAGCGACACCCGTGGAGTTTGGAGTTTCGTTTATCAAAATATATTTAAGCGTTTATAGGTAATTTCATTTCAAATTAAAAATTTGTCGCAAAATGGTCTACATACAAATATCTGCGTTTTGCTAGTTTTCCACCGAAATGGAGTTTGATTGTCTCAAGTGTAAATTTTAAACAAACTAAAATCACAAAATAGATCACAGTTCGTCGAATGCGATAAATTACAGGGTCTTCAAGGTGTCGCTATCGTGCGCTGTCTTCTGTGTTATCTCATCTGTCTTCGCTGCCTTTAATTATTCCGTTTTGTAAAGCTGGTTGTAGTAGAATGCGCGAAGTTGGCTGTACGACCTGGTTTCGAAGTGGTCCGCGATTTCCCGGAAGTTCTTGCGGTGTTTCACCACTAGTTTATTGAACTTTTATATCTCTTCAGAACTCCATCTCGAGTTAGACTTTTGTACGTTCGTTTTTCTGGAGTGAAAAGGAGTATAGATTGCATTTTAAATTATTAATTCTGCGTTTTGTCGAATAAACGCAAGTTTAGTTATTTATGGAAGTTTTTTAGTTTAACGGATTCATGGTTTATTTTGGTTTTTCTCTGACTCTGAAGCTACCTCAATTTAACGACATTTCAAATCAAATTACACAATGAGTTGCCATATGTTGTAGCTTTCAACTTTTCTTAGCACTTAGCAGTTGAAATTTAGAAAAACATCTGGCAAGTTGGAAAAACTGGATATACTCCAAAACCCCGTATATTATTCAGTATAAAGAACTTGTGTATCAGATTTAGCGGGTATTTCTATGTTTGGTGAAACACAACTATTTTAAAAGTATAAAATCACTCGAACAGCTCTGCAAAAGCGTAGAAAGAAAAATCTAGCGGGGAAGCGTCGCAGCTTGAAATTTGGGTCGAGTCGCTCTAGCTGTCCTTTGATGAGTCTCGCTCGCTCCTATAAACTTCATTGTAGTAGTGGCTTCTGATCTGGTTGTAGCTCCTGGTGGGGAAGTGCTCTGCCACCCGCTTGAAGTTCTTCTTAAACCTCATAACCAGGCCGTTCAGCTGCTCTGTTTCCTCTTGGGTCCAACGAGATACGAGTCTAGACATATTGAAGTGGAAGTATGTGAATGTCATGTCTTCAAAACTCGCTAAGCGACACCCGTGGAGTTTGGAGTTTCGTTTATCAAAATATATTTAAGCGTTTATAGGTAATTTCATTTCAAATTAAAAATTTGTCGCAAAATGGTCTACATACAAATATCTGCGTTTTGCTAGTTTTCTACCGAAATGGAGTTTGATTGTCTCAAGTGTAATTTTTAAACAAACTAAAATCACAAAATAGATCACAGTTCGTCGAATGCGATAAATTACATGGTCTTCAAGGTGTCGCTATCGTGCGCTGTTTTTTGTGTTATCTCATCTGTCTTCGCTGCCTTTAATTATTCCGTTTTGTAAAGCTGGTTGTAGTAGAATGCGCGAAGTTGGCTGTACGACCTGGTTTCGAAGTGGTCCGCGATTTCCCGGAAGTTCTTGCGGTGTTTCACCACTAGTTTATTGAACTTCTATATCTCTTCAGAACTCCATCTCGAGTTAGACTTTTGTACGTTCGTTTTTCTGGAGTGAAAAGGAGTATAGATTGCATTTTTAATAATTAATTCTGCGTTTTGTCGAATAAACGCAAGTTTAGTTATTTATGGAAGTTTTTTAGTTTAACGGATTCATGGTTTATTTTGGTTTTTCTCTGACTCTGAAGCTACCTCAATTTAACGACATTTCAAATCAAATTACACAATGAGTTGCCATATGTTGTAGCTTTCAATTTTT
>CAXDID010001175.1:36798-71923 GCA_963988835.1 Hexamita inflata
AAATCATCAATTACTTATTATTAAATATTTTATAAAATAGCATTTACCAATAAATTATATCACACTAAAATTGATACTGTTTATTTTTCATATCATCTTTTCTGCTACTATGATAGCTCTTCCGGATTTGGTGGAACATCCATGTCCTGGGTAAATTTCATATTAGTCGCTGAGTATATTCTTCAGTTTTGCGATGCTGTCCCTCATTTACTCCAAATTTCCGCCTGGGAAACTCGTTCTTCCTCTTCCATATGCAAATAGTGTGTCACCAGTTATTGCTATTTTATCTTCTTTATCAATAAAACACACACTTCCTGGCGTGTGACCGGGTGTGAGAACGACCTCCAAACTCGTTTCTCCAATTTTTATTATTTCTCCTTCAGAAAAAGTTCCGTCCGGTTCTTTTAAATAATCATCAGGTGCTTTTTACCCGAACATCTGAGCAAATTCGTCGTTTCCGGCCCAAATCGGAATTTCATTCAAGTGAACGAGTATTTTTGCATGTGGATAAAGAGATTTGAAGAAACCACAACCGAATATGTGATCAAAATGAGCGTGAGTGAGCAAAATGTGAGATATTTTGAAGTTATAAATTGAAATATAGTTCTGAATAATATCAGAACGGTCGCCGGGATCAACCAGCGCGGCTTCGTTTGTAGCCTCGTCAACCAGTAAAAAGCAGTTGGCTAGCATCTCACCGACTGGAAATCGATGAACTTCTAAAGGCATGTAATGGAGTGATATAGTATGATAATGCCATAAATATAGTTAAAATTACATTTAATTATATGTATTTTTGTAATTAATAACTTTTAGACTTAACAAATTACTACATAACCTCGAATTGAGACACCCACCCCCTTTCACTTACAGACACCCGAAGTGCTCAGATACAGACACCTTCGATTTTTTATAGTAAAGGTGTCTATAACAGAACAACAAAAGGGGTTGTAAGTGAATTGAACATTGTAAATCTCTTTTGTATTTACTAAATTATTTTGAGCTTTTGAACTTTATATGACCATATATATAAATTATATGCTACTTAATCTTCTATATAATGGTAATTTATGCAAATTAGTTCAAGAAACTAGAAATTTGATAAAATTTTCAGAAAATTTTTGGAAAAGGTGTCTGTAACTGAAATGGAAAACCAAATCTGACACATAAAATATACCAAACTGAGCCAGATTTGCTCTCACTTATAGACACCCTGACTATTTTTGAAAACTGCTCGGGTGTCTGTATTCGAACAAGGGTGGGTGGTTCAATTCGAGGTTATGTAGTACTATCAACCCAATAGAAAAGTCGAATTATTTATTTCTAGTATTATTAACTCGCATTGTGTCATGATTTTTTAATATTTTTATTTAATATTTTTTAAATTCAGGTATGTAAGTAAAATAATAAAACTTATCCACATAAAAATTCAATAACACAGTATTTGATGTTTCAATATGTAATATAATGACATTTAATGTGATTATAAAATATGAAACGACTTAACAAGAATATTATAAAATATAAGAAATGAACGATTAGGCTTGGCGTTTCGACGTTAGAGCTGAAGAGGCATTGCTGAAATACCAGCTTTGTTTAGTGTGATCGATGATGGGTTCATTTGATCGCGCTTCTCGTTCCCACCAGGATTTGGGACAAAACCAATCTACTCCTCTGGAACGATTAGGCTCGGCGTCCGACGTTAGAGCTGAAGAGGCATTGCTGAAATACCAGCTTTGTTTAGTGTGATCGATGATGGGTTCTTTCGGTTGCGCTTCTCGTTCCTCGCCGCATCCAACTTCCTGAGATGCGGCTCGGCCAAATCGGTTGCGGAAGGTAAAATCCCCCGGTTCAAAGTGCTGAGCTGCCGTCAAGGATCGGTATGGCTAAGGGCATGCCATCAACGAGCCTTCAGGATTGGAAAGCGGCAACCGCTCCATTGCTTCCTTAGAAACGCAGATGGTACGACGCAGGTGGATTCCCGTATAGATCGGCTTGCACGAAGCAGCCGCGTTACGCCCCTGGATGCTTGTACCCGAGTCGTTGGTTGCCTTGGCTGCGGAGGTGCGCCTAACGTACATAGGTGTATCTAAAACTAATGATCATTCGCGTGAACTTACAGTTCCTGTACAGAAGACCGAACTAGTATAAACGAAAGTTAAGTGAGTGGGATATATAAAATATAAGAAATGAAGAAGATTGAAGAAGTTTAAATATACAAATAAATTTACATAATTTAAGCGTTAATTATTGCATCCTTTCCACTCCAATGGATATAGAGTTGAACCAGTTATTCATTCATTCGTCCACTGAGAAGGAATTCACCTAATTTAAGGACTTTTCCTCTTTCAACCCCAAAATAATGAAACCCTTTTTTGATATAAATACCGTTAAGTCCGTTTTAGCCCAAGCCACTCCAATTCTGAACAACGAACCGAATCTAGTCCGAATTGAATTCAATAACCAAGCAACACCCTATTAAAATGTTATAAACAGTAATGGCGTGAACTATCTTTACAAAGAATGCGAACCACTTGTTTTTGAGAATAACACCACCTCTTAACTTCTTGAAACTGGATTTATAAAAGAAGCGCATTAACAAATAAATCAAAATAATTGAAGACAAAATGAAGACATAATTAAATTAAGAATATGAAGTGCCTAAACCAAGCGAGGAAATGAAAACTATAATTGTTTCGGATCTTCATGGATCAATTGACTCACTCTATAACGTTTTTAATACTTATGGATTCGGAGAAAACGTTAAATACGTGTTCTTAGGCGATTACTCGGACCGCGGACCATTCGGTATTGAAATTATCGTATTTCTGTGCAAGTTAAAAATAATGAACCCGTAATAATTCATTATGTTACGCGGAAACCACGAAGATCACAACGAATTCACCTTCTTCGCCACACAGAAAGAATTGAAAGCAAAATACGGCGATGAACTGAAAATAGAGGACTTATATGAATTTTTCAAAGCATTACCTCTATTTTGCTCAGTTAATGGCGTATTGTGCGGCCATTCTTGTTTCTTCACGTCACTAGCACAAATATTCTCACTTAATCGTAAAGTTCTGAATGTTAAAATGGATCCGGATATGTATTAAATGCTTTGGCCGTTGTTCAACGAAGTACATAGAAGAGCTGATGAGTTCTTCAGTAAACACGAAAATATTTTCAAACTCTTTGTTAGAGGACACGACTTCAAAAGAAATGGAATAGAAATCGTTGGAAAAGTTGTTACAATATTCGGAATTAAAGGCTACGGGACTATAAATTAAAGCGCAATGATAGAAGTATTTGAAAAAGATTGGTTTGTAAGAAGAATATGATAAACAATTATAATATAAGATTAATCTAATCATTTTCGTATTATTTAATTTTATTTCATTAAAATAATACTTTGTATATTGCTTTCTAATTGTTCTTTATTATTTCAATGTTATTTTAAACAGTGTTAAACTAGTTGTTTAGCTTATCCAACTTATTGCGCATATTATATAGTTTCTCTTTCTTCATTTTTAAAAGACAGTTCAAATCAGCAAATTGTTAGTCATACGTGGATTGTTGTGATTAAGAAATTTCAAGACTAACAAGGTTATGTTTACTTGGCATATTACGATTTAATTCAGAATTTTTTATAACTTAGAAATAATCTTAAGTAAAATTACGTTAGTTGCTAATTTAGCGAAGTATTTGTGGAGTTGTTCTTTTCATTGGTGTGAAATATATAATATCATCTTTTAATTATTTTGTCAGGATACTCAATGTAGCGGTGTATAAACGTGCACAGTGTATTTAATTTCAAATACAGTTACAATAATTTTGAATCGTATTTTTTATTGATTTAAATATATAGTATTATATTTAGCCGTATGGTATGAAATGAAGAAATGTAATCTTTATCATTGTAATCTTAACTTATCTTAATATGAAATTTAGTGTATTTTGAATAATTTTGTAATACTATCATTATCAATCGTAATATAACACGACTCATTAATATTATTCATACGGTGTTATCAAAAAAAGGAAAAGAACATACATATCATTAAAGTATATGATATAAAGCACACATCACTCAACAACATTATTTGTCTTTCTTTAATTATATTTCTTTATCTATATATTAAACATTTGGACTATGCAATGATGCATTCTTCGCATCATGATTTACCGCTATTTGTAAAGCTTCATAGAATAGCTCTTCAATTCCTTTATTAGCTTTGGCAGAACACATAATCAATTAACATTTCTTTTATTACGCTTTATCTTTAAATAAATCATAGGTTGAATTGCTGATTTCGATGTCCATTTTATTAATAGCAAGAATGCATTGATATGCCCCGAAATCGCAATATTTATTGATTAGTGAAAACCAATCATCGATTTATGAATATGATTGAACATCATGTGGGTCTACAACTATAATGAAAACATTAGCATTTCTATAGTACATAGATGCAACTGATCTGAATTTTTCTTAACCAGCGGTATCCCATAGATTAAAAGTGTAAGTTGTTTCGTTTATTTTTAGTTATTTGGTGAAATACGCTGCTGAAGTTGTTGGTATTGTATATTCAAATTTTTGATTGATATAACATTGTGCTATGGACGTTTTCCCGGAATATGGCGGCCCTATCAAAACTATTTTAAATTTCTTCTCAGTCATCTTTGGAGTGTCGTCTTAGATATCAGCATAATTATAGTAAATATTGAAAATTACGCCACCGCACCATTCACATGAAACCCACTTTCGCAGAGAAGTTGGCCGCTAAGGCCGAGTAAGTGAAGCCGAACATGAAGGCTAAGGACAGAAATCCAACTGTAAAGCAACAGAAGGTAATCCCAGAGGATCCAAGAGAAGCCGCGAAGAAACTGCGTGCTTAGGAAAAATAACGCTAATTAGTGGAATTACTCATTCGCAAGGGCATCCGCGTCCCAGCTAACTACACTGATGATTCATTCAACGCTTCGGATTTCGTTTCAAAGCTCTTGTAAAAAACAACAGTTGCCTACACGATTCCAAAGCAAACCAAACTCTTGGAGAAGGTGAAGATTAAAACGGCTGTGCAGGAGTCGTACAAGCCTGAGTACATCCAGCGCATCTCGGACATGTTCCACTGGTTCGAGCGTAAGATAAATTTCACCGCACACACTGAGCAATAATTCTAGCGCAGGCAGTAAAACTTAACTCGCTCCTTAATATAAGCCAAGCTCAAACTGAAATCTACCACTGAACAGGTGTAATAAAAATTCGACAACCTCCAAGACACCACCAAATACGAAGTTACCCAGACCATCAAGCCCACATTCATCCTTTTAACCCAGAACGCGTATAGATGCCTCGATTTTGAGCAGATCTTCAAGCTGAACTCGCAGATGTACACCTTCTTCACGAAACACTACCCAATCGCAGTTCAGGTTGAGATGATAAACCAGAAATGCTACGAAAACTGCAAATTCGTGGTCGGAACCGCCTCCAGAATCCTGAAACTGGTTCAAGTTGGTTCCCTACAAGTCGAAAACGTAAAACACTTCGTAATTGACGCCGGATATCTGGACGACAATGAACAAACACCGTTCGAATACGACGAAGCGAGAGCAGATCTGAGAGTTTTCGCTTAAACGTTGCTGAATGATACCAAAGTATGGGTGCTGTGATAGGGATTTGTAATTGAGATTCATATTATGGTCAACAATATTAGTTTTATTATATAATAGTATAAATTAGTTGAAATAAGTATTTGAAAGATAATAAATTTGAAATTAAAAATGAATAGTCGTACCATTCTGTTATTCAATCGAATTCAATCGCCGTTTCGTCACTTAAATTAATATATACATCATAAAAATTTGTTATAAATTTTTGATTTACAAAAGAAAAAAGCTAACATACGGCATTTTCAGTTATAACTGATGTCTTATAAAATTTCACTTCAAATCGATGCCAAGATACACCATTGAATGGACAGAAGAAGAAAAATAATTATTTGAACATTTAATCCATTTATATAAGGAAGATATTCATGCCATATCTTAACATATTCATACTAAAACATATAAATAAATATAGAAATACTATAGAAATAATAATTAAATATTCACCCTAAATGGAATAACATAAACTCAGATTGATGCATATTCAACAACGCTAATTCAGTTATTATCACAATACGAAGAAGAATCAGCAAACGAATTGGTGTAACTTCGATGGTTGCAGCGATAATTATAAAAGAATTAATACGAATTAAACATTATTGAAACTACAATTTAAAAAACAAACAATGTTTTACTTCAACAATAAAATAAAATATAATAATTAATCAAAAATAACTAATTTATAGGTGAAGTATTACAAAAGAGATAATAATGAGATATAAAGTATATTGCTATATTATTCAGTGTTGTAAGTTAGGAGTTAATGATTGTGTTTTAGTGTAATAGATTTTTATTTGTATAAACTTAAATTAATGATAAACTCATATTATAATTTTATACCAATCTGTTTATACACCACTCCAAGTTAAATGCCTAGATGTATATAACGTTGGACAGAAGAGGAAGAATAACTATTTGCCTAACTTTTAGTATAGTACAATAAAGATTTCAGACGAATTGCAGCTCATTTTCCATCAAGGAGCTATAATTAAATTAGGATGCACTTCAACAATCTTCATAGGTCATAATAGGAATAAAAATAGACTAGTTACACAGATTCACCAATATGTTACACATAAATGCCAGAATTTTAACACATTTAAGAAACATAAGATGCTTTGATTTAAGATTAATCTGCATTAAGATCATCGTAAGGTTTTCAATTACTCGAAGATATGTTTACAGAAGATAAGCGTGATTAAGAAGTACAAACAAGACTACTACTGTTATTACTTGTGTTAAAAAGCGGAATTATGAAGTGATGCTTGTTTTT
This sequence comes from Hexamita inflata, assembly GCA_963988835.1. Classification (NCBI taxonomy): domain Eukaryota; phylum Fornicata; order Diplomonadida; family Hexamitidae; genus Hexamita; species Hexamita inflata. The sequence goes on from CAXDID010001175.1 coordinate 43,739, forward strand.
AACTGTTGAAAATGTTAACTTAACTAAATACCTAAAAGTTACTATTGCGTTCATAATTAAGTTACAAAGATATATTTGCTTAATCATATCGTCTTAACTCTAAATTATTCTTTCTAATAGCTTAAATATCGCATTTAACATCATTTAACGCCGTTTCTACCAAATATTTTTAAATCTTACATGGCTAATTCTGTAAAACACATGTAAAGAATGCATAATAATTCTTTATACTTTCCAGCACGTATTATCATTTTTAATGCCTACTTTATGTAAATCCACTACCACTCCAGTCAAAAATGTTCCAGCAGATGTTGCGCGAGTGCACCAAATTCGACTTTGAGTTCATTGATTCCGTGTTAACACAGCTTGAGTTGATCGAGGACGGCGCTGATGAGTTCCTCGACATATTCTGCGCCGACTACCGTCAGACTTTCATTCCGGACCACCAAGCTCTTAAATTCATCGAGCCAAGCAAAAATCTGAACGCCCACGAATTACTTCCGCTCCAAAACGATATTAAGAAGATAACAAATGATAACTTACTGTTGCTCACTGTTGCCGGTTCAATTAGAAACGAACTTGATGCGAACGATTACTCACTCGTTCACAGCACCTTCCACGAACAACTTAAAGAGAATAAAAACGTGAAGAACTTGGACGAAATTTGTGGATTCTGCACCTGCGAAAACGGTCACTTACACATTAATTCGTTTAACGCGGATGAAGAGGATTTAAACGAGTGCGTTGTGTGCGGGTGGGCGCTGGTTGAAGAATACAAGTACTTGAGCAAGGGGAATCTATTGAAGCAGAAGTAAGCTGCTAAACTTGAGAGAAGAGCGAATTCTAAGCAAGTTAAGCTTATCAAGTAAAAAAGATTCCAATTGGCACAATAAATAAAAGGAAAAGTGGTTCAATGCCAGCTCAGACGCAAATGCCAGCTCAGAATAGAAGAAGAGTTGATGGACGAAGAAATCGAATGCATGGTTGATTACTGTGAAGACTTCGACTACGCTGAAAATGATACCGAAGAAAACGAAGAGAGCGATGAAGAAATTAGCTTCATAGATGATGAGGAAATGGAACCATATATGGAAGAACCGAAAACCAGCCAGCCGCAAGTACCAGAGTCCACAAAGCTGGTGGTAAGCTCGCTGCACACAGAATTTATCCTCGAAGAGGAATCTGAAATTTGTTGAATGATTTAGTTATGTTTATTCATTGAATTACCGTTATGATTAGCATTTATGGCTTGGTCTTATAACATCAAATTACTACTTCAATGTACTAAGATAAGTGAAAATCATCCAGAAGATTTTCGCCGACAACTTGGTGCCAAACCGCGGAGTCGTGTTTTACAACAGGGTTAACGACTTTTCCTTCGGCTAGCAGGCGGTGGTGTACTACCTCGATTTATCCGACAATATTTCGCTTTAGTCCATTCCCGTGTTTTCCAGAGCGGCCATGTAGAACCCAGGCAACTACTATCTATGCGTGCTCCCGTCTGCTGACCTAAGCGCTCGAGACAAGAGAGCGATCCGGCCGCTCTTAAGTTTCAACATCGTCTTCGACCAGTCTCAGGCTCTCTTTAGAGCCTCCGGACTCACCCAGATCCCGTCGCTGCTGATCGTCTCGAACCAGAACCACAAGCAGCGCGAGGTCCATCCCTGCAGCGCCTCTCTGCACTCCGTTTTGTACTCGCTTCCATCCACGAACAAGACCAACACCGGAAATCCCCTGCTGAACATCTTGGTTCACGTCCAAGAGACCCCGTTCCTCAAGAACGAAGGCATGAAGCAAAGGGCCGTCCAGACGATGCGCTGAATCCGGAACGCGTACAGCGACGTGCTCATGAGCGAGAGAAACGTGGACTCCCAGCTCGAGCTGCAGCAGATGAATAGCAAGACGACGGCCGTGAGGGGCGGGCTGGTGAGGACGAAGATGATCTGGCAGGGAAGCGACGAGAAAGGTCAGGTGCAAGAGAAACAAGGCGAGAAGCTCCAGTGTTAGAACATCAAGACTAGAAAGGGCTGGAGACAGATCGACGAGAACTTCGCCGTTTAGTGACGATTAGATTCAAATTAGTTCTTAATGAAAGTTTAGAACTTGAAATACATTTCTGTCTGGTAATGAATAAATTTTATCTTTCTGAAACACCGATAGAGCACGTGCATCAAAACAATTTTGAAACTATTTCACTAATCCTCAGTCGAAGAGGGTAAACAAGGCGAAGGAGCTGACCTCGAAGCTGTTGTCTTCGGTCATGCTGTCTCTGGACTCCTGGCTCTGGTTCTTCTGCACCACGGAGGTATCTTTGATCTAAGTTTGGTACTGCTGCTTGTACACGCCGTTGTAGTAGTGGCTTCGGATCTGGTTGTAGGTCCTGGAGGCGAAGGCGTGTTGGATGCGCTTGAAGTCGCGGTCGTACTTCTCCACGAGGGAGGCGAAGAGGGCTTCTTCGTCTGCTGTCCAGCGAGTGGTTTGTCTGGTGGCCATTCTGGTTTGATAATGGAGTGGTGTGCGCTTTGTAGTTTTTGCGGTACAACGCTGAATTGGAGGGTATCACGTTTTGCAATAGATAACAAATTTGGTCGGATTAAATACATTTAAAACTAAAATCATGAACGGTTGTCATTCTGCGTTGTTACTACGTTGCGCCACTATTTATAAAAATAGACAAGTTTAGCGAATTATCTGCATCTATCGCATTTTGGAATTACTTTGTACAACACTATTGTAACGAAGTAAACAAAGGTCAAGTTTCTGGAAATAGCTATGAATCCACGTGGACGATCAAGGAGACATTTCTGGAATCGATTCGATATTAGAATTAGAATTTCTAACAAAGAATAAACATGGAATTGTATAAGAAGTTCGGAGGAAGGTACCATATTTAATCCAGAATAATTTAACCTTACTAACTAGCCCGTAGCGTCGAATCCGATACTAGTTGCACGAAATATATTTACTCTTTAATAATATTATCAGCGGCTAAGACGGCCGACGTTAGCACTTAGGATTGAAGATTCTTAGGGTTTTCGAAATCGTGTCGGAGACAGCACAAACACTAGAATTGCTATTGAATTCGGAGGAAGGTACGATTAAATCAAAATTGTGGATATCTCGCAGTAAAGCCAACCAATAAGCGTTAGAAAACTGAGAAAGACGTTATAACGCGTTAGAAAAGGAAAATACGTTAGAAAAGTCTCTAACGTACATGACGTTAGAAATTTAATCATTATTTACATTATATTTTAATAATCAATATCAATCGACTTTACAGTTCTATTATATCGTATTATAGTAATAAAACGAATTTAAATGAATAAATTCATTCAATTAAAGCTTTAGACGCTTGTAAAAACGATAAAATATAATCTATTATTATACTTGTTTTACAACTATATATTATCTTTCTACGTCAAATTTAAGCGCTATGGGCAAAATATTATATATTAAATATTTAAATTACTCCTTGATATCATTTTTAGGCATATAGAAATTTTATAAATATTTCAAATATTTTAAGTAAAGTGGGGAAATGGTATTTTATTATTTGTATAATACTATAATACGTCAATCCCCACAAAATAAATATAAGTGTAACGTGCTTTTAACGTCTGTTTTAACGCAAAAAACATTAGAAATCCTTAACGTACGTTAGAAATGAAACGTTGGGTGGCTCTATCTCGCAGTTGTTCTGTTTTAGTTAACTTGCAGATTAGAAAATGTAATAGAGGCAGATTTAATCTTAGAATTATTAAAATGAATGCTATTTGTTGTGCTTGCTAATTCGCGTATAAGTTGTTCGATTTTTGGATATTCTATAATTTAGTTCACTTTCCTATACAATATCAAGTATACATAGTATGACATTGTCTGATTGCTTTTTATTGGTTGTGGATAGATGAACTACATTTCTTTGATTTAGACAAATAGATATTTGCAGATTTAATCTTAGAATAATTGGTATTAACGTTGTTCAGTGTTACATTTCCATTCGGTAATTTACTTAACTTTATTTTAGAATTGTCTCTATTTAATTCGCTTTCCTTTGAAATTCCAAGTAAACATCGCGGCGTTGCATTTTAGCTGGATATATAATATATCCTATATATTTATAGAATTATTCAAATGAAACATTTATAGTGTAGAATGAACTATACTTCTTCGATTTAGACAAATGGAATTACACGGCGATAACTCAAGAATGCCGCGTTGTGAGCAAACACAATTAATTAAGTTCACTCCAATGTAGAGACACATCCCAAACAAGCAAAACTAACTTAAAGTTTAACAAATTATTGGTGTTGACAATTGTAATTGTATTCGTGTTGATCACGATGAATTATTTTAATCGTAACTTTTGAGTAGTTCGTCAAAATATTCTTTCAACCTTCCGAGCATTCTCAAGCCGCTCTGGAACTCCAGCGTCTCCAGAATCAGTACGACGGTTGATAGAAACAGTGTAAAGTTCTTTGAAGAAGCGAAACAGTTAACCTTACATCGTAATTCGTCGGTCGAGTACATGATTTCTCCACATCGCAAATAGATTTTAACGAAGAAGCTGGAGCAAAACATACAGCTACTGGTGGATATGGAAAAGAAATTAGACTTTTTGGATACGTAAATTTAAATAATTTAAGACAAAACTTCAATATTGTCGCAGAAAACTGATCAGATGAGAATATCCTTTCCGAGAAAATTGTAAGATAAATGATTTAGGTTTGAATAAAATTTGATTTTGATCTAGCAAGCGAGAAAGAAAAGTCAAGCCATCGGAAAATAGGGAGAACTTCGACGTTTAGTGAAGATTAGATTCAAATTGACCAACACCGGAAATCCCCTGCTGAACATCTTGGTCCACGTCCAAGAGACCCCGTTCATCAAGAACGAAGGCATGAAGCAAAGGGCCGTCCAGACGATGCGCCGAATCCGGAACGCGTACAGCGACGTGCTCATGAGCGAGAGAAACGTGGACTCCCAGCTCGAGCTCCCGCAGATGCGCGGCAAGACGACGGCCGTGAGGGGCGGGCGGGTGAGGACGAAGATGATCTGGCAGGGAAGCGACGAGAAAGGTCAGGTGCAAGAGAAACAAGGCGAGAAGCTCCAGTGTTAGAACATCAAGACTAGAAAGGGCTGGAGACAGATCGACGAGAACTTCGCCGTTTAGTGAAGATTAGATTCAAATTAGTTCTTAATGAAAGTTTAGAACTTGAAATACATTTCTGTCTGGTAATGAATAAATTTTATCTTTCTGAAACACCGATAGAGCACGTGCATCAAAACAATTTTGAAACTATTTCACTAATCCTCAGTCGAAGAGGGTAAACAAGGCGAAGGAGCTGACCTCGAAGCTGTTGTCTTCGGTCATGCTGTCTCTGGACTCCTGGCTCTGGTTCTTCTGCACCACGGAGGTATCTTTGATCTAAGTTTGGTACTGCTGCTTGTACACGCCGTTGTAGTAGTGGCTTCGGATCTGGTTGTAGGTCCTGGAGGCGAAGGCGTGTTGGATGCGCTTGAAGTCGCGGTCGTACTTCTCCACGAGGGAGGCGAAGAGGGCTTCTTCGTCTGCTGTCCAGCGAGTGGTTTGTCTGGTGGCCATTCTGGTTTGATAATGGAGTGGTGTCCGCTTTGTAGTTTTTGCGGTACAACGCTGAATTGGAGGGTATCACGTTTTGCAATAGATAACAAATTTGGTCGGATTAAATACATTTAAAACTAAAATCATGAACGGTTGTCCTTCTGCGTTGTTACTACGTTGCGCCACTATTTATAAAAATAGACAAGTTTAGCGAATTATCTGCATCTATCGCATTTTGGAATTACTTTGTACAACACTATTGTAACGAAGTAAACAAAGGTCAAGTTTCTGGAAATAGCTATGAATCCACGGACAATCAAGGAGACATTTCTGGAATCGATTCGATATTAGAATTAGAATTTCTAACAAAGAATAAACATGGAATTGTATAAGAAGTTCGGAGGAAGGTACCATATTTAATCCAGAATAATTTAACCTTACTAACTAGCCCGTAGCGTCGAATCCGATACTAGTTGCACGAAATATATTTACTCTTTAATAATATTATCAGCGGCTAAGACGGCCGACGTTAGCACTTAGGATTGAAGATTCTTAGGGTTTTCGAAATCGTGTCGGAGACAGCACAAACACTAGAATTGCTATTGAATTCGGAGGAAGGTACGGATTAAATCAAAATCGTGGATATCTCGCTGCTGTTCTGTTTTAGCTTGCTTGCAGATAAGAATATATAATAGAGGCAGATTTAATCTAAGAATTATTAAAATGAATGCTATTTGTTGTGCTTGCTAATTCGCGTATAAGTTGTTCGATTTTTGGATATTCTATAATTTAGTTCACTTTCCTATACAATATCAAGTATACATAGTATGACATTGTCTGATTGCTTTTTATTGGTTGTGGATAGATGAACTACATTTCTTTGATTTAGACAAATAGATATTTGCAGATTTAATCTTAGAATAATTTGTATTAACGTTGTTCAGTGTTACATTTCCATTCGGTAATTTACTTAACTTTATTTTAGAATTGTCTCTATTTAATTCGCTTTCCTTTGAAATTCCAAGTAAACATCGCGGCGTTGCATTTTAGCTGGATATATAATATATCCTATATATTTATAGAATTATTCAAATGAAACATTTATAGTGTAGAATGAACTATACTTCTTCGATTTAGACAAATGGAATTACACGGCGATAACTCAAGAATGCCGCGTTGTGAGCAAACACAATTAATTAAGTTCACTCCAATGTAGAGACACATTCCACAAATTCTTAGACAAATAGACGGACGAAAAAGTATAGGTGAAAAATATTTTAGCCTTGTGAAAAACTCCGAATACGTACCTGGGTATATGTATCAATATACCAGATGCAGTTTTGAGGGATCGTTATCCACTCAAACTTCGATGCCGCTTCCAGCCACAAATCAAAAACTAATGGATTTGAAGTATCTCTTAAAGTCCACTAAAGAGACTATAGCCAAAGTAGAAGTTAGAATATAGAGACTTAACGGATTCTGCGATACTACATAGAGAAACATTGAAATTGTCGCCAAGAACCAGCTTTCATTGTATAGTTAGGTCAAGTGAGTTTAGATCAATATTAATACAGTACTACACTGTAAATCACATTCTAGCAATAACCACATACTTAATTCGGAAAAGTAAAAGAAGAAATAGACATAACACGTGATATTGTATGTTTCTTATTCTCAGATTCTAGAACATTGTTTCTTATGATGAGATCCAAACAGACTATATATTTCTATCATATTTAGTCCACTATGATACAACAATTCATTACTTTAACACTCTTTCACAATCATGTACGATATATTTACGAGCACTATAGTATTTCCACTTCTTACAAATGCCTTTTAAGTACAATGAAAAAGTTAAAGTGCTAAGTGAGGAGGAAGAACAGTTATATGATGAATAAATGTATTTAAAATATTATAGTAAAGCTTAACGTGGGTTTTTAGAAGTCGCAAAAGATCAAAATGTGGCATCAATATAATTTATTGACAAATGTATTGATAGTGTAAAATATCCTCTGTGTTTTCAACTTTAAATTTATAACTGCTAAAAATTATCGTTTTCTAGGGTTTCTATAAGTATTCACGACTTAAACATTATGTCATGCAATTTACAGACAATAGCTGGAATATAGCAAATGAAGTAACTGACCCGCTTGAGAATATACAACAACGAGTGTTTTCTGGATATCAGCGAACTAATATATTTAGTTAATTTAAAGAATTTATGTTTGGAGAATAATCTGAACTTCTAAGATATTTCCCTGTTAAAATATTTAAAAAATATCACGAAACTTTGCCTCTCAAGAAATAGTATAAGCGATATTTAATCTTTGCAGTATTTAACGGAGCTAACCCAGCTCAATCTGACTGAAAACTGCATCGTAAATATTTATCCGCTCTAAAACCTGTTCAAACTAAATGAACTTGAGCTCTCTCAGAACCCAATTGTTCACATTCACGCCCTTAAAAATTTGAAATAGCTCCACACACTTGATCTAAATCAAACACTCGTTATTGATATTTCACCAGTTGAACCACTTGAAAGAGGGTTCAGTTTTGAAGACCTTTTGTAACCAACGCAATTTTAGTTCATGAGCTCATATAAGTTCAAGAGCATTTACAGTGCAGAGGAACTGATTTAAAAACTTGAGCAAAGTAAAATTCAGTTCAAACACAAAATTAAATTGTTTAACAAACGCATCACAAAGCCGTACAAAAACAGGCACAAAACACATTAAAAGTTCTTAGTTAAAATATAGAATCTTTTTGCACTCAATTCTGATGCTTCTTTTGATCAGTGACCTTGAATCTTGCTAAATAAAATATTTAATTCTTATAATCAGGTTTTTGATTTAATTAACCGATTATAAATAAAATCTCTTTTAGAATGAAAATTTTTATTCGAAATATGCAGGCACATTATTTTAGTTCAAAGGACTCATATGAAAACAAAAAGAGATAAAATGATGAAAGTCATTGATTGTTATTGGGTAAGAAATATAGTATTACTCTCGATTTGAATCAAGTGATTATCAGGTCTTACCATTTATAATAAAACATTTAAACTTAAACTGCAAAAATTCTCAATTTATCACAGAGTTTAAATTCAAATAACTTCTATTAACTGACAATCACAAATAATTAATAATATTTTGTAATCCATTCAACTCACTCCAAATGAAAACAGATCAGGCTCTTAAATTGAGACAGATTAATCCACCACATCACAAATTAGTATAAAAAATCACTCCACGCGACTCAGTTAATTAAGTATCGTTCTTAACTGATGAGTTTTCGGATGTAATTTTCGAGAAGTTCAGCACCATAAATTAAGTTGAACTTAAAATGAGCCCTTTGAATATTCTGAGGGAGAAACTGATGAAAGGAAACTTAATTTTGGAATTAGTACAGAAAGTTGCCGTATTGCAAGTGAGGGCGGACGTATTAGAAGAAGTTGTTAAATATTAAATATTAAAGCTAAGTATTCTGATGTGAGGTAATTTAGAATACTTTAATGTGTTGTTATAATATTTTTATATATTGATATTAATTCCTGTCTGTTTTATGTAATAATTAATTTACTGAATTATATTCACGTTTAAAGTTAAAAGTGCATATTGATAACTCAACTAATAGGTACAGGTAGTTAAATCATTTTTTGTTTGAATCTTATTATATTTGTACTGCATCTCAACTTTTTGTTAATAAGTTATTTATTTATTCAGTTAACAATGCAATAATAATGAAGCTATCTTTTCGTTTCGAGTATTGTCTTTATCTTTTGATATCTTTTGTTGTTTGAGCAAGGGGAATCTGTTGAAGTAGAAGTAAGCGGTTAAACTTGTGAGAAGAGCGAATTCTAAACAAGTAAAGCTGATCAAGTAAAAAAGATACCAGTTAGCACAATAAATTAAAGGAAAAGTGGTTCAATGCCAGCTCAGACGCAAATGCCAGCTCAGAATAGAAGAAGAGTTGATGGACGAAGAAATCGAATGCATGGTTGATTACTGTGAAGACTTCGACTACGCTGAAAATGATACCGAAGAAAACGAAGAGAGCGATGAAGAAATTAGCTTCATAGATGATGAGGAAATGGAACCATATATGGAAGAACCGAAAACCAGCCAGCCGCAAGTACCAGAGTCCACAAAGCTGGTGGTAAGCTCGCTACACACAGAATTTATCCTTGAAGAGGAATCTGAAATTTGTTGAATGATTTAGTTATGTTTATTCATTGAATTACCGTTATGATTAGCATTTATGGCTTGGTCTTATAACATCAAATTACCACTTCAATGTACTAAGATGGCTAAGTGAAAATCATCCAGAAGATTTTCGCAGACAACGTGGTGCCAAACCGCGGAGTCGTGTTTTACAATCGTATAAGTGACTTTTCCTTCGGCTAGCAGGCGGTGGTGTACTACCTCGATTTATCCGACAATATTTCGCTTTAGTCCATTCCCGTGTTTTCCAGAGCGGCCATGTAGAACCCAGGCAACTACTATCTATGCGTGCTCCCGTCTGCTGACCTAAGCGCTCGAGACAAGAGAGCGATCCGGCCGCTCTTAAGTTTCAACATCGTCTTCGACCAGTCTCAGGCTCTCTTTAGAGCCTCCGGACTCACCCAGATCCCGTCGCTGCTGATCGTCTCGAACCAGAACCACAAGCAGCGCGAGGTCTATCCCTGCAGCGCCTCTCTGCACTCCGTTTTGTACTCGCTTCCATCCGCGAACAAGACCAACACCGGAAATCCCCTGCTGAACATCTTGGTTCACGTCCAGGAGACCCCGTTCCTCAAGAACGAAGGCATGAAGCAAAGGGCCGTCCAGACGATGCGCCGAATCCGGAACGCGTACAGCGACGTGCTCATGAGCGAGAGAAACGTGGACTCCCAGCTCGAGCTCCCGCAGATGCGCGGCAAGACGACGGCCGTGAGGGGCGGGCGGGTGAGGACGAAGATGATCTGGCAGGGAAGCGACGAGAAAGGTCAGGTGCAAGAGAAACAAGGCGAGAAGCTCCAGTGTTAGAACATCAAGACTAGAAAGGGCTGGAGACAGATCGACGAGAACTTCGCCGTTTAGTGAAGATTAGATTCAAATTAGTTCTTAATGAAAGTTTAGAACTTGAAATATATTTTCGTCTGGTAATGAATAAATTTTATCTTTCTGAAACACCGATAGAGCACGTGCATCAAAACAATTTTGAAACTATTTCACTAATCCTCAGTCGAAGAGGGTAAACAAGGCGAAGGAGCTGACCTCGAAGCTGTTGTCTTCGGTCATGCTGTCTCTGGACTCCTGGTTCTGGTTCTTCTGCACCACGGAGGTATCTTTGACTTAAGTTATGTACTGCTGCTTGTACACGCCGTTGTAGTAGTGGCTTCGGATCTGGTTGTAGGTCCTGGAGGCGAAGGCGTGTTGGATGCGCTTGAAGTCGCGGTCGTACTTCTCCACGAGGGAGGCGAAGAGGGCTTCTTCGTCTGCTGTCCAGCGAGTGGTTTGTCTGGTGGCCATTCTGGTTTGATAATGGAGTGGTGTGCGCTTTGTAGTTTTGGTGGTACAACGCTGAATTGGAGGGTATCACGTTTTGCAATAGATAACAAATTTGGTCGGATTAAATACATTTAAAACTAAAATCATGAACGGTTGTCCTTCTGCGTTGTTACTACGTTGCGCCACTATTTATAAAAATAGACAAGTTTAGCGAATTATCTGCATCTATCGCATTTTGGAATTACTTTGTACAACACTATTGTAACGAAGTAAACAAAGGTCAAGTTTCTGGAAATAGCTATGAATCCACGGACAATCAAGGAGACATTTCTGGAATCGATTCGATATTAGAATTTGAATTTCTAACAAAGAATAAACATGGAATTGTATAAGAAGTTCGGAGGAAGGTACTAGATTTAATCCAGAATAATTTAACCTTACTAACTAGCCCGTAGCGTCGAATCCGATACTAGTTGCACGAAATATATTTACTCTTTAATAATATTATCAGCGGCTAAGACGGCCGACGTTAGCACTTAGGATTGAAGATTCTTAGGGTTTTCGAAATCGTGTCGGAGACAGCACAAACACTAGAATTGCTATTGAATTCGGAGGAAGGTACGGATTAAATCAAAATCGTGGATATCTCGCTGCTGTTCTGTTTTAGCTTGCTTGCAGATAAGAATATATAATAGAGGCAGATTAAATCTAAGAATTATTTTTGTTGTTGAATAACGCTATATGTGGTGATTTACTGACTTAAACAGTAATTCTAGCTTGGAATTGTCCTGTCTATTTAATTTTGATTTCCAAGTGAACGCAGCTTCATTACCTGTAGCTTCTCAAATACAAATTATACAGAATTATTCAAATGAACTATTTATAGTTTAGAATTAATTATACTTCTTCGATTTAGACAAATTGAATTACACGCGAAATGTGCTTCAATGAGGTAATATTACTAATAGAATTCACTCCAATGTAAAGACGAGTTCCACAACTTCTGAGACAACTGGACAGTAGGAATAGCATCTGCGAAAAGTACTTCAGCGTACTCAAGAGCTCGGAGCACGTTCCGGGATACATGTTCTAACACACCAGGTGCAGCTTCGAGGAGTCGCTGTCGGCCCAGGCTTCGATGCCGCCACCAGCAACAAATCAGAAATTAATGGACCTGAAGTACCTCCTATAATCTTCCAAAGAAGCAATTACGAAAGTAGGTCTTCGAGTGGAGAGACTGAATGGATTTTACGAAACTACCCAGAGAAACATAGAAGTCATCGCAAAGAACCAGATCGCTTTGTACACGCAGAGCAAGTGAGTTTAGATTGAAATTTGTAAACATAATATTTGATTGTTAGCTATTCTTATATAACAAATCATATATTCAATGTGTCTATCTGATAACTTTTGAAACTAAAAGGTTGCTGGCTTTAAAATACATATTACCAATTCAAATGTTATTTCTTAATTGTATTTCTTAATTGTAAAGAATAAATCATCACCATAATAACATCATCAAGTGAACTACATACCTTGCTGTATATAACTCACTGCATTCTAGAAACTTGAGCTAATATGCGCCTGTTGTTTTCTTTAAGTGAAGACACGTTAACGTCCACTATCTTGGTTAGTCTTTCTTCGAGCTGGTTTGTTCTCTTCGTCATTTTCTTCACCAATCTCGTTTACTCTTATATTTATTCGGATATACTTTTATGCTAGCTTATTTGGTCAGTTCTCATGGAATCAGCGGACGCTGTGCAACGAGCCGAGTTTGCTTTGCTGGACGCAAGGGCTTCGAAGAACTAGACGCTGCTATGGTTCGGTAATAGTTTTGTATTTACGTTCCAGAGTTGGTTGAGGACTGTAGGAATTGAGATAGGACGATATTTATATAGTTATTTCATATATGTAGAAGTGAAATGGTTTTACGCAATTGTGTTACGTATTTTATAATAATAATCAATCTGAATATCTTCTTAAATTTGCTAAGATTACAACTATAAGTTATTTATAGATGTAAATGAATCTTTCTTAAATAAATGATATTAATAAGTACATTAATGTAATATGATCAATTATAATCAAAAATTAATATATTGTGTTATCCACTATAAATATACTAAAATTTAATAATGATTATTAATATAATATTATGATACCTGATCATGTCATGTTTAGTATATTATAAATGAAGACATCACACCGTAAATTACGTCTATACTGGTCACCCTTTTTCTCTGATCATCACATTTCCTTTCCTTTCTAAACCAATGATCACTAAGAAACCAACAACATTTAGTATATTATAAATAAGAGACTTAAATAAGTCTAATTTTAAACTGTAAATAGAGAATAAAAGAAATACGAACAAGATAGTCGTTGAGTTATATTAAATTGTAGAAACCTCATCATGTGTCATTTTAATTAGTTGTAAAAGGTACTCTTGACCGAGTAATAAGGTAAAATATACAAAAGATTACAAAACTATATTTACAGTATACTAATGTCAAAATCTTAGAAATTATTTTTATATAATATTAACGTCAAGGCAAACAAAATATATTATTCAATTTGATAAATTTTAAGTGAATATCAAAGTTGAACATCATTTGAAAACTGAAAGTCTCGCTTTGAGTTTTGTTTAATTCCTCTCCAGAATCCGAACGTTTCCTTCGACAATTTAAACGAGCCCGTCCAAATCGTTCACGAATTTAATAATTCGTCGCAGTTTATTCGTTTTCAGCTTCAAATGGAGCAACTAATTGTGAATTATTGAAACGCTTGGAGCTAAAGTAAGCGCTTCGTCAAAATCTGAGGAACTTTGAAGCTACCTCAAAAAGGAAGGAACGCACACGGTCATTGGAGTGGAGTGTAAGTATTTTAGATAATGTAGTTAATGATCGGAGAAACATAAAATATTTTGCAAATACACAATTTACACAAAATATAGTTTGAGTAAACAGTAAATAGAGGAGAAAAGAGTGATTATTTCTTTATAGTGATATTGTTGTAAAAAACGTGTACACAAAAATACAGTTTACAAATAAATATATCAAAATGGTTTTTTATTCTTTGAAAATCTTTATAATCATAGTAAATGATAAACTCTTCACACAATTACTATTTTTGCATTTTTTATCTCTTTCGTAACAGATTTCAACGAAATTTTTATTTAATTTACTATATCGCTGCATTTAATGAATATATATCGTTTTCATTAATTTTGTAAATGTGCTATATCTCTTTCAGATGGAGTGAAAGTATAAGCCAAATCTCATATCTCAAAAATTGTTTTAAATTGGGGAAACGCGAGCTTATAGTCTAAGCCGTGAACGAAATAAGTAAAAGTTTATAGTAACTCCTCAATTATCAGAAAATATCTCAGATTTTCACTATTTGTTTGAATGACTATTTTGTACAATTATATAGTATAGATCTGAATAATAATATCAGAACACTCCAAACTACTCTTTTTTTAAATGACAATTTTATAATTTGAGTTAAATAGATTATTTTCAACTATTCATTTTCCTTTATCTGTTTAAGTAATAAATGCTAATCGGCAGGTTGTAATTGTACTGTATTGGAATTCAAATCGTGCAAATGTTAAAGAATGATTAATTTATCAGATTAATTTATGTTTATATAAGCGGCCTATCATATGAGTTAAATATAGCTGCGATTTTATGAATCGCAATTTGAAATTAATTATTATTAACTCAGATTTAGCATTATTAAATTTTCATTTGTGAAGTGATTAAAATGTGTTAATTTTCAAATAATATAAAGAAATAAATTCTTAAAATTTCTATTTATAGATTAAAACATGAAATTTCAAAGATTCTCAAAGCCACTAAAAGCTGGGAGTGTTTCAAACAAATGATGTTAATATATTGACAAAATAATCATTCTTCCAGCGTTTCATATTCTAACTCGCAAGCTGACGCCTGCAGTAATCAAAATTTCATTTTTCTAAAAGCTGGGTATCTAAATCTTCTCTAGTAACCTGTTTATAATAAGTTACTTATTTATAGTTATTATCTTTCTCTGAATCGCATAACAAAATTGATGCTATCATTATAAATCCTCCTGTAATTATCAGATGCAAAAGTTGTTATGATTTCCAGAGTATCTTTGGATATGCACCAACAATTGTGATTGAGTTCCAAAGCGTCCGCTTCAAGCTTCAGAATTTGAGTTTTCTTATTTTACAAGAAATTTAGTTTGCATTCTTATGACAAACTGTTGATTACCCACATATAATTTTTTCTTGTTAGCTTTGTATTTCGTCAGTGACTCTACAACTACCTAACTTTACCCGTAACTCTTAAATATTAAGATATCATGCATGTAAATTGCTCAGAATTAAACTTTCGATGTCTAATTGAGTATTTCAACCATCAAATCGAGTGTTCAGTTTTTCAGTGATATACTGTTCATAAGAAGTTGTGCGAATTCTGTAACTCGTTTTCCATCTGTGGTGTGGTGCTCTCGCTCTATTTCCGCCATGGTGACGCCCACAGTGTTTTAAATCGATATTCTAAAGTATTAAAATGTATGCTTTAGCTCATCTTTGGACCCCCTAGATATAAAGAGATATATATTAAATTCGTTTTATAGCTATATTTGCATTTACTAATGACTATTATATAGCTAATTTTAAAGTTGGCTATTTTTAGTTAATGATATGGAATAATTCAGACCTCTCAATATCTTAGCTTTATGACATTGATTTAGTTCTTTAATCGTTCGATCTTTACGATAATTCTGTGAAAATATTAATACTGGGACGATTAATGTTTTCTAAGACATTTGGAATTTAATACTTTCTATTTAACACTTGCATTTGGTGTGGTTATCATAATAAATTATAATATACTGTATATTTTAAAGTATAATAAATACTATTTGAATCAAAATTATAATTCAAATTATAAATATCAAATTATTAAACTTTAAGTATTAAATTTATATGTTGTCAGAGAATAAAATTGTGCGATGATAAGTGATGTAGTAATTGTCACTAACTTATTTTAAATCTCAATAATAATATTAATTGTGTGATTATGAATGATAATGATAATGAATAATCATTATAACAATAATAAATATATCAGTTATTAAACTATATAATTCTCTAATTTCATTAACTACAAACAACATTGTATATCATGTTGTCATTTTCTTATAGAATACGAATATTGTCAAATATTTTGTCGCAACATACTTCTATTTAGCATTAACGTTTTATGATATTATGAATTTCAGCGCAACTGTAAACAAGTTTTTTCTTCATAACTTATATAAGTTATATTTAATTAACACCTTCTAATTTTTGAAAGAATGTAACACTATTTGATACGTGAAGCTAAGGATCAGGTTTTGTAAGAATCTGTGGGATGTTTATTAACATTAAATTATATTTTAGTAAAGTCATATGTGGAGTGAAAAGATAATTTGAAGTAACATTCTTTGTTTTATATATTTACATAATAAAAAGGTATACATGTAAATTTATATTCGTATAGAATGAATTATATTTAAATTTTATAATATTTAAAATCGCATTATAGATTTTCAAATATCAAATAAGCATATTTTGTAAAATAAAAACATTTTTAGAATACACAATATGACTATCTAAGTAAATAATATTCTCCTGAAATAATATTTATAATATTTATATTTATTGAGTTATCAATAAATAACTGACAGTTATTTGTTCGTCGTAACGTTCTCAAAAGATGTTTTATAAATTAAACGTCGATTACTGTTTCAAAACTGTGGTGATAAATTCGGCAAGAACAGGAACTTAAATAAATTATTTCAAAGAAGAAGATGAGAAAACGAATTCTGCGAAAACGGTCACTTACACATTAATTCGTTTAACGCGGATGAAGAGGATTTAAACGAGTGCGTTGTGTGCGGATGGGCATTGGTTGAAGAATACAAGTATTTGAGCAAGGGGAATCTATTGAAGCAGAAGTAAGCTGCTAAACTTGAGAGAAGAGCGAATTCTAAGCAAGTTAAGCTTATCAAGTAAAAAAGATTCCAATTGGCACAATAAATAAAAGGAAAAGTGGTTCAATGCCAGCTCAGACGCAAATGCCAGCTCAGAATAGAAGAAGAGTTGATGGACGAAGAAATCGAATGCATGGTTGATGACTGCGAAGATTTCGACTACGCTGAAAATGATACCGAAGAAAACGAAGAGAGCGATGAAGAAATTAGCTTCATAGATGATGAGGAAATGGAACCATATATGGAAGAACCGAAAACCAGCCAGCCGCAAGTACCAGAGTCCACAAAGCTGGTGGTAAGCTCGCTACACACAGAATTTATCCTTGAAGAGGAATCTGAAATTTGGTGAATGATTTAGTTATGTTTATTCATTGAATTACCGTTATGATTAGCATTTATGGCTTGGTCTTATAACATCAAATTACCACTTCAATGTACTAAGATGGCTAAATGAAAATCATCCAGAAGATTTTCGCAGACAACGTGGTGCCAAACCGCGGAGTCGTGTTTTACAATCGTATAAGTGACTTTTCCTTCGGCTAGCAGGCGGTGGTGTACTACCTCGATTTATCCGACAATATTTCGCTTCAGTCCATTCCCGTCTTTTCCAGAGCCGCTTCTTAGAACCCGGGCAACTACTATCTGTGTGTGCTCCCGTCTGCTGACCTTAGCGCTCGAGACTAGAGAGCGATCCGGCCGCTCTTAAGTTTCAACATCGTCTTCGACCAGTCTCAGGCTCTCTTTAGAGCCTCCGGACTCACCCAGATCCCGTCGCTGCTGATCGTCTCGAACCAGAACCACAAGCAGCGCGAGGTCCATCCCTGCAGCGCCTCTCTGCACTCCGTTTTGTACTCGCTTCCGTCCGCGAACAAGACCAACACCGGAAATCCCCTGCTGAACATCTTGGTCCACGTCCAAGAGACCCCGTTCCTCAAGAACGAAGGCATGAAGCAAAGGGCCGTCCAGACGATGCGCTGAATCCGGAACGCGTACAGCGACGTGCTCATGAGCGAGAGAAACGTGGACTCCCAGCTCGAGCTCCCGCAGATGCGCGGCAAGACGACGGCCGTGAGGGGCGGGCGGGTGAGGACGAAGATGATCTGGCAGGGAAGCGACGAGAAAGGTCAGGTGCAAGAGAAACAAGGCGAGAAGCTCCAGTGTTAGAACATCAAGACTAGAAAGGGCTGGAGACAGATCGACGAGAACTTCGCCGTTTAGTGAAGATTAGATTCAAATTAGTTCTTAATGAAAGTTTAGAACTTGAAATATATTTTCGTCTGGTAATGAATAAATTTTATCTTTCTGAAACACCGATAGAGCACGTGCATCAAAACAATTTTGAAACTATTTCACTAATCCTCAGTCGAAGAGGGTAAACAAGGCGAAGGAGCTGACCTCGAAGCTGTTGTCTTCGGTCATGCTGTCTCTGGACTCCTGGTTCTGGTTCTTCTGCACCACGGAGGTATCTTTGACTTAAGTTATGTACTGCTGCTTGTACACGTCGTTGTAGTAGTGGCTTCGGATCTGGTTGTAGGTCCTGGAGGCGAAGGCGTGTTGGATGCGCTTGAAGTCGCGGTCGTACTTCTCCACGAGGGAGGCGAAGAGGGTTTCTTCGTCTGCTGTCCAGCGAGTGGTTTGTCTGGTGGCCATTCTGGTTTGATAATGGAGTGGTGTGCGCTTTGTAGTTTTGGTGGTACAACGCTGAATTGGAGGGTATCACGTTTTATTATTGATAACAAATTTGGTCGGATTAAATACATATAAAACTAAAATCGTGAACGGTTGTCATTCTGCGTTATTACCACGTTGCGCCACTATTTATAAAAATAGACAAGTTTAGCGAATTATCTGCATCTATCGCATTTTGGAATTACTTTGTACAACACTATTGTAACGAAGTAAACAAAGGTCAAGTTTCTGGAAATAGCTATGAATCCACGGACAATCAAGGAGACATTTCTGGAATCGATTCGATATTAGAATTTGAATTTCTAACAAAGAATAAACATGGAATTGTATAAGAAGTTCGGAGGAAGGTACCATATTTAATCCAGAATAATTTAACCTTACTAACTAGCCCGTAGCGTCGAATCCGATACTAGTTGCACGAAATATATTTACTCTTTAATAATATTATCAGCGGCTAAGACGGCCGACGTTAGCACTTAGGATTGAAGATTCTTAGGGTTTTCGAAATCGTGTCGGAGACAGCACAAACACTAGAATTGCTATTGAATTCGGAGGAAGGTACGGATTAAATCAAAATCGTGGATATCTCGCTGCTGTTCTGTTTTAGCTTGCTTGCAGATAAGAATATATAATAGAGGCAGATTAAATCTAAGAATTATTTTTGTTGTTGAATAACGCTATATGTGGTGATTTACTGACTTAAACAGTAATTCTAGCTTGGAATTGTCCTGTCTATTTAATTTTGATTTCCAAGTGAACGCAGCTTCATTACCTGTAGCTTCTCAAATACAAATTATACAGAATTATTCAAATGAACTATTTATAGTTTAGAATTAATTATACTTCTTCGATTTAGACAAATTGAATTACACGCTAAATGTGCTTCAATGAGGTAATATTACTAATAGAATTCACTCCAATGTAAAGACGAGTTCCACAACTTCTGAGACAACTGGACAGTAGGAATAGCATCTGCGAAAAGTACTTCAGCGTACTCAAGAGCTCGGAGCACGTTCCGGGATACATGTTCTAACACACCAGGTGCAGCTTCGAGGAGTCGCTGTCGGCCCAGGCTTCGATGCCGCCACCAGCAACTAATCAGAAATTAATGGACCTGAAGTACCTCCTATAATCTTCCAAAGAAGCAATTACGAAAGTAGGCCTCCGAGTGGAGAGACTGAATGGATTTTACGAAACTACCCAGAGAAACATAGAAGTCATCGCAAAGAACCAGATCGCTTTGTACACGCAGAGCAAGTGAGTTTAGATTGAAATTGGATATTATTCTGTTATTTTCTGTAAGTGAATAACAGTACTAATAAGTACGTTATCTAATATTTATATGATCAATCAATTGATAATATAAACTAACTATAATAATTTGAAAATAATCGGCCAAATCGGTTGCGGAAGGCAAAATCCCCCGGTTCAAAGTGCTGAGCTGCCGTCAAGGATCGGTATGGTTAAGGGCATGCCATCAACGAGCCTTCAGGATTGGAAAG
This sequence comes from Hexamita inflata, assembly GCA_963988835.1. Taxonomy (NCBI): domain Eukaryota; phylum Fornicata; order Diplomonadida; family Hexamitidae; genus Hexamita; species Hexamita inflata. Next base: position 64,027 of record CAXDID010001175.1, read on the forward strand.
CAGCAACCGCTCCATTGCTTCCTTAGAAACGCAGATGGTACGACCCAGGTGGATTCCCGTATAGATCGGCTTGCACGAAGCAGCCGCGTTACGCCCCTGGATGATTGTACCGAGTCGTTGGTTGCATTGGCTGCGGAGGTGCGCCTAACGTACATAGGTGTATCTAAAACTAATGATCATTCGCGTGAACTTACAGTTCCTGTACAGAAGACCGAACTAGTATAAACGAAAGTTAAGTGAGTGGGATATATAATAATTTAAAAATAATATCCTGATTGTTAATGTTTATTTTAATGAAAGAGATTTGATGAAACATAAATAATGTAAAATACCAGAAACGATTAATCTATTAAACGATTACCAAGTACAAAAATGTGAATTCTCCACGTCACATGGTAATATCTGGAACGTAAGCTTGCTTTGCGACGATAGAATGTGACTTGTTAGAAATTAATTAGGTATAACTTTTGATAAAATTATTAAATTACGTTGATAAATCTATTAATTTGTTATTATATATAATACATTTACACTAAAAAATCAGTACTACTCATAATATCGATACCCAATCCAATATCCGTCTGTTATTTTCTCCAAGTGAGGCTACATTCTTCTCCACTATTTACGTTAGCCGTTCTTCAAGCTGACTTGTTCTACTATTCATTTTCAATAATTACTTGGTTTATAGTTTAATGAGTGTAATTATTCCGTAGTTAGAGAGTTTGTTCCTTGCAGAACTGGTTGAAACTATTTCTCGAGCTGAACTGAAGTGAAGCGCTTCAAAAAACTGGACGCTGTTTTTAGATTGAGTTTAATATTTGGTGTTCCATAGCTGACTGAGTACCGTTGGAATTGAGATTTTATGGTTTGAATTCGACATTGGTTGAAGTGAAACTTGACGATATGCGTTTAAAATGTTAAAAACAATTATAAAATAGAATTATTATGATATACCAATTGAGATATTGAGATAATGATAACTTGAGATATTTAAATACAGGAAATATAGCATCATTCACATTCTAATAGATAGTAATATAAATATTCCTTAACAAATATAAAATAGAACTGAATATAGAATATTTATAGTACATTGTATTACTATTTTCATAAAAGATGATAATTGATTACAATAACATAAGATAACTAAAATATCGTTAATAACTTTGTACACTTATGATTGAAGAGTTTATGATATTAATAATCTGCATAAATCATCCCCATGAATCATATTTCCATTATTCCTATACATTCAAGAAGCTTAAACCAATATACGCCTGAATTCATTCTATTTTGGTAAATAATCTTGATATTTTAAACTAAATCACTATACTCTAGAAACCTACGCCAATATGCGCATGTTATTTTCTTTAAGTGAAGACACGTTTGCATCCACTATATTTGTTAGTCTTTCTTCGAGTTGTTTTGTTCTCTTCGTCATTTTCTTCACCAATCTCGTTTACTCTTATATTTATTCGGATATACTTTTATGCTAGCTTATTTGGTTAGTTCTCATGGAATCAGCCGACGCTGTGCATCGAGCCGAGTTTGCTTTGCTGGACGCAAGGGTTTCGAAGAACTAGACGCTGCTATGGTTCGGTGATAGTTTTGTATTTATGTTCCAGAGTTGGTCAAGGACTGTTGGAATTAATATAGGATATTTGATTGTGAGTGTTTTCATATATATTGAAGTGGAATGGTATAACTATAATTACAGATTCTAATCATAGTGTATATATGATCATTCTGATCTTTTTCTGTGTGTAAAATATTAAATAATATATTGAGATTAATTAATTGAGATATATATTGAGATATTAGAAATATATGTATTTGTAATCATTTCTAAGAAAATAAATTAATATTTCGGTGTTATCAAGATGTTTACAATAGAACTGAACTCCAAAAACGACAAAATAGTTAATTGAGGAAAAAAATAAATGAATAAGTACTAGTAGGTAATATCTGTACATTAACCAAAAGTAATTAACCAAAAAGTAAAAATAACTTCCTGTATTAAGTAAGACAACCAGTTAAATGATTAAAACTGAGCCTTAGTATTGCTCATACGGTTCAGTTAAGTAAGCTTTATGTTATATTATAGTGTAACTACATATGTAAATAGATATATATCAAATTATTTAAAATAATAGTAATGAATATGAATCGAGTTAACTAATCTACTAATTCACAATAACCTAGATATTTATGCAATAATGCGCGTGTTGTTTTCTTTAAGAGAAGATACATTTACTTCTACTATTTATGTAAGTCGTTCTTCAATTTAACTTGTTCGTTTAGACATTTTTTGAACCGCTTTAGTTTAATGCTATATACAACTAACTAAACTTTCGTATGATCCAGAACATTTTATTTATATAGAATCTGCAGAAGTACTATAACAAGCTGAACTAGTTGAGTTAACAGATTTTCCTGATTAAAGAGCTTCAAAGATTTTAACACTATTCTGTTTAGACTATAATGTTAATTCTGTGTTCCATATTTACTGAAGCACACTCGGAATATTAAGTTAATATTTAGAAGAGGATGTTTTCATATTAAGAGGTGAAAAATGTAAATAATAATATTAAGTTTATTATCTAGTCGTTGTAATAAAAATAGTGTTTAGTTTATCTAGCAGTTTATCTAGCAGATGTTAGGTCAAGAATATTTTTAAACATTTACATTTGTTGTTACATATTATATGTTGTGTAATACACAATGTGTAAACATTATATTATTATGTTAGTTTTTGAATGAATAATGGTAGGTTCCTGTAATTGTAGGTTCCTGCAACTTAAAACTTATGTAAAGTTAATCTCATTTATCAAATTTTCTTCTAAAGTCGTTATCCCAAGTTGCGTCTGCGTCTTTCTGTGCCATGTACTCAAATTTATCGATTTCTCCGAATACCTAGACAACGTATTCCTTCCCTTCAGCCCACATTCCAAGCATGTCAAAGAACAGCTTGCAGTCCGGCCACAGTGGTTTACCGCTCCCTATTCCCTGCCACGGCTTCTCAGCCACGTAGTGGATCAAATAAACCGTTCTGCAGGTGTTTTTCTGGTCTCCGTTCAAGTCGATTTAATCGCTTATTGTTAAACTCTGTTAATAATTAGAACCCTTAACATACTACAGGGGGAATTCTCCGCGCTCAAAACGGTGTTTGAGCCAGGGAACGCAGCAGAACTGCCTTGAGATGTTCACCCACTCGTTAAAGTAGAACCAGGTCAGGAGTTGTTCGTCCGGACCAGCGTTGAAACCTCTTTTGAAGTGGTACTCAATGTCCTGGGGGTGTCTAAAATCACCGTCTCTCATAATTTAATTCAAATTCAGTTTCGGCTTGAAGGAAGTTATCGATTCTGAGTAGAATCCGGTCTCTTGCACTCGTTGTTCAACACGCTGTAATAAAAGCTCGAAATCGCCAAGTTTTGGAGAGATCATCCAGCAAGCACCAGAAACACCGTAGCCGGACATCAACGCAGATAAAATCTCGAACTCGGGCAAACGGACTGAAGAATGGAACCCAGACTTGGACTTGGACACCAAACACCCAGCTGGAGTTTATAATTGGAAAATTTTGGACATATCAGCCAAACACAGCATGTCAGAATCCAAGAATAGGACCTTGGCGTATTAAACTAACTTAAAGGCGTAAAATTTAGAGAAACAGGACTCCAACCACGCATAATTGTGCTAAAAACGAGGCCACATGTTATTGTTGACCTTGTAACAAATGAGCTCAATTGGAATCACATGATCAGCAACCAGAGCTAACTGCTAAGAAGCCTGCTCCGTAATGTTGTGAGTGAACACAATGAAATCAGGACGGTTTTCAGCAACCTACTGCTTAATTGAGACTATTAAAGCTATCGCTGAAAGCACATACTAATCCGAATTCATAACTAACTAGCAAATGGCATTCTTGCTTTTAGGAATTATTTCTATTGCAGTTTATTTTGTTAGTATCATTGATGTGAAAAACACACGCTATTAATAATATATACCAATATATAATTTTACCACATCAATGGCATATATAAAATATTTAGAATTTGATAAATAAATTACTTATGAAACATACTCAGCTTCATAAAATACACATTAAAACAAACAGTAAGATAAATTAATCAATGATGAAATAAATTAGTATATATAGTAAGAAATAGTTGAAAACACGTAAAATACTTTGCCGAATTATCAACTTAAAACTAACTATACTTCTAATTCCTTGACTAATTTTACAAAAATATAATTAAAAACATACAAAAGTAATTCAAGCAGTATAGCATCACCTATAAAACAAAAAATAACAAGTAAAGGAATTAAACCTTTAAAAATTTATAATATTGAAAAATAATAATAGAAAAAACAATGAGATGATATAAGTAAAATTCAATTCATATCAAATAAGCAACTAAATTATTAAAAGTCATCCGCCACATTATATATTTCACTTTCTTAGTTAATATAAGATATTTTACTAGGAAATTCAGTGATTATTCTGCTATTGTAGCTTATAATTTTGTTAGCTTTCTATATTTTATTATAGTAATGACTTCTAACTTAAGTATATGTTCTTGTCTTCAATTCAACAGATATCTGTTAAAAATCATTTCTATATATTTTATATAATAAAGTGAACTACTATTCTTCAAACGCTGACCATAATTATTTTGTAGATTTATTCATTTAATAGGTGTGGTGACTTAAACACAACTTATGATAATTATTCTATTTGTGTTATAATATATTGCCTTGACTGTTTGTGATTTGACTTTCTATCATATTATTCTGTAAACTTTTTTATCAATTGTATATTTCTTATATTTAGGTATAATAATGAAATATGTATTGAAGTTTTTTATATCAAACCAAAATGTTTATTACACTAAAAAAATGAAGAAAAAACTAAAAATATTATAGTCGTATTGCTAATCCTTTATTAAAGTAGTTCTCTTTAGCGTGAAAGTATACATATATATTTTTTATTCAATATTAAATTAGAAAACTCTCTTTATTGTCTGTTATTTCTTGAATAACAACAATAAGCAATCAAAGAAATTTACAATCACAACACACACAAATAATACACAAAGTATAAGAAACAAATGGACAAGAAAATTCTTTTCCTAATTTTTTACAATTTTTGTAAGTAGTATTATTTTTATTGAATGTCAGTGTACTGAGTACAAGTTTACTAAATATAGTTATTGTGTAAGTATTGTACAGATTCTTACTTAATTGTACTGATTATTTTGAAAATGCTTGAAGAGACGTAATAAACGTTCGGATGCATAAATTTAAATAAAACGTTTAAACTTAATCTCCAACAAAATCTCAATTTATCGCGAAGTTTGCACATTCAAATAACTTCTATTAACAGCCTTTATTAATCTTTTGGTAATCCATTCTACCCACTCCAAATGAAAACTGCTCAGGTTCTTAAACTGAGAAAGATAGATCCACCACAAAGAAAACTAGTCCAAAAAATCACTCCACGTGACTCAGTTAACTAAGTATCGTTCCTAACTGATGAGTTTTCTGATGTTGTTTTCGAAAAGTTCAGCACCATAAATTAAGTTGAACTTAAAATGAGCCCCTTGAATATTCTGAGGGAGAAACTGATGAAGGGAGACTTAATTTTGGAACTGGTGCAGAAAGTTGCCGTTTTGCAGGTGAAAGCGGACGTATTAGAAGAAGTAGTTAAATAATAGATATTTAAGCTTAGTATTATGATGTGAGATAGTTTAGAGTACTTTAATGTGTTGTTATAATATTTTTATATATTGATATTAATTCCTGTCTGTTTTATATTATATTCATCGGAATCAGCTTTACAAGCAAGAAGGCGAAGCCCAAGGCAGCGCTGGATCGGACGGGCTCGGAGTAACCGTCGACAATTGAAGACATGGAACATGAGCGAGTGAGAAAAATAATAAGAACTATAATTAACAATTTTTTACTGAATTATATTCACGTTAAAAGTGCATATTGATAGGTCAACTAATAGGTACAGGTAGTTAAATCATTTTTTGTTTGAATCTTATTATATTTGTACTGCATCTCAACTTATCAATAAAAGTTGAAAGGATTTTATACTCTAATAAAGCAATAATATTAATGTACACCTCACTCCAATGTAAAGAAGAGTTCCACAAGTATTAAGACAAATAATCAATAAAAACAGTATCGCTGAAGACTACTTCAAAATTATAAATACTGCAGAAAGAAAATCAGGTATTATATCTAAGGAATACTCCAGATATAGTTTTGAATAATCAACATCCCAACAACAACCTCAAATAGATTAACGTATTTCTGATTTACAAGTATTAGTTCGTGCTAATATTTATAGAATATAAACAATATAAAACAGAATAATAGATATCGAGAGGAAATATGAAACAGTTCAAGGATATGTAGAAATTATTGCAAAGAATCAAATTACACTTTATTTGCTTAACAAGAAGTGATTTAGACTAGATGTTTGGAATTTATAGTTATTTTATTGTATTCCATAATATGTTACACATTCATATTTTTAAAACGTTTATATCATCAAATCGAATTTTTAATACAAGTTTAAACAAAAAAGCCCAATAGAAGTATAATGAGCAAACTTTTTTAGGATTATGAGATTTAATCTATAAAAATGTTTAAAAAACTTGGTAATTTGAGACAATATAAACAAAAGTGTTTAAACATCATATACACAGAATTACTGTTTACGTTATTTATAATATTCTTTGTTTTACACACCACTTCAGAATTGATTATGAGTAGAACAAATCGCTGGACACAAGAGGAACAAGAATTATTTGACAGATTAATTATCGAGTACTAGAAAGATTTCAAGAAAATATCTGCTGCATTTGGAAACAGAAGTTATAATCAGATAAGAAGTCACTACTACAATAGTGTGTATAAAGATTAATAAATCTCTAATTCGTCAATGTCAGAAACCGCCGTTACACCACAAACTGATTACAGGTATGATGAAGTAAGTTTCAATTATGATTAGTTTGCTTTGGGTAAGCTAAACTTATTTGGAGATGTTATGGTAATTAATATGTGATTTGAATTATTTGTATCTTTTATTCCGCAATTATTATTATGTGTATTACATCATAAAACTATTTATATCCAAGATATATTATAATCAGCTTTTCACTGGAATTCCCAGTTAATTTTTTGTCCGCATATTGGGAGTACTCGTCTGGCTCCTTTGACAGTGTTTTCTGTTTCCGCTTCGAGTTTGTCGAAGATTTTGCTGATTTCTTTTTGTATTTGTTGGGCTTGTGCTTGTAGGTCTCCTTGTGTGTCAATATTTTCAACTAAGCTGAATTATATGTTTCCATTCTCTAATATGTGGCTTTGCAGTTTGATTTCAGCTTTGTTGTCTTTGCACACAACTCTCAAACTTGAGTTGATCTGATTCCTCTCGTCGATCATGTCATTTGCAATAATGAGTATATTATTATTTTCGTTTACCTCCCAGCTGAGTCCTTGCAGGCATTCGAAACTAGTTGGCTCGGCCTCAAGTTTTTCAACGTCTGTTATAAGATTCTGAACGGGGTCAAATTTGAATTTCTTTTGCAAGCGGGTTGAAACGTAATAGTTTTCCTCGTTCATAATCAACTTTGAAATGATGAACTTCTCGTTCTAAAAAGTTATAATCCGAATCAAATCGTTTGAAACAGTGTTGAGAACCGATTCAAAATTCATCTTTGTGATTTAAGAAAGCTCCAAAGTGGAGGAGTGGAGTTCGGCCGGAATCACGTTCTCGAATATCTACTGAATTGAAGATTGCTACATTTTGGATTGGCGGAGTGGAAACATAATGGTGTTAAAATGTTAAATAATATTTTTGATAGATGTGTATTTTTAGAAGTAA
>CAXDID010001176.1:0-94922 GCA_963988835.1 Hexamita inflata
AAGAACAAGAGGTCGAAAAGAACGCAAAATACACTTTGCCTCAGGATAAAGACACAAAATTAACGAGAATGTAACAAATTGAAGAAATGAAAGCTCAGTGGGAACTTGAAAAACTTACCCGTTCCCAATTGAAAGAGAAGGAAAAACTGCAAAAAACTCAAGAAGCAGATCTTTTAAGATCGATGACAGAAGAATCTCGCTTTAAATCCTTAGAACAGGAAAGAATAAGACGGGAATAACAATTAAAGGACCTGATAATGCAAACAGAAGAGCTAAATGCTCTTCAAAAGATGAAAAACGAAAGAAGACTAAGCGAGCAATAATAAGAAAAAGAAGAACTTTAAAAATACTTATAAAGCAGTGTAAACACACAAACTAAAATAAAAATGGAAATAGACTAACAAGCACTTGAAGAAGAAAATATTAACAGATAATTGTACGAAATGCTAGATAAAGTTTAATAGCTTGAAGCCCTTACTCAAAGAGTTGGTAAGTAATGAGAGAATATATAATATTATTTTATAATATTATTTTATTAGAAGTACAAATTAAAAATTACAGTCAGTCCAGATTGAGAATGCACTTTTTGTAAATAAAAGGACTAAAAAGTTTTTGTTCTGTATAACTAATTATTATATCTATATTGACTATTTTTTATTATAGGTTTCCAACAACTGCAATATGTACTTAAAAAATTCAAATTATTAAAATATGAGGTTTTCAATATAACTCCACTAATAGTAGTCGTACGCCGCTGACAATAATATGGTAAAGGTTTAATATTATTTACATATACACAACAGAGTCATCTTCTTCTATTCAATCTATGTGCTTACATAAGCCAAATTCTATCATATTTTGACTGTTTTCATTTCATAACAATATTGAACTTTAAATTTATAAAATAATAGTATATATCGAATATGCAATGATATAAAATATTTGAATAATTTTTGTGAAAAAAGTTTCCGAAATTCAGAAATTGTATTTTACATTTGTGTTCGAAGTATAAAATTTGTATGCTGATAGCAGTGTTCTTCAAAATTGGTGCAACTATGTAATATTATACTTGCAATGTATTATTAAAGCATTTATTTGTAAATAGCTTGTTCTTTTAAGTAGCAATAATACGAAAATAAAATAAATTCAATGTCCCTACTTAACTCAGTTGGTAGAGTGGTCGGCTGTAGAAATGCAGTTACCGACCGGTCGATGGTTCAACTCCGTCAGTAGGGAATTATTTTATAAAATTTAAATGATTAATTATTATTACGAGTTTAATATACAACTTATCTATATCTTATAACAGTGGTCAAATCTCTGTTAACTGCAGACTATTTGTAGAAAAGCAAGATATTGATGTTATAATTATTCGTGTATCATAAAATGATAATATCTGCTTTAGTATTTATAATAAATTACACCACCTCACCCTCTTATATAATTGATGCAATCAGCTCTTCCAACATATTCTTATAAGCTAGTCATGCTCGGTGATATGGCCGTCGGTAAATCATCCATGATTTTCAGATTTGTTAGAAACAGATTCTAAGAATAAATGGAACCAACTATTGGTGCTGCTTTTATAACACAATCTGTAGAATTAAATAATTGTGTTGTCAAATATGAAATATGGGATACAGCTGGTCAAGAAAGATATGCGACACTAGCTCCAATGTATTACCGTGCTGCTCCATGTGCAGTTGTTGTTTTTGACATTACTAATGCTGCTTCTTTCAAACGTGCAAAGGATTGGGTTGAAGAACTAAAAAGCAATGGATCGCCTGGCTGTGTTATAGCCATAGCTGGCAATAAATCTGACATGAGCGAAATGAGATAAGTTTCTTAAGATGAAGCCAAAGAATTCGCAACACAGAAAAACTTAATCTTTGTTGAAACATCTGCTAAATCAGGAGATGGTATTTAAGATTTATTTGTTAAAATAGCAAATTAGTTACCAAGAAACGTTAGAGAAACTGGTCCAAATCTAAATGTATTTGAAGAAGATAAAAAGGATAAATCAGGTTGCTGCTGACGAATGATACAGTTTTATGCATCGAATTGTAATAATATTACTTATTTTGCTTGTATTGAAGAAAAATGATCCACTTTAAACTTTTAAGTTAAAGTAAAAAGAAATATTTACATTTAATTGTATTATATATTTGTTTGTTTGTCCACTTCTAATTAATGCAGAATTAATAAATAGCTGGTAAGTATTAATTGATAAAAAAGATAGGTGCTGGCGCGTTTGGTGAAATATGGTAGGCCATTTGTTTACAGAATAAGTAAATTGTTGCTGTTAAGTTGGAGCCGGTTGAGGCTAAGCCTCCGTAATTATTGTACGAGTATAAAATGTACAAGTTATTAATAGGTGGTCCTGGAATTCCGTATGCGTATCATCATTCGCAGGAGGAGAATCACAACGCGATGGTGATGGAGATGTTGGGTCCTTCTTTGGAGTCGTTATTTGCTCTTTGTGGCCGTATCTTCAGCATGAAGTCTACGTTAATGCTCGCCGATCAGATGCTCACCCGTTTGGAGTATTTGCATCAGAAAACGTTCATTCACAGGGACTAGAAGCCGGATAACTACTGCATTGGCCGTGGGCGTTAGAAATCCGTTATCTACCTGATCGATTTCGGCCTCGCCAAGCGCTTCATAGTCAACAAGGCCCACATCCCCTACAAGGAGCACAAGGCGTTAACCGGAACTGTCCGTTACTGTTCAATTAACACTCACCTCGGAATTGAGCAGTCGCGTAGGGACGACCTCGAGTCCCTCGGTTACATCTTCGTTTATTTTGCAAAGGGTTCTTTGCCCTGGTAGGGGCTCCGAGTGATAAACAAGAAGCAGAAGTACGAGAAGATACTCGAGAAGAAGCTCTCCGTCTCAGTTGAGCAGCTGTGCAGGGGCCTGCCCCAAGAGTTCACCAACTATTTGCAGTACACCAAGAGCCTTAGATTTGACGACCCGCCAGACTACGGATACCTGAAGAAACTCTTCTCACAAGTGATGAACAGAGAAAACTACACACCAGACTGCTACTTCGACTGGAACCACTACGGATACGATCTAGACGGACACTTCGAAACCAAAAAGACCGACGACTCAGGACTAGGAAGCAACAAAAGCGCAGGAAGCAACGTGGTTCGCAGCTACGGCGTCGTAGAATTCGACATGGATTTTAAGTTTTGAAAGACTGAATGAAGGAGTATTATTACGTTATACATATTCTTTTTTGTTTAGTTAAATTTACTGCGAAGTAAACATCATATACCAATACAAAAAAAGAATAATACATAATAGAAAAATATAATAATTCAAATAATATGTAGGAAAATTATTAATTATATAATAGTTGAAAATACACTCCACACAATGATTATTGCATATTAAGTATTGACACTTAATTGCTTTACTGACGCTACTTCAGTGGTTTTATCTAAATAGACCAGAAAGCCAACTTTCACAGCTACTTTGCTTTCCGACAATTCCAAAGACACTCTTTTATGCAACTAACTTATAGGTTAGTCGTATTAAATTTCTCTCGACTTTGGTGGTTTTATCTATACATATCCTACATTAAACGTCTTGTCTAGCTCAATTTCGTTAATTTTCCCGTGCACTGACGTAAACAACTGCGACGCCGCGTTTTTGGCGACTTCGGTCTCCTTCAAGCTCACCTTCCCGGACACGAACACAATCGTAGAGGACGCTGTATCAACCTTCGCCATAGACAAGTACAACCGCCTGAACTGCCTCTACAACCAGCTAATTTCGTACGACGGAAATACGAAGGATATTAAGATAACAGCTAATGCTCAGAACTGCCAGTTCTAGATCCAGACCAGCCAGATGGCGACTTTGAAGCTGAAGGTGTACCCAAAGTTCGTGATCTCGAAGCAGTTCCCGCTTACTGGAGTAACTAATATTGGCTAGTTGTTCACGAATATGGTGATCAACTGCGATACCGACTTTACTGGAACGTAGAAACGAGTCTGTAACCGAATATTACTTATGTTTTAGACTTCGCTCGATAACAGAGCCGAGATCACGTTGTCACTTCCAGCGATTATTCCTGGAAATACTGAATTATATAACAGACAGTCTGAAATATCTTTGTTTTCACCAATAAATACCATATCGTCGTCTTTTGTTGATACATTTGACTGCTATATTTCTCAAGAGGCTGTGTTCTTTGAAAACATTATTAAGGTAAACTATGTTCTTAACACATCTATGGTACATTGTGCGTAAACAGTACAGCAATTTCTTGGTAATTTCGACAAGATAGTGCGAATTCTTAAAGTAAGCGATTCGAACTACAACGATGTTGAGTTTAAGTTTGTTAACCTCGCATCAACAGTTTCTTTAACGGCAACTAAAGTATGGCTTGAATGCAAAAATGAATTAGACGGTGAAGCCGCCTGTATTCAAAAAATAAAATAAACGATGAATCTCCAAAACACAACAGGTGTTATCTCAAGAGAGTTTTATTTGAATAATCAAATTGTTAAACAAGTCCAAATACCAATGAGCTCCAGATAGAATAAATACGCGAATGCGGTCATCACGATGAACACAACTAATTTCTGCTTCACAACAACAAATAACGGCGATACTACCGAGTTCTACCAAGTCCAGATCCAAATGGCAGTCGGAGCTCCGAGGTTCTTTCCGGAGTAGCACCAAGAGCTGTTCAATTTGTAATCACAGATGTACTTTCCAGGAAATCTGAGCAAGGGTTAAGAAGGAAATTACTGTTTCCAATACTCGATCAAAGGTCAAGAAGCCATTTATTAAAAAATATATGATAACAAAGACTAAACTACAGGTGTGATAAGTATGCTTGGTACTCAAATTGCGATTAGCAAAATAAATATCGCTTAAAATACTACTAAGATTAACTACATGGCTTTATCATCTGTTTTAATAGTATTATCATCTGTAATTTGGTTCATATTTAGTTATAAATAATTGAAATGAGTTTAAATAATTACTTTTTAATTATCACAAAAAATTAATTATCACTAATCATATCCAAGGTTTTTAAATGCTGAATCCAACCAAAATTATAGTAAAAATTACCATACCGACTACGAACCACTCAATATTATTTACATCTTTAATTTAACTGGCATCAACCACACTACTAATAGGTATAGAATATTCTCCGATTGTTAAAACACCTGTTACAACAGTATCTGAGTAAATATCAGTAAGTAAAGTAATCATTGTATCATTAAAGTCGTAGTTTACACAATATTTATTGTCTAAATTCGGGAATTGTTGTTGAGAACTAATATTTAATAAATTTTATGAATAACTCCCGTTGTTTCCAAATGAATATGAAAATTGTTTAGTAGTCGCAACATCGTTCAAGCAAATATTAGTCAGTGTTATGCAAGCTTATGTTTCCATTATTTCAGCAAATGCATCTGAATAACAACTAGTTTTCATAATGGGTGATAACGGAATAATTTTAATGATTTCATCATTTGAATATAATAGTTGTTAAGCATTCAAAATGTATTTAGAAATAGTATTGCGTTTATTCAGAACTTCATTACAAAATGATTCATTTGTTGAGATGTTACATGTTAGCCATTCTTATGTGTTATTGAGTACTTATGATTAAGTGATAAAATCCAAAATATATACTTAACCTGTTCTAAAATCTTTGTTTTATTAAAAGGAAATTCTTGTTATCATTTTGTCATAAGATATACCAATAAATGTGTCCATAGGTTAATTACAGTGAACCATAGCGTTATTAAGTGAGTTGCGCAACTATAAAGTATTCTAAAATATAATTAATTCTTGATTAGAGTAACAATCTAAATTTGTTTGCAAACCATCTTTAACTTAATTAGATTATAGAACCATAGAATAGTTAGCGATTCTTGTCATCGTGCCATCTCTATTTGGAATTAAGCTTGGAATAGAATATTCCATATTTACGTAACCAAAACTTGACTGAGCAAAAGTTAATACCATATTATTGCACCATGCAACTAATTCTGGCGTGCTCATTGCAATACATGCATATGCTCCGTATTATACGAGAAATGTTGGAGAAACGCTGTATAAAGATGTTGTCATGGTGAAATTTGGATATGCGAATAGACTAAACACGGCTTTTCTGTCAGCTGGGTTATTTGCCATGATGGTAGCCATGGAGTCAGTTGGGTATTTGCAGTATTTTGGTGTTCCTGTAACTTTGAATCCGTTACTTTTAACTCCAGTTGCCAGTGTTACATTTTGTCCGTATAAAATTGCTGTATTGAGCACGCATGCTTTACGGTTGAAATCCAGTCTTCTGAGATTGGATGCAGCTTCTTGAATGAGTTATTTTGCTTCTTGAAATTCGAGTGAGTAAATCGCAGATGTGGCTTTGAACGCGGACGCGCATTTATCAACAACGTCAGCGCATTATATCTTCAGCTCAATGTACTGAGTGACTTCAAACGTTTGTAACTGATTTAAAATGTAGTCGTAGGTTCCAGTGCGAACGGAGAGCTTGAACATATCACCGCTGAGCTGTCTGCAAACATTTATGTCACGAGAATTATCAGTTCGCGGCCATGCCTTGAAAACGAGTTCGCGCGTTTACACGTCGAGAATTATTGTGGTATTCGACTGAAAGCAAAGTAAAGCTGTAATTATCTGAAGTCTCATCATTTATGGAGAGGTGGTGATATATATTAAATAATAATTGTATAACAGGTAAATATACCTAATCAAAAACAAATAGAAACTGACATAAAATACACAAATACACAAGTGCGTTAGGATATCAAATAAAATCGTATATTCGTCACACAATGTTATTAACGAAGAATTATAAGTGAATTACTTTATAAAAACAAATAATATTTGATTTAAGATTAATTAATACAGAACCGAATTATTGTTAAGCTATACTTTACTCGTATAAACAGTAAAAAGCATAATTATTATTGATTAATATAAATATCAATAAGTCATATCATTGGGGAAAGCAGCATTGATAGCCGTTATTCCACCTTTAACACAAAGGATTTTCTTCTCAGGATATAATTTTTGCAAAATTTTAACTGAGTCCTGAGCTCTAGCTCTGCTCATCATACAAAATATAATAATTGTGTTATGTTTTTCAATCTCTTACAAATTTTTATGTGCTTTTATGTCATCACAAGAAATATGTATGGCTTTTTTGTAGTGTGGACGTCCATGGTAATCAAAATTTCTAACATCAACATACAAAGCATCTTTATCTTATTATGGTATTTATTATGCAGTTATAAATTATATTGATCTCTTAGAATATTAAGAATATGCAAAAAATACTCCAAGAATTATTAATAGCCCAATAATTTAATTCTTCTAATCCTTATTCTATTGTTTAGCACTCATTTAATGAAGTGGTTAACCGCTTTTTAAAATACTGCAAATAGATTATTAATTATTATTAGACTTCAAACACACCACATAAATGTACATAATTATTATATGATTAATTAAGGAATAATAATCCAATATTTCATGTTCAAAACTCTAATTAATTATAAAGTACAAACTATAATGATATTTATTTACTATAATTAATATTGGACCTTTATATTTATAAAATACAGTTAATTATAGAATAATTTAAGATCATAGATATATAAAATGATGCACTATTCTTTATATCTATTTTATTGATTAATTTTCCAAAATCTAATAAATCACACCAAAATGGGTTATAAGACAGAAATGTATTCTAGATTTGACAGACACTCAAAATAGGTCAGTGAATTCAACTTGGAATTGATAAAGGAGAATTTTATTGAATAATTTAAGCGGTTAATTGATCATTAGATACCTTCCTTAGCTTAGTTTCTTACAATTTTGAAGTAGGCTACTGCTTTGTTAAAGTAGCGTCCGAATGTGGTGTAAATTGTTCCGAAACCTACTTAGAAGATAGTAGTGGTTGGTGATTTGCACGGGAACTTCGAATCTTTGATTCGTTTGTTCATTGGTGATGAGAAATCCGAGATTGAGCCCATTGGCTTCCCTAGTAATGATTTAATTTACGTTTTCAACGGCGATTTCACAGACCGTGGTGGTTCAGGCTATTAGATCATTTTTTCGCTCTGTTTCATGCTCTTATTCAGCGATTCTGTTTATTTGAATCGCGGTAATCACGAATCATTATCTCTGGGTGCGTCGACGACCTTTTCTTCAGGTCATTCGTTCATTTACGAGATGAACGAGAAGTTTCCGGAGCAGCGCGAGTTCTATTCTCCACTTTTGGATTTTTTCTCGTCCCTCCCCCTCGCGACTCAGATCCAGGACGTTTTGGTCGTCCACGGGGGCACCCCTTCAACCCAGTATTCAATAAACTAGTTGAACACAGTGAACAGATTCGTTTAAGATTTGGATCCCGTTCCCTCCACTCCCGAAAACGCTTTTCACGAGTTCTTGTGGAGTTACAACAGGAACAGCAAAACGGCGTCATTTTTAGTTTAAAATAAACTGTAAACTCTCGTGGTGGGGCACTCGTCGGCGAGTTTCCACTCCATTTACACGTTCACGAAATAGTTGGAGCTCCACTCCATCGTAAAAGATGAAACCATGTTCTAAAAGGTGAAACAGATGTTTGGAGCGGGAAGTAACGAGCGGCTGTCGATTGTGGAGGTGTTTTCGAGCCCGACGAACGGGGGAGAGCTGTACGCGGCCGTTATTGAATGCCCAGGTGGGAGAATAAACAATGACCCGCTGAAATGGGAATACTTTAAGATCGGGCAGCACAAGGACTTCAAACTGAAGCACAAATGATAATAACTTATATTGTTCTATCGTATTTTTTGTTTTCCTAATGTTTATGTTTAAAGTATAAATAAAATATAAAAGTCTAAAATTTTATATTGTATAATGCATAGTAATATAATAATACGTGTTTATGATCCACTTCAAAATGAACACCATATTTGGCTGTGAATGCAATGGAAAAATAACAACGGTATAATAACTAGGCAATTATTATTATATTAGCTGTTCTGGAAAATTTGAAATTATTAATGGTGAAAATAAATAATACAAAAATTTATACTTTGATAATTCTAACTCTTCTTCAAAACTAATATTTTATGATAGAATTCCTTTAATTTATTCTAATAGTTAAATTCGCACAATAAAAGGAGAATTATTATTGGATAACGTAAATAATGTTGAGTATAGTAAATTATCTTCATCTTCAAGCGTTTTACCAGATATAGTTGTAGAATATGATAATAAAAAGATGAATTTCAGTTTAAAATTTGATGAAATATACTAAATACACGTTTAAACATCATAATTTGATGGTATAATTGACAATAAATTACAATCATTTACATCAGAATAAGAAATGGAAAATTTTATAAATATGACTATTAGTCTTAACAATAAACAATATATTGAATTTAACGAAATGTAAAATGATAATAAAAGCTTTTTGTAACTTATCCATTTTATTGACCCTTTAGATTATTTATTTTAACCTGCAGCATTTCCAATAATTCTCGCAGAAGTGTCAAATAAGTAATATTAGAATTGTACAAATACAATTTCTTATTTAAAAGGATAGATATCGGAATTAGTCTTGTCAATGAATAACTTAATTGTATCTAGCGAATAGTTTTTCAATTTTATTTTTAGTAACCTTCCAGAAACATTTATTGAATTAGAAAAATAGGATTAAAATATGATTAACAATTTATTAATAATGTTATTAAGTAAGGCGAGATTAAATGATTCTATTGAGTTAGCTAATATTTTGAAAAGTTTTAATGTATATTATGATTTATTAAGTTTAATGGGATTTTACTAAGATAAAAGAACAATTTAAATTTCACTAATTTAATATAAGCAGATTGTTACAAATTTTACAAAATTATTTGATGCAAAAACAATTGATTACGATTATTAAAATATATATACATTGTTATTTTAAAACTATTTAGGAATATTCGGAATTTAACATATAAATGAAGTATTTGACCCTAAAACTAAACTATTTATTGGATCATTTAACTCGTATTATTCCATTTTAAATGAATTATTAATTGACTAGAGCTAATATTTTGTAACATAATTATAATTAATTATTATGTTAAAATAATTTAACTAATATGTTGAATATTATATAAAATAACGCAATATATGTTCGAATTTTGGTTTTACTTGTTTTTAAATAGCTCTATTAGCAAACAATTAAGATTTATTAGATAAATTTAGTGATTAAATACATATTAACAATTCTGATATAACTTCATTAATGATACTGTGTGCTACTTACTTTTAAATGAATAATAATCTTGTTGTTAATAATATTATCTTATAACTAATAGACCAATAAGCTGGAATGTAATCAAAATCATAATTATGTGCACTTTAGTTATATTTAAACGCGCATAAGTATCAGCCTAAGTTACCAATAAAATATGTTCCAATGATTTTAGAAAAGGAACACTAATTATTGTCTTTTAATTCTATAAAGCCATTTTAAAACTATTTATAATTAAAGAAATTTTAATATTTGAATGAAATTAAATCTATATAAGCATTAGGAATCTCGGAGGCAATTTTGCATTCCATGTTGGTCGATGACACATTATATTCCGCTTTTAAATTTGTATCTCCGAGTTTAAGGAGAAACTCGCGATTTAGTCCGGTGTACGCGAAGTACATCGATTCTAGGCATGTTAGGATTCTGTTTAAGTTCTATTCGTTTACTCTGTCACACGATGTGTTTTTCCTGCGCAAATTAGTAGAACAGTGGCGCGGCATCAGCATATCTCCCATTAAACGCTGTTTGAAGGAGAATTTCAATACTTTACGAGGCTTCAGCTGTTTAGACTTTGCGCTGAATGTTCTCCGCGAAGACAAACAGTCTGTATTTTGGTACTGGAAAATTAAGCAACAAGATTACTTTTAAAAACCGATCAATATTTTACTGCCGTTTGCGGATTAAGATATATTTGAAAGAAAAGGTGATAATTACGAAAATCTCAGCCTGATTATGAACGACGAATGGCAGACTGAGTATTTAGACGAGCCAGTCTAGGAACCATTTAAACTTGAGTGAGATAATTTTAATGAATCAATAATATATTCGTTAACTTTCTTTTTTAAAACTGGTGATTCTGTTCAAAATATTTGATAATATTAAGAACTAAGCCTTGATCTAGATTCTTCCCATTACTCAAATAGTATTACAATCTTAATCAATAACACATTATAGCATTCAACTTGTGAATAACTCTTCAGAGAATCATATAAATGAAACGACAACAAAACATAAACTTCAAATCAAAGATTCTTACCTTCCAAAGATTCTTAATTATATTATCATTATTCAGGCTGATTTGATTGGCCATTTAAAGTTTTCAATCGTTTTGTTCAGAATATTTACTAAATAATAAACAAAAATTATCATCAATCTTTCAATCACTATAAATTAATATTATTTTATTTATTTCATTGTTAATCCGTTTAAGAGTCCTGACTGAATATGAGTTCAATTTTTTAGATCATAACTTTGTTCTGTTTGTTTATTTTTATTTTGATGTATTCATGGTGAATCATTGACCCTCTGAACTGTGAGATTCTGTTCTCTTGGACGAGCTTTTTTATTTACTTTTGAGAATTGTGAACTGAAAGTATTTTGTTGTAGAAAATGAGCCCATTTGTGGTTGGAATTTTTTAGCTTGAAAACCGGAATTTTTAATAATTATTGTGCTGCTTAAGCACATCTACGTTAGAAATTTGGTTGCTGATAAAAGATACGTTGTCTAACTACGTTAAATCAGATAAAGGGGATACGTCAATAACGTGCGCATTATCTGAAGAAAGTCGTTATAGTTAATATAAGTGCTACAACGGGTGCAGATCAATTACTGCTGTATTAGCCATGTCTAAAGTTTACAGATTTTTCATAAATTATAAAGGCCATATGTCAGCGACATTTGTCTTTGCGATACTTAATTTTGTCAGCTAGGGGCAGAATTTAAGAGGCCCAATATTTTAAAGCAATTTATTATAACTTATGTTTAAACTTTACAAATCTACGAAGTTAGAAAGATGTGAAATTTCCACAAGATTGTTGTGGTATAGTTCTAATGTTTTCAAACCGAACAGCTGATGAGGAATAGTTCGTAGATCTGCGGTTTCTGTTCCACATAAATTTACATCTTATAGGTTTGGAGAATATTGAAGCCCGGTTTTATCTTATAACTAGTTATGACCGATTTTTAATTCTATTAAATTCGGCAAAGCTAGTGTGTAGGAAGTTAATTTATTTTGTTATAAATTTAAGTGAGTTAAATCAGGAAGTGATTAAAATGCTGAAATATCTTCGATACAATTACCACTTAAATAGAGTTTCTTCATGTTTTTGAGCTTGGAAATAGCAGAAATACCAGATATATTATTACCTGAGAGGTCTAGTTAAGTTAGGTTAGTAAGGAATGATAGAAGATGGAAATATTCTATATTAATACGCTAAAATGTAAATTCTATAGTCTACTAAATTAATTCTTTATTAAAGGAAAGCAAATTCCTATTTGAAGCATCTTCCCAGACTTCTGGAGGAACATTCAACGCCAAAAGATCACCCATTTGTTTTAAATTAAGAATTTATAGTTTTTAGGAAGAACCAAAGTGATTCAGCAAGTCCTCTTTACATTTGATTATATGAAATGGTTACATGACTGAATGTGATTGGAAGCGGAAATTAATATTATTTATATATTTTAATTACATTAATGTACAATGTACTTGTTAAGGCGTGACATTTGATACGGCTTTACGGCTTTTTTTGGCCGTATTTGGGCGGCTACCAAATACGGCATCAAATTGTAATGTAGCCGTACTTCGGCCGCATTTTTGGTTTTCCTGGCCATTTTTGAGCTGTTTTGTGCTATTTTTAGAAATTTCAAATCAAATCTATTTTTAGATAATTATAGATACCAGCGGATAGATACAGAAAGTGTTTTCACACGCATACGGTTTCATTTTTACAGTCAAATCATTTCTTTTGGTCAAAATTAGTTAAAAATGAGCTAGAGGGATAAAAAGTACATAAAAGTATAGGATTTTTATTTTTACGAATATGTTATAAAAAATGATCAAAAAGGCTTCCGCTTCTCAACCAATCACATGTCTCAACCAAGTTCTCCAAAAAAGAAAGTTTCGAAAGCCGACTTTGTAAAAGCCACGTAAGCCGAATGCAAAGTTCTAGATGCTGCATTTCAGCATCAGCATGGTAACCAGAATTATGGTAGAACGCGCTATTGTCATAGGAACTAAACTTGGTAACAAATTCGACAACTATATTCACTATTTAGAACATGTGTGGTAAGATAATCCAATGATAATGGATTTTTTGTAACAAGTAGCAGTATTAGCGAGTAGCTCAGCCTCAATAGAACGTGTTTTCTCATTTTTCCACAGACAAACGTCTTACTTTTTACGTAGAGCTATCAGTTCAGCAACATTGAGTTCAATGGCATATATTTACATTGAAGAGATTCTTGAGGAAATGCATTAGTGGGATGGAAAGAATTATATTCGTTCTGGATTAGATAAATTTTTATATGATGAAATTGATTTACTTCCAGACTTGCAAGAAGAACAAGAAGAACATGCTCAGAATGAGCAAGCAGAAGAAGAGAATAATATGAATGAAGAAAGCGATTGGATTCACGGTGATTTCTAACCGGATGAGTGAAAATCAGTTGTTAGTACAGTAGAATTTAATAACTACTGTTACGTACCTTGGATTTCTTTCACTATTTCATACTATTTCTATATATTTATTAAACCGTATTCTTTGGTTCCGCTAAAAAGGCAGCCGTACTTTAGCCGAATTTGTTACTTGAAAACACGGAGGCCGGAGTCCACTTGGTCAGAAAAAGCCGTATTTGGTACGGTTTTTAATTCGAATGTTACACCTTAGTACTTGTAAATACAATGTACATTTACATTATACTACATTACCTCACTTTCAAGGGGGTAGTCTTTTCACTTTTAAAAGGATTACTGTTTTCAACCCCCCTTACAAGCGAAAATGCGACCCCCTTCTGAGTAAAGTATTACCAATTTGTGTTAAACTTATTTAAAAGTCAATTATCGTCATTTATACTATTTTAAGATTTAATATATTATTATATACTATTTATTAAGTATTGTTTATTTACCACTTCAAAATGAACGCTGTATTCGGTTGCAAATGTGGCGGAAAAGTAACAACTGTTTAACAATTAGGAAAATTTTATTACATAAACTGCGCTGATAAACTTGAAATTAGAAATGGCGAAGACATATCAAACGTAAATTTTGATATTGACTCAAAAATATTACATGATTGGACAACGTACAAACTAATATTTTATGATAAAATACCATTAATATACTCTTATAATTAAATACTAACAACCTAAAGAGACTTATTGTTAGATAAAGTAACAAATATTGAATATAGTCATCTTACCTCATCTTCTTAAGTATTTTAACAAGATTTAATTGTTGAGATTGATGGCTAAAAGATGATTTTATGTTTGAAATTCGATGAAAGATATTAAATAAATGTGTAAACTTCATTATTTAACGGTATAGTAGATAATTAACTGTTATCTTTTGAATCTGAATAAGAATAAGAAAATTTTATAAATAAGACTATTAAACTCAATAATGAACAGTACCTGTAATATATTGAAAAAGAAAAAGCCAATACAAACATTTAATAATTTTAGGAACTTATTAATTTTATTCACCCCATGGATTATCTATTTTAACCAGTAGCATTTCCTATAATCCTCACTGAATTAGCAAATAAACAATATTAGAATTGCGAGAACGCAATTTCATATTTAAAGACTTAAGTTTCTGAAATTGTTAAATCAATGGGCACTCTTATTTCTTCCAACACATTATTTTTTGATTTTATGTTTATAAATATTCCAGAAATATTTGTTGAGTTAGAAAATTATGATAAGTCAATAATTAGAAACTTACTTAGTACGCTACTCAAAAATACAAGATTAAATATCGCTATAGAGTTGGTTAATATCATATAAAGTTTCTATGCGTATTAAGAATTAATAAATTTAATTGTTTATTATTAAGAAATAATTAAACCGACAATTAATCAATATCATTAAATTATTATTAATTTGAGATTACTATCTGAAATAAATGTGAATAATTTTGAATATTAGGAGGTACATACATTATTATTTGTAAATTATTTGGAACTTTTTGGAACTTAACACATTAATGAAATATTTGATCCAAACACTAAATTATATATTGGTTTAAGCATGTTTTGTTATTTATATGGGACATTATAATAATTATTTATTGAGTAGAGTTAATATTACGTCACTTAGTTGTAAATAGTTGTTATTATGAAAGCATATAATAAATATGTTGATAATTTTATTACTTAACGTAATATATATTCGAATTTTGGGTTCACATGTTTTTAGTTGGCTTTAATGACAAACAATTAAGACATGTTAATTAAATTTAAAGATTAATTAAATATATACTCTGATATAACTTCGTTGATGTTATTGTGTACGAATTATTACTTATTAGACGACAAAAACGATAATACTGCTTTTGACGATATTGTTTAATAACTGATAAACTAATAAGCTGGTATTTTATCAAAATAAAATATCTGTGCGTTAGAAATATATTTAAATTATCAACCAAAATTACAAAAGTAATATGTTAAAATTCTTTTAGAAAAGGAACATAAATTATTAACATTTTCATCACTGTATAATTAAAATGTTTTAAAACCGTTCTAGAACTTTTTAAAACTTAGACAATTTTAATATTTGGCTCAATTTAAACATATGAATACAATAGGAATCTCGGAGGCAATTCTTCTCTCAATGCTGGGAGATGACACTTTATATTCCGCTTTTAAATTTGTATCTCCGAGTTTAAGGAGAAACTCGCGATTTAGTCCGGTGTACGCGAAGTACATCGATTCTAGGCATGTTAGGATTCTGTTTAAGTTCTATTCGTTTACTCTGTCACACGATGTGTTTTTCCTGCGCAAATTAGTAGAACAGTGGCGCGGCATCAGCATACTTCCCATTAAACGCTGTTTGAAGGAGAATTTCAATACTTTACGCGGCTTCAGCTGTTTAGACTTTGCGCTGAATGTTCTCCGCGAAGACAAACAGTCTGTATTTTGGTACTGGAAAATTAAGCAACAAGATTACTTTTAAAAACCGATCAATATTTTACTGCCGTTTGCGGATTAAGATATATTTGAAAGAAAAGGAGACCGTTACGAAAATCTCAGCCTGATTATGAACGACGAATGGCAGACTGAGTATTTAGACGGGCCAGTCCAGGAACCATTTAAACTTGAGTGAGATAATTTTAATGAATCAATAATATATTCGTTAACTTTCTTTTTTAAAACTGGTGATTCTGTTCAAAATATTTGATAATATTAAGAACTAAGCCTTGATCTAGATTCTTCCCATTACTCAAATAGTATTACAATCTTAATCAATAACACATTATAGCATTCAACTCTTCAGATCATAGAAATGAAACGACTAAAACATCAAATATATATAGTAAACTTAATATATATAGTAAACTTCAGAAATATATTTCTAGAAAAGTAATCTCAAGAAAAGTAATAGCTCAATTCTATTTAACTGTAGTAAAAAAAGAATATTTGATGATTATGACGGAAGGTCGAATATTGAATTCAATCGTCCGTTGTCATCAATTACCACGATAGTTTGAATACTATCGTGATAATAAAACACAAATAGTTTAATAGTAAAGTTAATACATTTCCTTTCACTTCTCGTACGCGCGCCTGAGCATGATGACTGAGTATTCCTGCTCTGCCTTCGAGAGTTTGAGCGTGGTCATCCACGCCTGGTAGAACCTGTTGACCGTTTTCGTCATCTCCTCCAGTAAAATGTCCACTTTTTGTGTCCTATATATTTAATCCTTTAATTCTCTCTCCAATTCACTGACCCTGTCCTCGAGTTTGACCGCGATCCTTAAATTTACCGGTTCAATTATGGCGCTCACGTTGTTTATTAAGCTTGAAATGCTCTTTGACAAACTCTCCATTTGCTCGAGATATTCGGTCACGCTTGAACTTAAGTGGAGGGAATTTGTGTCCAATTCGCTCAAGTTAAGTTCATTTTTGTGTTTGGTTTTGGTCTGTTTCCTGTTTTGCTGTTTTTATACGTTCTCTTTGTTCGTTTGGTTGTGAGGAGCGGAGGGAATGTTTTGGAGTGGGTGGTAATGGTGGAGGGAGAATGTGGAATATGTTTAATAATTTTGTTTAGAACTGAATTAAATAATTATTAAAATAAAACAAAAATAAAATTAATTTTCAAAATGTCTAAAATTGATAAGAAGTCGTTTTTATACAAGGAAATGTATTGAGGAGTAAAACGCTTTATATACTTTATTTAAGTGCTCACTCTATTATTCGCTTCGTTTTAGAAAGCTCTATCAGCTCTATTACATCCACCAACACACAAAAATTATAACTATCTAATGAAAGCTAAAATTGTACTCAAATGGAGTTCATTTTTGGTTTTGGTTTGTTTCTTGTTTTGTTGTTTTTATTCGTTCTCTTTGTTCGTTTGGTTGTGAGGAGCGGAGGGAATGTTTTGGAGTGGGTGGTAATGGTGGAGGGAGAATGTGGAATATGTTTAATAATTTTGTTTAGAATTGAATTAAATAATTATTATAATAATTCAAAAATAAAATTAATTATCAAAATGTCTATAATTGAGTAGAAGTCTAGTTTTTATACAAGGAAATGTATTGAGGAGTAAACCGCGTAACTACTTTATTTAAATTTCTGTTTCTTGTTCCTCTGTTTTTATACGTCTGTTATATAAAACGACACTTTCAATTTTTGACTACTCCCAGGACCGAAAAGAATTAAATAGAAAAGAATAACTGATTATCAATCAAAAACCACTATATTCATTATGTGATTCAATATCTTCATAATATTACCATTAATTGGTGAGAAGCGAGTTTAATGAGTGATATTCATCATTGTTTCTACCAAATATATCTATATTGCTTGATTTCATGTTATTTATATTTATAGGTTTTGAAAAGTAGTCTGTTTTCTTAAAATTAGTATCTACATTGTCAAAATATTTCTTTTCCTAAATTAATTAAACATTTAAAGCATACTCAAAACAGCTAAAACCTCTTAGTTTATTTTAACTGTTCTGCAAGCAGCTCTTTATCTCTTAAATTCGTTTTTTATATTAGTTACAGATCATATAATCTAAAAACCTTATGTCATGTGCAATAGAAAATGAAAAGAACTTAAATAAGATTTTAAGTAATTTAGTGGTATACTTTTCGACATCTTATAATTGAAAACAAGTATTATTTCTAACAAATTCGGACAAATACTTGAATTCTTGATATTAAAATTACTAATTTAGACCATTAGCTATAATAATAGCATCAGCTATTCCATATTATATATTTGAATGATTTACAAATGAAATTTAACTTAAATATTATGTTTGTTTTAATAACAAAAACTATGCGAATTCAAACATAGAATTAAAAGCTAACAAATCTATTTCTTTCTGTAAAAGAATTTTTGCTTACTTTATAGTAATTAATCCGGGTTTATTTAAATATAATTATAGTGCACATATTTTATTTTTAGTCAAAATGCCTGTTTAAGTATTAAGCAATTCTTCTATTATCTAATTAGAAATAACATCTTTACTTTTGTTGTACGATAATAAAAGTAACATTAATGATGATAATTCCGATTTATTAATGTTAATTTGATCTTTAAATCGATCAACCTATTAAATATTGTTACTAATTATAGCAATTTAGAAGCAAGTATATCCTAATTATGAAGTTTATTTCGACTAATTAACGAAATAATCAATATGATCGTTCATTTTATTATATACTAATATTTATAACGCTGTCATATAATCTTGAGAATCTAAATTACGCAATTATTAAAAGAATTTGTAATCTAACTCAAACGTATCTTCTATTTACATTGTCCCAAATAAACTAATATATTTAAGAAATAATTATGTATAAAACTGAAGGAAATCATTATTTTATTCGTTTTACATTAAAATATAAAATTATTTTACTAATTAGCTATATTATTTAATCTATATTTATTAAGAACATGTTATGTGTTGTGTAAAGTGCTTATATGCAAATATATTATTTGATTAACATGTTAATTTAATGGCTGAGTCTATTTTGTTGTCTTAAATGAGTAACTATGTAATAAATGATTAATTTCTATGATTGTAATTATATATTTCTATTATGATATCAAAGCTATTATCATGAATTAAATCAAATATTGGTTTAATATATATGATGATATTTTGTATAGTACCTTCGCATAAAAAATCTTTAATCGAATTTATATAATTAATCATGTTGTTGAAATTTTTATATTTCTTATTTGCAATTTCCTCAAGAATTATTAAAAACTTAATTGGAAGTTAAATATAAATTTCAGGTTTAAGAAGAAATGTAAGAGCATTCCAAAACTGGTCTGGAGTCTCAGAATCTAACTATTATCTATTGTAAATTACGCGATTCAATTGTTTATGAATTGAAAACTTATATTCGATATATTTTTTCTTAAGATAAGCACAGACTATTGTGTATAGTCGTGTATGAGGTTTAGAATTATGTTGTTAAACGACATTACTTTGCTTAACAGATGCATTGTAATCCTAGTCATATTATACAGTCAATAATTTTTTTTGGTTTTAGACGACAACAATGCATTCTTAATTTTATATATTATTTTACTAATATTTAGTTGTTATTTATAAATCTTATACACCATCAATTAGTAGTTAACCATCTAGTGTAAGAATTTGATCATTTTTGTATAATAGAGGGATATTTTTGAGAAAGAATATGAGTTTACTCTGTGTTAAATTATTGATAATTGTTTAATTTAGCAATACTTAATTAAGACACATCCAGTCTTCGTAATAGTGATTATATGCAAAAATTTAATCAGAAAAACACAAAAATGTGTATAATTCTACCTATTCTAGCAAACTTTATTCTTTTTTGTGTCTCAACTGACCTTCAAATAAAGTCACTGACATTGAAGTGAAATATTTAGATTCATTTAATTTTATAATTTAGCAAACCATAAAATATTGCAATTCAATCCAAACATAACTATATTTTGATTTTCGTTTTCACTTGGGTATCGATTTATCGTTTCTGTTATTTGAATGAAGTTATTTATTTGGATCTATGAATATATTTATATTATAGAGTTTTAATATTTAGTTGAACATAATTAATTTTAAAATTTTGTTGCTTTCAATCCTAAATTAACATAACATCTTTCAAACCGAATATAAAACTAAACGGACTGAAAAAATCACACCCACGGTTTACCATTCGTCTAAAAGAAGTGTCCTCAAAAGAATTAACTGGTGTTCCATTCAACTTTAATGGATCAGTTTATATTTTCCGCCAGACTATTCAAGTTATATTTATATTTTACTTGTATGATCTTTAGATATGAGATTTCGTCTGTAAAAATATACGCGAAGTCAAGAACTCTTCGTGGATGTTTAATGATTGTCACAGCGTATTTATCTTGCGATATAAAACCGAACATAAACTAAACAAGTTAAAAATCACACCCACGGTTTCCACACACTGAGCCCAACGAAAACAGCGATAAACACAGCCGTTCCCAAAACGAACCACTGAATGTTCTTCACGGACTTGACGACGCTGTCATCTGTTACCGAACTGATTTGGATCTTCAAGTCGTTTACAAGCACCACTCCGCGTTAATTTACTAATTACTAAATCGTGATCGAATCGAATTGGTGTTTCGCGCAGTATTTGTTCTCGGTATTCGGGAACGGAGCTTGAGAAGTTATGTTTAGGGACGGGAAAGAATAAATGAACTACTGATTAGATTATGCTTAACCAGAACAAACGTTCGTAACGGAAACGCACACTTAATCGTTGGAAACGGACGCTGATGAGTCCATGTAGCAGTTAGTCTGAAGAGTTGTGGTTAGCGGATATATCTTCACAATCTGATTGTTCTTGTAAATCAACTGCTGCGCGTTCAAGTAATAAGAAGAAATTGTGCTACTTTTCTGAAGTACCTCCTCGCAATATGTTTCGTTTACTGAATCTGAGCAGGATAACCACTCGAAAGAAGAATTGAGCACTTATGAAGGCGTTGTAAAATCCAAAGTAAAAACCTAGCCCGTTCTAAAATCCTCAAACTCTTGAAACGACACTCGGGTAACCATTTTATCGTAGCTTAAAGGTATAAACGCGCTCATCGGGTTAGAACAATACACCATCGCCGGATTCATAGTATTCGTTAGTAGCAGCGATTTTCCGTATAGTTTAATACTCTAACTCGAATAGCAATCGAAAGTAGCCTGCAATGCATTTTTTACCTAGTTGGACTAATAAACACTAATATAATTGCCAACTCGAGTTAAAGTTCCGTCCCTATTTGGAATTTTACCTGGGACTATATACTACATATTCAAGTATCCAAAACTAGATGTTGCTAATGTTTGTACCATATTTTTACACCAAGCAATGGTTTCTGCCGTTGGCATCATTACGCAAGGGAATTTAGAATTTTATAGCATTTGAGCTGGTTTTAAACTATATTGTGGAGAATATTGCTAAAAACTCGGATACGCATAGAAATTAATCATTGCTTTTTTATCTAATGGATTGTTTGCATCAATGGTTGTTTAGGAATCTAGTGGATATTTGCATACTGATGGGGTACCAGATATTTAAAATATATCTGATACGCCAATCACCGGAATAGTTAGATTTTATCCGTACAATAACTGTACGTTATTTATACACGCTTTTCTGTTGAAGTCGAGTCTTCTTAAGTTAGATGCTGCCTCTGTTATCGTTTATTTTGCTTCTTAGAACTCCATAGTGTATATAGCGGATTTTGCCTTGAATGCGGAATTGCAGTTTGTAACCAAATCATCACAAGGAATTCTAATTTCTATTTCTTTGGTGTAGTCGTATTGTTAAAGTGAACTTAGAACGTAATTGAAGGTTCCAGTTTAAACTGATAATTTGTACATGTCTCCGTTCAGTTGTTTGCAAACTTTCAATTCTCTTGAATCGTCCGTTCGCGGAAACGCGTTAAATATAAGCTATCGTGTTTATACGTCTAAGATAACGGTTGTATTCGTCTGGAAGCATAATAGATTTAATGCATAAATAAAAATTATCATTTTGGATGTGAAATACCATATGTTAACACTATATGTTATTTTAACTTATATTGAAATTTTAACTTTTTAACATTTGGACAATAAAAATATTTTGAAATACAATACTTGATTTCGCCTAATAATTGCATTGTTCAATTGATATATTATATGTGTTTATACAATATTTCATTTAATGTACATTAACTTTATAAGTATATTATGATAATGTAACTGATTTTGAATTATTAGTAAATATAGTAATGACAGATACAATGACAGATACATTACGTTTACATTAAATTAAATCTATTGTGAATCTTGATAACATTGATAACATACTTTACTTGATAATAATTTATATTACTAGTATTCAAGTTTTGTTGATAAGCAGAGGTTGTGTGTTTAGATCTCTGAATCGAACATAATGGATCTGGATAAGTCATACTAATGATAAATAAATGCTGTTTTCTTAGTGATCATTGTTTAGAAAGGATCAGAGAAAAGGGGTGCAAAGATGTAATTTACATGTGATGTCGATGATAAATAAATATATAACATATATGGTATTACAAAGAAACGCTAACGTCCAACAAGAATACTTCCTACAATGTTTAATAGAATAGAGTTACTCACTAACTTATTATCTTATTAACATTAATGATTCTATTATTAATGATCATTATAATAAATTTTCATTCATTATATAAATTTTAATCATCTAAAAAGTATTTCGATTACAAAAATACATACAAAATACTGATATTGATGTTTATTCCGTCCGACATATTATAAAATAAATTATATATATATATGAAATGGAAAATATAATATTTAACTATCAAATATTCGATATTTCAAATATTATTTAAAATTACCGCTTCAAAATGCCACCTTGGTAGAAAACAACTAATTAAGTGAGTAAGGGAATGCAAACCGAGAGGCCTGGGTTTATAAAGGAGTTCTACTTGTACGATGATGGTACACTGCTTGAAAAGCGTCCCATTTGTTTGCCAAAAGTGGGCGACATCCCGCAATAGACCACAATTTAGATTTCGGTGACTGATATTAAGCTTCCGTACGATGTGAAGCTTCGTTTTCTGGATGCGATTAACCGCGACATTGATTCTTTTAACATTCAGCTCCAATCCGAGAATCCAGAGCATCAGCTGTAAAAGCACGAGTCCCTGGAGTCCATTGACCCTTAAATCCAGGTGCACCTCCGTTTACCATAGTCAACTTCAAATTTCACGGATATAAGCGCCTTCGTAAAAAGCTCCAAGTCAAAGCTCAAGCACGATTTCCCCCTCAAAATGCAGCCCGAGCCCTCCCGCTCAGTCTTCATCTCATACCTAGGCCGAAACTTCCAGTAGTCCCTTCAAATACTCCAATTGGAGCTCGTTTTCACGCACCAACGAAGGCAGTACGTTAAAAACGAGACCAGAACGGAAATGGGGAGGAAAGTGACCGTGAAAAAGTTCGTAACGGCCGAGGTCTTCCTCGGATTCTCGAAGATTTCCTGCGGACGGATGAAAAACGGGTCGAATATTTGCCAAATACAGTGGTGGGCCCTCGAAATGCTTTTTTGAATTAGGAAGAAGAATGAAGTTTATTATTTGAATCTTACTTATATCACTGCCCGGCTCAATAATGAGCTGGGTCTCCATCCTCATCAATACACTCCATGACTCTATTTACTATTGATTTGTAAAGTGCTTCAATCACATCAAGGCATGGTTGAGCCTTGGATAGCTGTGCTACAATAATTAAAGTATATAACACTGTATATACTTCAATAATAAGTTTCAACTTTACCCAACGTTGTATAATTTAACAATCAAGAAAATTGATTTCTCATTATGAAATGGAAGTGGAAGATCATAAATAAAATAACTGTTGTTTTAGAGTAGCATCAATATATTATTTAATGCTGGGCCCGACTAACCCACTTGATTCCATTCTTCAAGAAACAAAAATGCATTCATTATTTGAATATTGAGAATGAAAGCGACTGTAACTACCTGAATTATAATTCTAATTAAGCGAAGTACCAATACTTCATCTTGAGCTCCCGGTTGAGATTGAAAGAAAAAGTCCTCCATTGTTTTTCGTGATTAAGAAATACCTAAAATCGTTTAGATTGACCCAGGTGAAGATGAATATGGAGGTCCTCTGTAGGTCCAGTGCTTGCGCTACTAGTTATAAATTACATGTCGCGTCCGTACACCAATTGTTGGATCCTCTTATTCTTTTCTCCAATCAGGCTTAACTTCCATATATTTTCGAGATAAAATCTTTCATAAATTAGCTTTGTTGACTAAAACGTAGAAATTACACAGGGACATCTTAAACGAGTGATATAACTAGTTCAGATTGGTACAATATTTTATGAATTCCTTCGTTGGACCCAGAAATGAAGAGAATACAAACGCTTCAGAACTGCCTAAGTTTGTTAAGTGAATTAGTTGACCTTCCCTAAACATCTCCTACCGCGTTTATTTTTGTCATTGCCGTCCTTTTATTGCATGTGGTAATTTCTATTTTTCCTTTTTGGAATATTAAATACCGACTTTGAATAGTCGATTATGGTCTAATACGATCGAAATCATATTTTTGGCCCTCTTGTGTTAATGAGTAGTTCATGAATAATCTCCAACTTGAGATTATTTATTGGAATTTGTCATCCGCATTAGAAGTGGCAAAATATTTTAATATATAATTACTCACATAGTAAACAAGAAAAAGCAATTCCACCTCCCATAACTGTATTCGACTGCGAATTGAATAAATTGAGCGGAGAATTCACTTTGAAGGTCGAAAAACTCAAAGTTGAAGAAGAAATTGACGCGGTGAGACCCTACGACGTGTACGTAATGAGGAAATTCGAGCGCATCCTGGACCAGAGAATCAGAGAAAGGGACCAACAAACACTGGATTTGGTCAACGATAAAGGGAACACGATAGAGCTGGCAGAGTGAAGAACAATATTATTATTTATATTAATAAAAGTTTGTATAGATATGAACTTGTAAAGAATTATTAAAGAATAAGAAATTAAAAACCTGATGAATATGGCCAACAGCAAAACCATGACCATTGACAGTGAATCTGGAGTCAAAAAATTTGATGTGGATTTTGGAACTTTTCAGAAGAAAATATAGAGGTGTGTAAGTGATAGTATGTACTGTTATTTCATATGTCATCTCATCTATTTCCAAAATATTCCGCTCGAATCCCTGTCCGGGCGCAATCCACCCCATAAATGACCAACTTGAAACTTATCTCAGAAACTAGCTAAAGACACGCGGATTTCACTAAACTCAATTATTATTGATGTATTTCTTATCCTAGCACTCACTAGCACTCATCTGCGCTTTAGAAAATGATACTATCTTGTATTTTACCCATTCAAAACGCAAAGTCTATGCCAATTATTAAATAAATAGTATGCACAACTATATGCAACAATAATATATAAAAGCCGTCAGAAAGATACTTTCCCAATACACAGTATTATAAATAATATTGAAAATATACCACATTTTGAGGAGAAAATATGAAGTGAAATTAACATCATATTACCGATACTTACTAATAATGGCCTTCATTTGACTAATAATTTGGAAACATGAAATTATAAAAATATATGAATTAAACACTAATTATAGTCGTATAAATGAATTATATTAATAAAATATTTCATGTCCACTCCAAATGAATCGCCACAAAACTTATAAATGAATCCTACTATCAAGTTAGCGTTTAAACAACTGTAAAACTATAGAAGTGAGCAATATTTACATTTCCCATGTTTATAAAAAATTATACTTTTGTTTCCTAGCAAGCAGTATATTAGTAGTATATTAACTAGTATTCTATTAAATTTAATGACAAAAGTACAGATTAGTATATTAATTTAAACTTTATTATCAATTACCTGATTTATATAGTTAAATTATTATGTTATAGTTCCACTTACTAAATTCATATAAATATGATTACTTGTTTTTATAATTAGTGTTTAAACAATATCAAACAATATTTATTGAAATATATTTGTCAATCATGTGATTAATATTTATTTTACAAGCTTAGAAACAATTATATTAGTATACTCTTCTTACTAAGTTAAGACTTCATTATTCTAATATGAAATGAGTTTAAATGGTTATAATAATAACAGTATTCATCATAAGCACAAATATACACAATATAGTAAATTAAATTAAGATTTATACGATCTTCATTCAAAATACTTTTGGTGTGAAATATATTAACATAACAGAATATGAAAATGCAAAATGATTTGTCAAATTATCTCAATATATCTCATTAAAATGGAGAAAATGAAGATCTTCATCAATCAAAACACAAAATTGGATATATTTTAGCTGCTGGCCCAGCATGGGCTAATATAAAGAACCCCCACTATAAACAGATGAAAAAGATACTATTCCAGCAAATATTCACTATTTTCAGATTTGTCGATGGTCGTGCAAAACCAATTAGAACATATGCGATATTGCATTTTTTAACATTAACCATAAATGAATAAATATTGAATAACATGTATATAATGTCATGTTTCTTTTTTGATCCAGTTTATTAGAGAAAGAAGGGTTAAATAAAATATAAGTAGACATATTCTCCTTTGTTATACATTAATATATAATACACAGTATATGCACCATATACACTCTTTAAGATTTATGAACTAATATTTGTAATTTTTTCGTGTATATACTATACTATAAATTATTATATATTAAAATTTTAATGTAAAAACTCGAATATATTTATTTGCCAATATATTTATAACAGTTGCGCTTCTATTCAAATTTTTTAAAGTATATTCTGTAAACCTCTCCACTTTAATGCTAATATATATTTAACTATCACTAACATTAAACTGTTTCACCGATGAATCTTATGTTGTACTATCTAAACAGACCAGAATGCCGACCTTTACCGCAACTTTGCTTTCCGATAATTCCAAAGACGCCCTATTATGTAACCAACTTGTAGGTTAGTCGTATCAGATTTCCCTGGACTTCGGCGGCTTTGCGTACACCTACCCCACTTTGAACGTCCTGACCAGCGCGGTGTCCCTGACTTTCCCGTGCGCTGACGTAAACAACTGCGATGCCGCGTTTCTGGCGACTTCTGTCTCCTTCAAGCTCACCTTCCCGGACACGAACACGATAGTCGAGGATGCCGTGTCCACCTTCGCGATAGACAAGTACAACCGCCTGAACTGCCTCTACAACCAGCTGATTTCGTACAACGGAAATACGAAGGATATTAAGATAACTGCAGATGCTCAGAACTGCTAGTTCTAGATCCAGACCAGTCAGATGGCGACTTTGAAGCTGAAGGTGTACCCGAAGTTCGTGATCTCGAAGCAGTTCCCTCTTACTGGAGTTACTAATATCGGCTAATTATTTACCAACATGGTGATGAACTGCGACGCCGACTTCACCGGTACGTAAAAACGTGTTTGTAACAGAATATTACATATGTTTTAGATTTCATTAGATAATAGAGCCGAGATCACGTTGTCTCTTCCAGCGATTATTCCAGGAAACACGGCACTATACGATAGATAATCCGAAATCTCCTTATTTTCACCGATCAAAACAATTTCATCATCTTTTGTAGATCAGTTCGATTGTTATATTTCACAAGAAGCTGTTTTCTTTCAAAATATGATAAGATTATCATTTATTTTGAATTAATCAATGACATACTGCACTCAACCAACAGATTAATATATTGGGAATTATGATAAAGTAGTACAAATAGTAAAAATTATGGATAATGATTATAATGATATAGAATTTAAATTTGTTGGAATTAAGGCTCAACTTCACACAACAAAAATATGGTTGGAATGTTAAAATGAAGAAGATGGCGAATCGTTATGTATAGAAAAAATTAAAGCTGCTATGAACATGAAATATTTTAGTGGAGTTATTTCGAGGGAATTTTATTAAGGTTTAACGATTATTAAATAAGTTTAAAATTCAATTATTGCACGTTAGACTGAATACGAAAATGCAATTGTAATTATGAATACAACACAGTTATGTTTTACAACAACTAATATAGGAGATCCAATAGATTTTTATTAGGTATAAATAGAACTTGTTATTGGGGTTCCTAGGTTCTTTCCAGATTAGCATTAAGAAGTATTCAGCATATAATCATAAGTATATTTCCCCAGTGTTAAATAAGGTATTGTGGGAAAATACTGTTTTGATTATTCACTGACACAACCTTAGATAATGTTGTATTAAAAGATTTACGATAATCAAAATCAAGTAACAGGAATTATCAATTTTATGGGAACACAAATAGCTATAAATCAATTAAAAATAGAATCTAGCAAATCCTAATATAATTATATGGCTATAGCCTCATCTATTATAATTTCTTCCTCGATTATTTGGTTTTTTATTAGTTATAAATTACTCAAATGAAAGTGATAATGTTAAAATTTTATATAGATATAATATTAAACATTTAATAAATTTGCAAAATGAAACTATATTTCAAGCTCCCAATCTTAAGATTGGTCAGAATA
This sequence comes from Hexamita inflata, assembly GCA_963988835.1. Taxonomy (NCBI): domain Eukaryota; phylum Fornicata; order Diplomonadida; family Hexamitidae; genus Hexamita; species Hexamita inflata. Next base: position 28,870 of record CAXDID010001176.1, read on the forward strand.
TTCTTTTGCTTGGACCCATAGTTGAGTGGACATAAACTACCTTTATGTTTTACCACCCTTTCTTGAGGTTGTCTACAAGTGTGTTTACTGCCATCATGATATTTCGTTGGATATCTTCTGGCTTGTCAGAAACTTGACCGACTGGCCAGTTGAGACCGAGAACCTTCTTGAATTGGATACGAATGGTTCTGAGCATTTCGTCTACCTTGTTCTTGAGGTTGTCAGTTGGCTCGAGTGGGAGTGGCTATCTGTTGATCTTGGTGAGGGTTGGACCGAGGACCTTGACGATGTTCTTGATCTGAGACTTGGAGCAGAGGATGATGTCGTACTTCTTAGCCCATCTCTTGATTGGACCTGGCTTGGTCTTGTCATAGGTGGAGGCGAGGGTGTCGAATGGAACATACTCGATCTTTTCGGCTTGGCAACGGTTGACGTCGTTGGCGTCAGCGAGGACGAGGATTCTAGTGTTGGTCTTTGGAAGGTTTGGAAGAACGAGGGCGGCGTTGAAACGGGGATCTTTCTTTGGATCGTAGTTCTTGAGACCGACTTAGAGTTCGATGGTTTCAGTGAACTTATATTGCTTTGGAGTTCTGGCTGGCTTTTCGGCCTTGATGATCTGTCCAGCATGATCGAGTTCAGCCTTCTTGGCAGTGCGGATGAAGAAGTCACCGCAGTCTTGTCCCTTGGCATACTTTTCAATGTTGACGAGTGTTTCTCTGAGTTTTTGTTGGTTGATTTGTGTCATTTATGTAGAAATTAAAGGAAGGTGGTGTGGAAACACGTTTTAGCTCATTCATCTCATTTTTATTTTGCATGATTTTATTTATATTTTCACTTTCAAAATTTGATGTAGAAAGCGAATGATCAGATTATACAGGTAGCGGAGGAGATTATTTCGCGTCTTCCCGCTAATATTCAGACCAAGTACTTCATGCTGAAGACCATTATCATGAAGCAAGCAATTGAAACCCATTAAAGCCTGCCACCACAGGACACACAGTAGAAAGCGGACCTTGAGGAGTCCCTCAAGCAATCCCTAACGGAACTCTCCGAGCAACAGCCCCCAAATCGCGTTCGCTTCGCCCCCGTCGCCGACTCTCTCCTCTCAACTGTTGTGAACGAAGAACCTGTTTTTGAAGAGCCTCAAATAAAGAAGAAGAAACCTTAAGTCCCGAAACCTGTTCAGAAACCTTAAGTATTTTAGAATAAGAATATTCAAACTGATATAATTGATCAGAAGAAAATTACATTCAACGATTTGAGTTCTGAGGAGCAGCGCGAAATCGCCCAGTTCGTAATTCAGAACAACCAAATCAAAACGGCCAATAAACAAACGAACACAGAAAACGCACAATCAAATTAACTGCCTCAAACAACAACTACTCAAAACACAAAACAAAATAACGAATCGCAAACAGAATTTGAATAGTTCCAAGTAGTGTAACAAACGCAAACGCAAATTGAGGCGCGCTCGATTGAAATGCAAACGGAGCCGGACGAGAACATGCAGATAAACTCAATCCTGCACAAAATCCTGAAGCAGCACACCCAGGTGGTGCTTACCCCAATCCCAAATCAACTGATCAAACTCACCGAACTACTCACCAGATACAAACAGATTCAAAACGAATTCGAAAACAGCAAAACGGACAAAATTAAACAAGACAAAGAATTCGAAGAATCGCAGAAATACGTTCAAGAACTGCTCAAACAACTCGAAGAATACAAATTCCTGCAAAACCAGAATCAAAGCCTCGAACAAAAACTACTCGCACTGCAATAAATAGTTGAAGACCTGAAGCTTAAAGAAAACGAAACACAAATCCTGTTCACCAAATGCCAAGACGCATATTTCCAATCACTGAGAGCACTCAAAACACAGTCAGACCAACACATCACAAAACTATAGGAACAACTCGCTGTACTCTTCGACCAACTCAGAAGAATGCGAAAAATCGATTCATTCGACGAAGAAATCAAAAGCGTGTTTGACAGTTTGCTGAACTAAGATGATTGAGTATATTTTATTGAAATTCCATAATCTGAGCTTTAATTTTTATGATTATAATTAATAAAGTTAGTTAACAAATTAATTTTGTTATCACTCGACAAATATAACAGGTGTAATGTAATTTTCTCCTTTACATTAATCAAGACCTACCTACCCTAACATAAACTTGCCATTGATGTATTTTATTATTGAAGATTAATTTCCTTGCTTACTATCACAAATTGAATATAAATATCCAACTCCAGGTAACTTAAAATTGCTGTATTAGCTCTACATAAATGAAGGTCTTTTATCATTCTGTTTAAAGTGAATAATGTTAATTTTATTGTTTTAATCAGTTAGATTAGTTGAACCAGGTTCAATAACAGGCGCCTTAGAAACAATAAGAGCTTAATACCCCATTATATAGGAATAATATGTTTCTACACCCATTTCTTTCATTACTAGCAAAGGTAGATCATTAGTAAGTTCATGTTTATGAATGCAGTTTATGAGTCTAACGCAAGCAACTACCTTTGAAACAGTGTCCTTTATCAAGGTTATCAACTAAATTCTTGTTGAATTGATAGGATAGGTATCGAAGATTAAAAGATTGACACAAAGATTTTTTAATTGAATATCAGTTAGAGAATTTAAATTTTGAATTTTGTCTATATACTTATCGATTGCGAAATAGATAGTGGTATTGTATATATAGGCTTTCATAACATATTACCACATTGATTGTGTAATACCAATTTAGAAATATTATTCAAGTCCATGCATGCAAATAGGTAATTTTTTAAACTCCGTGTATGTATCATATATGTTGATATAAAATTTGAATCCCTTTCCAGATTGGGTTCCTTCTAGTGTATTCATTTCATGCATTATTTACTCAAGTGTTTGTTCAGTTTTTTGTCTCAAAATGTTCATAAATCGTTTGAATGCAAGTTCTAAGGTTGGATAATTTTCAAATTTTCTGCGAGAGTATGTATCAAGTTTTGTTTGTGTATTATAAATATAATTTTAAAACTTTTTTACGACAACAAAGCCATTTTACGATTTCGCAATTTTAATAATCATCATACCAAGTTTTCCATTAACTTCTCTGAAACCAATCACATTACATGGAATATTTTTGAAGTGCACAATATATTCACAAACTGAAAACAATGGATTGATTTCTTACTTGATTTATTCGTTGATTTGCTACTCTGTGATCTAGGAGATAAGCTTCTTGTCACTCTCGGTTGGAGTAAGATGGATCATCTCTGGAATCTGTAGTAAATGCTTAACCGAAACTGTGAGTTGATGTTTAGCACATAATTAGTCTAGAATTTGATCGTACTCATAGACTATTTAAACTTGGTTCAATGCGAGTTAGAGCTTATCTCTTTCAATATTTTCGAGTATCGAGTAGAGATAATGTTTTAAAACCGCTTTATATTACAAGTTATTATTGAGAGGTGGAGTAGCTACCACAAAGGCTGTGACGAGATCTAAAATAAGATCTTATTGTTCAATAAGTGGTTTTAGTTCTGTCAGCAGCCTCACAGCACTTTCCTCTTCATTATTATTCAGCTCTAGAGGTCTTTAAATAAGACGAATTAAGCTGACCACGTTATCTTTATTGAACACCTTAGCAGGAATGATAAGTAAAACATTTTAAGTTTTTAATGCTAACTATAATAAGGTTTAAGCATCTAAGCTTATGCCAATCTAACTAAGTGATTCAAAAATATTATAATGATACACTGTAGGTTCTTATATTACCAACTCAAGACTGTCTTTTGGATTGAATTCAGTAACTTTTAAGTGTTAACTTAGTTCTAAAAGCAATTCTTATTAATTACAAATATACGAAGTTATAGAAACGAAAAATAGTTATACCAGTCTCAAATCTGGATTAATTTTCATATTTTTGATTTCTTGTATGATATTATGTTTCATCATGTGTCTAGCCATCATTGTTTAATTATATCCCAGAGATATGGCTGATTTAATGAGTTCTGTGTTTTGGAGTGCATAACAGCTTATTATAATGAGGTTGAATGGCATATATTATTCTGGATTTCTATAATTCTGTCTTTCTTCTTCAATAAGGAATAAATCGCAGTGTTTCTCCATTAAAAATCTAAGGTTGTACTCATCTTATGACCTGAATAGTGTGCGTTTTGAGGATATTTTTCTGAATTCGACTTTTTTCTCATCAAAATACCTAAGTAAATCTGTACACCAAGCTGCAAAGTGTACTGGTGTGAATCCATGTTTATTTTCTTATTCGAGTAAAGATTTTATGTCTACTTTCTGATCTATCATCTTAAAGTCATCTATAAACTTCTAATATGATTAACTTTGAGCCTATTTGATAATAAAGTGACTGATATAATAATGAAGCACGTTATTATTCTCAATATCCACCGATTTATCTTATTATGCCAACAATTAGATGTTGAAGCAGTTGTTGGCAGCAGCCGCCATAAACGGAGTGAGGCCTTCTTCGTTCTGCTATAAAATTAAAATGTCTAGAACGTTCAGTTTCTAGCATAGTTTAATTGCGGTATCAATATCAGAACGATATGGATGAACGGGGGGAGTTTATTATATACGTTGTAAATATAAATATTATTCGAAATTGTTACGTTAGGGTTGTTATTATTGCTGACCTACTTTAGCAATAAGGTGCAAAAGATTATCCGAACCTAGCTTGGCTAGTAAAATAGCCTTTGCTTTAGTAGCACCAAATGCTTCTTCCATGTTTTCTAAAATTGCTGAAATATGTTCTTTTTTAGTTGATACATTAATAAAATATAGAATTGCTTAGGCCTGTGCTTCAAGTGAGTTAATTTACGACAGTACTTTCAAGAAATGCTTTGCATGAACTTCAAAGTCCTACTATTCACTCAATGCAAAGAATATATCAGAAAGTGCGTAAAATCCCTCTGAGTCATATTACATCAGCATCATATTGTTTTTTATAAGATCAAACTATTCCAGAATTGCGAGTTTTAAGTAGTGGAAGGCTGTTTTTTCAACACGCTTTTATTACATAAGTTGGTCTTTTTGGTTACAATTTTATAATATTATTGGTTCTCTGAAAACTGGCTCTTTGGATTAGAGATTACCACCACCAATTTAATAACTCCATTCAGTTGATGATTGGATTCCTGTAGATTATACGAAGTTAGAGATTTTGTAGTTAATTTCTTTTGATATCTTATCGAACTCAGATTCCATAATTCGCTCTTAAACAATGTTTTTCTTGGTCTTAAGAGGTTGTATATTAGCTATAAACTCATTAAGTACTTCCAATGACATAAACTTAGCTTTCGTCGCCATAAAATTTTGCATGAACTGTAATTCACTATCAATTTGTCCTGACATAAGTTTTGTGCACTAAATGCATTTAAGGACAATTTTATTGAGCTATTATAAGTAATTTTGAAGTTACTCAACACCAACGTAGCTAGAAATAAGCCCCTATTGTGTGACTTACTGATTAAACTCAGTTTTGGACTCTTGAACTTAATTATTTTACAAATTCAGTTAGTTATTATTAATATTTTGCAATTTGTCACTTATATTATGCATCTGATCAAATGTGGTGATAATGAATACATGAAGACACTTATTCTCTTGTATAGAAGATTCGTAGTTTAGAAATACCAGATCTAAGAGTTAGATAACGAACGGAATCTGCCATTCATATTAATAATTAATACAACTCAGCACTTCTGCTGGCGTGTCGACATATTAAATTAGTTCTGTATTAAAGTCAATGAAGTTGATACCCCAGAAGATTGTAGAAGTAAGGTTAGAAATAAGCTTAATTTTCGTGATTTTACAAATATTTACTAAATAATTCATTGAATATCTTTAATTTGATGTACCAGAAATATTATAAATAGTGGCGAATACGTTAAGTAAGTCTTTGATGAAGGGCTTCATTTTATCCATTTCAACTTTCTTATGGAATACTTCTTACACATAAGTAATTCTGTCTATCCTTTCTTGATAGATTGAGCTTATAAGGAGCTGAGAGTAGACATAGTGCACATCATCTTCAGTTTATGTGAAGTGGTCAAAGATAACTTTAACTAATGAATCAAATAGCTTATCATCAAACAAAGATCCGACTCTTTAATAATCTGTGCTTGACTTTGAAAAGCAGAAACCACGCTTAACAAAAATGTTCATGGCGTCAACATTGTGAAAAGTTACCAACTGCCCGAATATATCATCATTATACAGATTAATACTCGTGTTTGATTGTGTGAACTTTTGAATAAGTTTTGTGACGTCATTCTGATTCATTTTAGGAAGCACATACTTCAAAGTATCCGGTTTTGCATGTATTAAGTTCTTCAGAATCTCACAACTTTCGAGGTCGATGTACTTATTAAACTTATAAAAGTTTGAGTAGTCGATTGAGATTGTTGACATTAGATAATATAAAATCTTTTTGTTCTTACTAATCAAAGCGGAGATGAAACTGTAGCCTGCATCTAGCTTGCCTACAAGTGTCTAAATACGCTTTACTATTGTTATATCATCGTTAATGTTGGAGCATGCACCGATGGCGACCTAAATTTTTTGCTCAACATTTTAGATAAGACCAGATAAACCTTGCTTTATTGCGGTGCTTACTGCATTCAAGAAACCTGTATTGCAGGTAAATGCAGCAAAAGCTATCGGATTAAACTAAACATTAGTGATCTTGGCCATAGTTATTCCTACTTTTATATCTTTTTCCTTCAATTTATTGTTTAGGGCTATTTAGCCAAGTTAACCAAATGTTTGTTGAACACATTATAGTTGGTTAATAACAAAATATAAGAACTGTGTGTTCTTATGCATCATAGCCAGCGGAATACAACTGATATATTTTTACTTCAGATTTCCTTAAACGAAGCTCTAATTTTCTTCGGTTTACTTCTATTCAATTCTGTATAGCTCTTCGATGTATATTTATTCAATTTCTGGAGAAGAAGCTAACACATCAACTATAGGAGTGCTTTCAGAAGTTTAGCCAATAATTTTGTTTATTATAGTTTGTTCTTTCCATTTTATTTCAGTGATAACAATTGTCTGGATCTAGTCTAACTATTTTAAAACGTTCTTCAAAAACTAAACTTTATCTTTCTGGGAGTTGGCAACTTTATACAGAAGAAACTGAGATTCTATAACATCTAAGAGATGTTTATGTTTAAGAGGATTCATCTTTTCGGCCCATGTAACTAAATCTCTTGCAAAATCCTTTTACCCAAGGTTGGCTTCAACTTATTTCACTTCAGTGTCGAATAATACTGTGCATTCAAAATTGCTCTCTTTGTTGATTGTGAGGTCGGCAAATGCTGAATTCTTCGTCTTTTCCCTTAAACTTGTTGGTCATCACTTTCCTGCATGCTTTTGGGAGGATTTTACAGGGTTGTGGGCATTACATCTCTTCTCTGGCTTAGCTACTGAGTATTATTCCAACTTTTTCTATTTCAACTCCAACTGGTTCATATACGTCAGCGAAGCACTGAATTTGGGATAGTTTTAAATTTACAGGTTGAATCATTGGGTTGTATTTTGTGCGGTCATCTGGTGTGGTTGCTTCGTGCCCAATTTCGAATTTTCTGGCTCTGACGGTTTGTTGCATGAATATTTTGAAGTCGTATCCCGGTTGAACTTTGGGGAGTGGGATATCCTCTTCAATTTGGTACAGATTTCCTTCCGCTACCACGTAGTTGTTTTGAGCAACGAAGAGTGTTCTGGGCCTCTTCACTGCTCTGGTTGTGAGCGAGAATTGCTGCTCCTTTATGTAAAACGAGGCGAATTTTGAGTTAAAATCTGGAATATTTTAATATTTTTGCTCCGTTTTTTGCTCTTCTTTTTCTTCAGTTTCTTCTCTTTCCTCGAACTGATTTTCGGGATTTTCGAGCGGTTCACGTTTATTTTAACGTTTTTTGGGCGATTTTGTTTTGTTCGGCCTTGACCCGAACATTTTCATGGAGTAATCCAACGGTGATGCGAATTGTAACATCTTCACGGTTGATTGGAGTGGATAATATCTTATATCTAAAGTAAAATTAATTTTTGTTGATGCATATCATATATCTATTTTTCATTTGAAGTAAAGCAACTTTTGAAAGGAAAGATGTAAAAAAGCCTTGTGAAGTTATAAATGTTTCTAAGTAACAATTTCTCTATTAAGTGGGGGTAAAAATATATGTATTCGGGGTGGCATATTTTTGATTTTGTAACTTAAAATTATATGAAGCGCTTACTCACTAAAGAAACAAGATAAAATAATTTGGGAGTTTTATTTTGTACAGATTGATATTAAAATACAACTGCTCACTAAACAGGATCATTTTTGGAAATATTGAATAATAAAAACTATTTTCATCGTTGGTCATTACCGCACTACTTAATAAAGTGAGAATTTCATTTTGGTAGTTATTAAAGTGTTTTGAAGCTTCAACTAGCAACATTCATATTTAAATCAGACTAAATTATATATTATATAATTCAATCTGGAACTAACTGTTACTAAATCTAGGTTTAAATAATTTATTATCTTTTTATATCTTATCAATAATTCAATTTATGATCAATTTGTGGTTGAAAATTAGCAACTTAAGTATTATTAATGCATTTTGAAGGTGTTATTAATACTGTACTGCTTCATAGCTGACTGGATTAAAATTATTATTAAACAAAATTGCTCTAGATTTCTTTGTTGTAATAAACAATTTTGTTTTATATTAAGGTTGCATAAGTTTGTGGTCTAATATCAAAATATATTTGGAGAGCGCAGCAATACCTTTAATAGGATAAAGATAATGTTCGATCTAAGAAATAAATTTTGATGCTTCAATCTATATTTTATGGAAATTTCTATAATATCAAGATATCTGATTTGAAGACGTTTTGGAAACCGAAGTTCTTTCAATAACAAGTTGGTTTCAGCAGGTGCTTGAAAACTCCATATTGGGAGGGCTATATTAAGAAGCGCAACTAATTATGTCTATTTACAAGATGCTATGTAATCTTAAAAGTTTTGGAACAGACAAAGTTTATTCACATGTCGTGTCGACTAAAATCAGGTGTTCAGTTCTTTGATAGGAGTGGATAAAAATGAAATGAAAGTGCTAAGTAGTGATTTTCATATTACTATGTCAGTACAATAATATTACTATTTCAACACTCCAACATGATTATTTAGATGGCCGATACCATATGTAAAAATCAATGAAATATTGGATATCTATAAATACTAACGTAATATACGTAATATACTAACGTATCTGAACATTCAAACAGAATTATCACTGTAATATTTTTTAACTTTTTTTTGGAATCTTGGAGTGAAATTTTGTAAATATTGTGCATTGTGTACCCTTCGAAATATTAAAGTAAAATAATCCTAGAATTTTTCTTCTCTCCTTACCTCTCATAAAAGTGTTATTTTGGTCTTTTCTAGTGTCCCTTGACTACTAGAATCAATCTGATGCACCATGTTATAAATATCCGTAACTGTATTAGATATACGGCATAATGTAACTACAGTCTCAATAGACTTTGAAAAATGATCAAAAATTCAGATCCAAAATAATTTGAACAAAGTTATTGAACGCATCAAAGTTACTATTATAGTGTTATTTCTTTTCCGGTAATCAGAGATTATTTACAGATTTAAAATGAAAGTAAAAAGCCACTCATTTAATCATTTTTCCAATAATAATATCTTTTCAGCCAGGGTTGTTTTCAAAAAATGTTTTCAAAAAATGAAATCGATACTATTTTTGTGTAAATTATTTAAGATTCTTCATCAGTGAGTACAGAGCTGATAAATAAATACAATACTAACATGGATTCGTTTGCAGCACAGGTTCTACACAAATATCACGATCTCACAACACACATGGAATTCCAGAGAGCAATCGACATTATGTATGTGTGTGGTATTTATACCCGCGAGTGGTTTTAATATTTTAAACATTTTTTGACCACAAGAGTGAACTGTTCGGCTTATTTTGAAATGTTAGTTAGTAACATTAAAACTAACGTCATTTATAACTATATATTATCTTTCTACGTTATATTTCAGTGCTCTGAGCAAAATATTGTATATTAAATGTTTAAATTACCCCCTTAACATCATTTTAAAGCTAACAGAATATTTATAAATATTTCAAATATTTTAAGTGAAGTGGAAATACAGTATATTGTTATTTTTATAATACTATAATACGTCAATCCCCACAAAATAAATAAAAGTAACGTGTTTGTAACGTCTAACGTATTATATATTTCTAAAAAATTAATGTAAAAATTAAATATTCAATCTATTCATATCCAAAATGATAAATAACCAAATACATCATGTAAAACACAATAACACGCAACTCCTCTACTCAACCAAATACTTTTATCAACAAAATATCTCCAAAACAAACTCCATTATTTCGAAGGAGCTAACGGAGATTCTGTGAGAAGGTTTGACGTGTGATAATGCCTGATATTTGGTTAGAGAGGAATGCTGTTGTTTTCTTATTGATCATCGTTTAGTAAGGAAATGTGATCATCAGAGAAAAATGGTTGGCCAGTAAAGACGTAATTTATATTTCTAAAAAATAAATGATAAGTATGCTAGGTAACTTTCGTAAATTAAAAACCTGTTTCACATGTATCACATGTATGGCCTCTAAACCTGTATCACTAATTTTAGTAATAATTATAGCATTAAGAATTACTATGAACGGTTTTCAACAAAATAAATGATAATACACGCATGTGTATAGCATTATGTATAAACAAATTGCTTTGTGCAAATTTAGTCCTACTATAGAGTATATATAACAAATAATTTCCTTTATATTGTAATAATATCAGTTTGACGTCAATTAATTTACCAAACGAATGGTAATGAATGTATTGTAAAACTCAGTATCATTTTATATCTGATTATATTCCTTTCAAAATAATTCAGAAATACTAAGTTTACGAACATGATTTAAATATTTCCACTTCTCAAATGTTTTGTGTATTGCTTTCATAACAAAGTTCATCTTTGTAAGATAGCCTTGAGGTTCTTAAAAATATCCCTGATCTTACGTGGACTCCAGAAATTCCAAAATTTCTCCTAAACAAGTCCCAAGAACACATTGATAAGTATTTTGCTCCAAAACTCCAAAGTAAGCAAATACCACCACACGTGCATAGGAGTATTCCTAAATACAGTACTGAAGATTATTCTTCTAATAAAGACTTCGACTGGACTGTACAAAACCCCAAATGTGTGAATTATGTTGAATCAATGGAACATTGCGTTGCGACTGAACCCTTTGCTACCATAAACATGCTGAGCGACATAATGTGCCTCCGTAAATACGATAACGAAAGAGTGCGTTATTCTCACCAATACTACCTTAGTTGTTATGGTTAAGGAACTGGATGCGAGAATACTGAGTTCGGTTTCTCATATTTGGAAGCGCCTTATGGAACCGTACCAGCATCATGTGTAGCTTACACGTCTGGTTTAACTGGGGAAATCGGAAAATGCCCAAATAAGTGTGATGACGGTTCTGATCTTCCAAAACGCACTACTATAATCCATGGTGAAATGGTCACTTGGGGAAATAATGAGTGGGACGAGGGCGGTGAAAATTTTGTGAAGGAAGCGGTCAAGTTAAACCCAATCCAGTTCAGCTTCAAGGCATACAGTGACATAATATTCTACAGCGCAGGTATCTTTTCACATCAGTTCGGAGATTACATTGGCGACTTTAGAGGAGAAGTAATGGGCTGGGGAACGGAGAACGGAATTAAGTACTGGAAGCTCAAAATGTCATTCGGTGAGGAGTGGGGAGAAAATGGTTACTTGAGAATCGCTTAGTCAGATATCATGACCAAATTCTGGGAGTTCAGTCTGTGAGCTTACTTCAATAATATTAAATTCAACAATTATTAAAAAAATAATATAATAATCTAAAAAACAAGAATAGAGAGGAAAAATTAGGGCCACAACCAGTACTAAATTAATTAATAAAGTTAGCAAATCATGTGCCAACGACTTAGCGAGGGCCCTGCTCGAAGAACAAACGCTCTAATTTGAGTAAATGATAAAGACATGCGAGGAAATAGATTAAGAAAATTAATAGATCAGATTTTCTGTTAATTTATACATCAAAACAGTGTTCACTACTATAAATAAAAATAACATCCATTACCAGTTTTCGGTATCAACGATTGCAATAATTCTACATGTAGATAGGCTTGGTTAGTGTCAACAGCATACAAAGTTCTTTTCTTAACCATCTTTGGGCAAAGTTATGAATTTGTAAACGAGGCTTGTAAGCTGAAAGGATTCCCAGCCAGTCTTATGGATGACATCAGAAAATTATATTTTGACATTTTGAATTTGTGGAGTAGACACTATGATTACTTGTTAATGTTCTTATAAACACTTACTTTGGCCACAGTGAAGGAACTCATCGCGGAATTTAAATATCGCAAAGCACTCGAATTACTTGATAGCTTTATTAAGAAGGATGAAAACAAAGGAAATGTGAAAGTGGATCCATCTGAAAGAGAAAAATAACTTTAAAAACTATTCCCGCTCCCAAAGCAAACAGAATTAAAACTCAATTTCAGACCTTATCAAAAACAATTTTTCACTTTTACAGAGAAAGAAATATTCGACGCAATTTGCGAACTCGACACCACAAAGGCATGTGGTTCATGTGGTATCAGTAATAAATACATGGAAGGACATGAGATATAATAATCATTTCATAAAAAGCCTAAAGGCCTTGTTTGAAGAACTCTTTAACAATCCTATAAAAATGAGCGTAATATTGCCGATGTTTGAATTCAAAATAGCACTCATTCCTAAAGAGGATAAAATATCCAAGAGACCTGGTTGCATCCAAAACTCTTTCTGCAACGTTCTAAATTCAGTAATCTTGAAAAGAAAAGATCTTCTCCCGCGACAATTCTGCAAGGAACAACACTTATTTGATAAGAACAGCATGCAATAATGCAAATTGGATGCACGCAAGCTGTCTAAGAATTCAGTTGTGATGAAAATAGATATTCAAAATGCATTCAACGAAACCCAACTTGAAACATTGCTATACGGTATGGAAACGCAATTAGTACCAATGTAAACTCAACTCTACTTATGCGGCCTGATATAAGCGTAAAATTGCCGAGAGACAGCCTCTTACAACCTGGTTTAAGGAAACAATCTAAGTTCCTTGTGTTTTAGCTATGCGATCTAACCCATACTTGAGGAATTGAGAAAGAAATACCGAATAAGCTGTTATGCAGATGATATAATTATAGAAATTGGCCAAGACACGGAAAAGAATGTAATTCAATTCGCCACAAACCTACTTCTCCAAACATGGATTCACTATTAATGAGAAGAAACGTTTCTCAACGGCAAATGACAACATAGTTACCTTTGATGGTATTAACGTCTCATCAACTGAAAACGACCCAAGACTACACACCTCAAAGAAGCTTATTCAGACAGCCGATGAAATCTATTCACTTGTAGAACAACTTCTTGAAAGGGGACTAGGACGATCATAAACCCTGGGAATATTCTTAGTGTCTCTTATTCCAAAAATCAACTGGGCACTTCGTATAGAAGATTATGTTGAAGAAACAATTCAGGATTATAATAAAATTGACGAAATAATGGCACAAACATTCTACATGATAACTAACCCAAGATAATTCTCAGAGGAAGACTTCATGGGGAGAAACGATACGTCACAATTCAAAACTTCATCAACATTATGTCTACACCTCTGAACAGAAACGGTTTCAACTGTATATTGCCCGGCCGAAACTTTGAAGCTGCACAAAAAATCAACGCTGAGCAATTACAATACAAGGACCTATTCATTTAACTCAAAAAGCATAACGAATAATAAAACCACGCAACTCTTATTACTAACATGGATTCGTTTGCAGCACAGGTTCTACACAAATATCACGATCTCACAACACACATGGAATTCCAGAGAGCAATCGACATTATGTATGTGTGTGGTATTTATACCCGCGAGTGGTTTTAATATTTTAAACATTTTTTGACCACAAGAGTGAACTGTTCGGCTTATTTTGAAATGTTAGTTAGTAACATTAAAACTAACGTCATTTATAACTATATATTATCTTTCTACGTTATATTTCAGTGCTCTGAGCAAAATATTGTATATTAAATGTTTAAATTACCCCCTTAACATCATTTTAAAGCTAACAGAATATTTATAAATATTTCAAATATTTTAAGTGAAGTGGAAATACAGTATATTGTTATTTTTATAATACTATAATACGTCAATCCCCACAAAATAAATAAAAGTAACGTGTTTGTAACGTCTAACGTATTATATATTTCTAAAAAATTAATGTAAAAATTAAATATTCAATCTATTCATATCCAAAATGATAAATAACCAAATACATCATGTAAAACACAATAACACGCAACTCCTCTACTCAACCAAATACTTTTATCAACAAAATATCTCCAAAACAAACTCCATTATTTCGAAGGAGCTAACGGAGATTCTGTGAGAAGGTTTGACGTGTGATAATGCCTGATATTTGGTTAGAGAGGAATGCTGTTGTTTTCTTATTGATCATCGTTTAGTAAGGAAATGTGATCATCAGAGAAAAATGGTTGGCCAGTAAAGACGTAATTTATATTTCTAAAAAATAAATGATAAGTATGCTAGGTAACTTTCGTAAATTAAAAACCTGTTTCACATGTATCACATGTAGGGCTGTTATTTGGCTGTACCATACAGGTTTTACTTGGAAACTGTACCTTGTACAGCTGTATACAGTATACAGTTTTAATTTCTATACTGTATGAAATCATATGTAGAAACGTAATATTTGTCCAGTTTTAACATAATTTAACAATAATTTCGAAAATTATTTTTGCAATTATCAATATTGTGTTATATAATCTCTTTTATGGTCTATTTAAATATATTTAAGTCATAAAGACTTAAGTATCTTATAATTAACTGATATATTTATCTAATTTCTAGTGTTTTTCATTATTATGAATTATCTATAACTATTATGTATGTCATCAATAAATATAAGCATGTTGTGACATTATTACCTGATTGAAAAGTATTAATATGAAAATATTTCAAATATTATTAAATATACATTGTATTTGGAGTGGAGATGTTAACATGTTAATATATTTGTATTAAATTAATAGTACTGATGTTATATTGTTGTGATATACCATAGTTAATTGTAACTTTGTAATATTAAATTTCGAATTATCAAAAGTGTTCATTTAATGATCAATATCATATATTTCTATAGCATACTCTATATTCACTGGAGACATGTTGAAACTGAAAATACTAAGCACAAATAATATACACAAAAATTGGTGTGATACTAGAAAATGTAGTAAAGTATAAAATAATCTATAATACGTTGAAATATTTTAATATTCGCTTCCATTTTCAAAACTTATACAGCCAATACAAAAACCTGTATAAAACTTCATACAGGTTCATACAGGTCCTGTAGCAAACTGTATACAGCTACAGGTCAAAAATCGACCAATACTGTACCCATACAGCCAAATAACAGCCCTAATCACATGTATGGCCTCTAAACCTGTATCACTAATTTTAGTAATAATTATAGCATTAAGAATTACTATGAACGGTTTTCAACAAAATAAATGATAATACACGCATGTGTATAGCATTATGTATAAACAAATTGCTTTGTGCAAATTTAGTCCTACTATAGAGTATATATAACAAATAATTTCCTTTATATTGTAATAATATCAGTTTGACGTCAATTAATTTACCAAACGAATGGTAATGAATGTATTGTAAAACTCAGTATCATTTTATATCTGATTATATTCCTTTCAAAATAATTCAGAAATACTAAGTGTACGAACATGATTTAAATATTTCCACTTCTCAAATGTTTTGTGTATTGCTTTCATAACAAAGTTCATCTTTGTAAGATAGCCTTGAGGTTCTTAAAAATATCCCTGATCTTACGTGGACTCCAGAAATTCCAAAATTTCTCCTAAACAAGTCCCAAGAACACATTGATAAGTATTTTGCTCCAAAACTCCAAAGTAAGCAAATACCACCACACGTGCATAGGAGTATTCCTAAATACAGTACTGAAGATTATTCTTCTAATAAAGACTTCGACTGGACTGTACAAAACCCCAAATGTGTGAATTATGTTGAATCAATGGAACATTGCGTTGCG
This sequence comes from Hexamita inflata, assembly GCA_963988835.1. Taxonomy (NCBI): domain Eukaryota; phylum Fornicata; order Diplomonadida; family Hexamitidae; genus Hexamita; species Hexamita inflata. The sequence goes on from CAXDID010001176.1 coordinate 45,149, forward strand.
ACTGAACCCTTTGCTACCATAAACATGCTGAGCGACATAATGTGCCTCCGTAAATACGATAACGAAAGAGTGCGTTATTCTCACCAATACTACCTTAGTTGTTATGGTTAAGGAACTGGATGCGAGAATACTGAGTTCGGTTTCTCATATTTGGAAGCGCCTTATGGAACCGTACCAGCATCATGTGTAGCTTACACGTCTGGTTTAACTGGGGAAATCGGAAAATGCCCAAATAAGTGTGATGACGGTTCTGATCTTCCAAAACGCACTACTATAATCCATGGTGAAATGGTCACTTGGGGAAATAATGAGTGGGACGAGGGCGGTGAAAATTTTGTGAAGGAAGCGGTCAAGTTAAACCCAATCCAGTTCAGCTTCAAGGCATACAGTGACATAATATTCTACAGCGCAGGTATCTTTTCACATCAGTTCGGAGATTACATTGGCGACTTTAGAGGAGAAGTAATGGGCTGGGGAACGGAGAACGGAATTAAGTACTGGAAGCTCAAAATGTCATTCGGTGAGGAGTGGGGAGAAAATGGTTACTTGAGAATCGCTTAGTCAGATATCATGACCAAATTCTGGGAGTTCAGTCTGTGAGCTTACTTCAATAATATTAAATTCAACAATTATTAAAAAAATAATATAATAATCTAAAAAACAAGAATAGAGAGGAAAAATTAGGGCCACAACCAGTACTAAATTAATTAATAAAGTTAGCAAATCATGTGCCAACGACTTAGCGAGGGCCCTGCTCGAAGAACAAACGCTCTAATTTGAGTAAATGATAAAGACATGCGAGGAAATAGATTAAGAAAATTAATAGATCAGATTTTCTGTTAATTTATACATCAAAACAGTGTTCACTACTATAAATAAAAATAACATCCATTACCAGTTTTCGGTATCAACGATTGCAATAATTCTACATGTAGATAGGCTTGGTTAGTGTCAACAGCATACAAAGTTCTTTTCTTAACCATCTTTGGGCAAAGTTATGAATTTGTAAACGAGGCTTGTAAGCTGAAAGGATTCCCAGCCAGTCTTATGGATGACATCAGAAAATTATATTTTGACATTTTGAATTTGTGGAGTAGACACTATGATTACTTGTTAATGTTCTTATAAACCACTTACTTTGGCCACAGTGAAGGAACTCATCGCGGAATTTAAATATCGCAAAGCACTCGAATTACTTGATAGCTTTATTAAGAAGGATGAAAACAAAGGAAATGTGAAAGTGGATCCATCTGAAAGAGAAAAATAACTTTAAAAACTATTCCCGCTCCCAAAGCAAACAGAATTAAAACTCAATTTCAGACCTTATCAAAAACAATTTTTCACTTTTACAGAGAAAGAAATATTCGACGCAATTTGCGAACTCGACACCACAAAGGCATGTGGTTCATGTGGTATCAGTAATAAATACATGGAAGGACATGAGATATAATAATCATTTCATAAAAAGCCTAAAGGCCTTGTTTGAAGAACTCTTTAACAATCCTATAAAAATGAGCGTAATATTGCCGATGTTTGAATTCAAAATAGCACTCATTCCTAAAGAGGATAAAATATCCAAGAGACCTGGTTGCATCCAAAACTCTTTCTGCAACGTTCTAAATTCAGTAATCTTGAAAAGAAAAGATCTTCTCCCGCGACAATTCTGCAAGGAACAACACTTATTTGATAAGAACAGCATGCAATAATGCAAATTGGATGCACGCAAGCTGTCTAAGAATTCAGTTGTGATGAAAATAGATATTCAAAATGCATTCAACGAAACCCAACTTGAAACATTGCTATACGGTATGGAAACGCAATTAGTACCAATGTAAACTCAACTCTACTTATGCGGCCTGATATAAGCGTAAAATTGCCGAGAGACAGCCTCTTACAACCTGGTTTAAGGAAACAATCTAAGTTCCTTGTGTTTTAGCTATGCGATCTAACCCATACTTGAGGAATTGAGAAAGAAATACCGAATAAGCTGTTATGCAGATGATATAATTATAGAAATTGGCCAAGACACGGAAAAGAATGTAATTCAATTCGCCACAAACCTACTTCTCCAAACATGGATTCACTATTAATGAGAAGAAACGTTTCTCAACGGCAAATGACAACATAGTTACCTTTGATGGTATTAACGTCTCATCAACTGAAAACGACCCAAGACTACACACCTCAAAGAAGCTTATTCAGACAGCCGATGAAATCTATTCACTTGTAGAACAACTTCTTGAAAGGGGACTAGGACGATCATAAACCCTGGGAATATTCTTAGTGTCTCTTATTCCAAAAATCAACTGGGCACTTCGTATAGAAGATTATGTTGAAGAAACAATTCAGGATTATAATAAAATTGACGAAATAATGGCACAAACATTCTACATGATAACTAACCCAAGATAATTCTCAGAGGAAGACTTCATGGGGAGAAACGATACGTCACAATTCAAAACTTCATCAACATTATGTCTACACCTCTGAACAGAAACGGTTTCAACTGTATATTGCCCGGCCGAAACTTTGAAGCTGCACAAAAAATCAACGCTGAGCAATTACAATACAAGGACCTATTCATTTAACTCAAAAAGCATAACGAATAATAAAACCACGCAACTCTTATTATAACATGGATTCGTTTGCAGCACAGGTTCTACACAAATATCACGATCTCACAACACACATGGAATTCCAGAGAGCAATCGACATTATGTATGTGTGTGGTATTTATACCCGCGAGTGGTTTTAATATTTTAAACATTTTTTGACCACAAGAGTGAACTGTTCGGCTTATTTTGAAATGTTAGTTAGTAACATTAAAACTAACGTCATTTATAACTATATATTATCTTTCTACGTTATATTTCAGTGCTCTGAGCAAAATATTGTATATTAAATGTTTAAATTACCCCCTTAACATCATTTTAAAGCTAACAGAATATTTATAAATATTTCAAATATTTTAAGTGAAGTGGAAATACAGTATATTGTTATTTTTATAATACTATAATACGTCAATCCCCACAAAATAAATAAAAGTAACGTGTTTGTAACGTCTAACGTATTATATATTTCTAAAAAATTAATGTAAAAATTAAATATTCAATCTATTCATATCCAAAATGATAAATAACCAAATACATCATGTAAAACACAATAACACGCAACTCCTCTACTCAACCAAATACTTTTATCAACAAAATATCTCCAAAACAAACTCCATTATTTCGAAGGAGCTAACGGAGATTCTGTGAGAAGGTTTGACGTGTGATAATGCCTGATATTTGGTTAGAGAGGAATGCTGTTGTTTTCTTATTGATCATCGTTTAGTAAGGAAATGTGATCATCAGAGAAAAATGGTTGGCCAGTAAAGACGTAATTTATATTTCTAAAAAATAAATGATAAGTATGCTAGGTAACTTTCGTAAATTAAAAACCTGTTTCACATGTATCACATGTAGGGCTGTTATTTGGCTGTACCATACAGGTTTTACTTGGAAACTGTACCTTGTACAGCTGTATACAGTATACAGTTTTAATTTCTATACTGTATGAAATCATATGTAGAAACGTAATATTTGTCCAGTTTTAACATAATTTAACAATAATTTCGAAAATTATTTTTGCAATTATCAATATTGTGTTATATAATCTCTTTTATGGTCTATTTAAATATATTTAAGTCATAAAGACTTAAGTATCTTATAATTAACTGATATATTTATCTAATTTCTAGTGTTTTTCATTATTATGAATTATCTATAACTATTATGTATGTCATCAATAAATATAAGCATGTTGTGACATTATTACCTGATTGAAAAGTATTAATATGAAAATATTTCAAATATTATTAAATATACATTGTATTTGGAGTGGAGATGTTAACATGTTAATATATTTGTATTAAATTAATAGTACTGATGTTATATTGTTGTGATATACCATAGTTAATTGTAACTTTGTAATATTAAATTTCGAATTATCAAAAGTGTTCATTTAATGATCAATATCATATATTTCTATAGCATACTCTATATTCACTGGAGACATGTTGAAACTGAAAATACTAAGCACAAATAATATACACAAAAATTGGTGTGATACTAGAAAATGTAGTAAAGTATAAAATAATCTATAATACGTTGAAATATTTTAATATTCGCTTCCATTTTCAAAACTTATACAGCCAATACAAAAACCTGTATAAAACTTCATACAGGTTCATACAGGTCCTGTAGCAAACTGTATACAGCTACAGGTCAAAAATCGACCAATACTGTACCCATACAGCCAAATAACAGCCCTAATCACATGTATGGCCTCTAAACCTGTATCACTAATTTTAGTAATAATTATAGCATTAAGAATTACTATGAACGGTTTTCAACAAAATAAATGATAATACACGCATGTGTATAGCATTATGTATAAACAAATTGCTTTGTGCAAATTTAGTCCTACTATAGAGTATATATAACAAATAATTTCCTTTATATTGTAATAATATCAGTTTGACGTCAATTAATTTACCAAACGAATGGTAATGAATGTATTGTAAAACTCAGTATCATTTTATATCTGATTATATTCCTTTCAAAATAATTCAGAAATACTAAGTTTACGAACATGATTTAAATATTTCCACTTCTCAAATGTTTTGTGTATTGCTTTCATAACAAAGTTCATCTTTGTAAGATAGCCTTGAGGTTCTTAAAAATATCCCTGATCTTACGTGGACTCCAGAAATTCCAAAATTTCTCCTAAACAAGTCCCAAGAACACATTGATAAGTATTTTGCTCCAAAACTCCAAAGTAAGCAAATACCACCACACGTGCATAGGAGTATTCCTAAATACAGTACTGAAGATTATTCTTCTAATAAAGACTTCGACTGGACTGTACAAAACCCCAAATGTGTGAATTATGTTGAATCAATGGAACATTGCGTTGCGACTGAACCCTTTGCTACCATAAACATGCTGAGCGACATAATGTGCCTCCGTAAATACGATAACGAAAGAGTGCGTTATTCTCACCAATACTACCTTAGTTGTTATGGTTAAGGAACTGGATGCGAGAATACTGAGTTCGGTTTCTCATATTTGGAAGCGCCTTATGGAACCGTACCAGCATCATGTGTAGCTTACACGTCTGGTTTAACTGGGGAAATCGGAAAATGCCCAAATAAGTGTGATGACGGTTCTGATCTTCCAAAACGCACTACTATAATCCATGGTGAAATGGTCACTTGGGGAAATAATGAGTGGGACGAGGGCGGTGAAAATTTTGTGAAGGAAGCGGTCAAGTTAAACCCAATCCAGTTCAGCTTCAAGGCATACAGTGACATAATATTCTACAGCGCAGGTATCTTTTCACATCAGTTCGGAGATTACATTGGCGACTTTAGAGGAGAAGTAATGGGCTGGGGAACGGAGAACGGAATTAAGTACTGGAAGCTCAAAATGTCATTCGGTGAGGAGTGGGGAGAAAATGGTTACTTGAGAATCGCTTAGTCAGATATCATGACCAAATTCTGGGAGTTCAGTCTGTGAGCTTACTTCAATAATATTAAATTCAACAATTATTAAAAAAATAATATAATAATCTAAAAAACAAGAATAGAGAGGAAAAATTAGGGCCACAACCAGTACTAAATTAATTAATAAAGTTAGCAAATCATGTGCCAACGACTTAGCGAGGGCCCTGCTCGAAGAACAAACGCTCTAATTTGAGTAAATGATAAAGACATGCGAGGAAATAGATTAAGAAAATTAATAGATCAGATTTTCTGTTAATTTATACATCAAAACAGTGTTCACTACTATAAATAAAAATAACATCCATTACCAGTTTTCGGTATCAACGATTGCAATAATTCTACATGTAGATAGGCTTGGTTAGTGTCAACAGCATACAAAGTTCTTTTCTTAACCATCTTTGGGCAAAGTTATGAATTTGTAAACGAGGCTTGTAAGCTGAAAGGATTCCCAGCCAGTCTTATGGATGACATCAGAAAATTATATTTTGACATTTTGAATTTGTGGAGTAGACACTATGATTACTTGTTAATGTTCTTATAAACACTTACTTTGGCCACAGTGAAGGAACTCATCGCGGAATTTAAATATCGCAAAGCACTCGAATTACTTGATAGCTTTATTAAGAAGGATGAAAACAAAGGAAATGTGAAAGTGGATCCATCTGAAAGAGAAAAATAACTTTAAAAACTATTCCCGCTCCCAAAGCAAACAGAATTAAAACTCAATTTCAGACCTTATCAAAAACAATTTTTCACTTTTACAGAGAAAGAAATATTCGACGCAATTTGCGAACTCGACACCACAAAGGCATGTGGTTCATGTGGTATCAGTAATAAATACATGGAAGGACATGAGATATAATAATCATTTCATAAAAAGCCTAAAGGCCTTGTTTGAAGAACTCTTTAACAATCCTATAAAAATGAGCGTAATATTGCCGATGTTTGAATTCAAAATAGCACTCATTCCTAAAGAGGATAAAATATCCAAGAGACCTGGTTGCATCCAAAACTCTTTCTGCAACGTTCTAAATTCAGTAATCTTGAAAAGAAAAGATCTTCTCCCGCGACAATTCTGCAAGGAACAACACTTATTTGATAAGAACAGCATGCAATAATGCAAATTGGATGCACGCAAGCTGTCTAAGAATTCAGTTGTGATGAAAATAGATATTCAAAATGCATTCAACGAAACCCAACTTGAAACATTGCTATACGGTATGGAAACGCAATTAGTACCAATGTAAACTCAACTCTACTTATGCGGCCTGATATAAGCGTAAAATTGCCGAGAGACAGCCTCTTACAACCTGGTTTAAGGAAACAATCTAAGTTCCTTGTGTTTTAGCTATGCGATCTAACCCATACTTGAGGAATTGAGAAAGAAATACCGAATAAGCTGTTATGCAGATGATATAATTATAGAAATTGGCCAAGACACGGAAAAGAATGTAATTCAATTCGCCACAAACCTACTTCTCCAAACATGGATTCACTATTAATGAGAAGAAACGTTTCTCAACGGCAAATGACAACATAGTTACCTTTGATGGTATTAACGTCTCATCAACTGAAAACAACCCAAGACTACACACCTCAAAGAAGCTTATTCAGACAGCCGATGAAATCTATTCACTTGTAGAACAACTTCTTGAAAGGGGACTAGGACGATCATAAACCCTGGGAATATTCTTAGTGTCTCTTATTCCAAAAATCAACTGGGCACTTCGTATAGAAGATTATGTTGAAGAAACAATTCAGGATTATAATAAAATTGACGAAATAATGGCACAAACATTCTACATGATAACTAACCCAAGATAATTCTCAGAGGAAGACTTCATGGGGAGAAACGATACGTCACAATTCAAAACTTCATCAACATTATGTCTACACCTCTGAACAGAAACGGTTTCAACTGTATATTGCCCGGCCGAAACTTTGAAGCTGCACAAAAAATCAACGCTGAGCAATTACAATACAAGGACCTATTCATTTAACTCAAAAAGCATAACGAATAATAAAACCACGCAACTCTTATTACTAACATGGATTCGTTTGCAGCACAGGTTCTACACAAATATCACGATCTCACAACACACATGGAATTCCAGAGAGCAATCGACATTATGTATGTGTGTGGTATTTATACCCGCGAGTGGTTTTAATATTTTAAACATTTTTTGACCACAAGAGTGAACTGTTCGGCTTATTTTGAAATGTTAGTTAGTAACATTAAAACTAACGTCATTTATAACTATATATTATCTTTCTACGTTATATTTCAGTGCTCTGAGCAAAATATTGTATATTAAATGTTTAAATTACCCCCTTAACATCATTTTAAAGCTAACAGAATATTTATAAATATTTCAAATATTTTAAGTGAAGTGGAAATACAGTATATTGTTATTTTTATAATACTATAATACGTCAATCCCCACAAAATAAATAAAAGTAACGTGTTTGTAACGTCTAACGTATTATATATTTCTAAAAAATTAATGTAAAAATTAAATATTCAATCTATTCATATCCAAAATGATAAATAACCAAATACATCATGTAAAACACAATAACACGCAACTCCTCTACTCAACCAAATACTTTTATCAACAAAATATCTCCAAAACAAACTCCATTATTTCGAAGGAGCTAACGGAGATTCTGTGAGAAGGTTTGACGTGTGATAATGCCTGATATTTGGTTAGAGAGGAATGCTGTTGTTTTCTTATTGATCATCGTTTAGTAAGGAAATGTGATCATCAGAGAAAAATGGTTGGCCAGTAAAGACGTAATTTATATTTCTAAAAAATAAATGATAAGTATGCTAGGTAACTTTCGTAAATTAAAAACCTGTTTCACATGTATCACATGTATGGCCTCTAAACCTGTATCACTAATTTTAGTAATAATTATAGCATTAAGAATTACTATGAACGGTTTTCAACAAAATAAATGATAATACACGCATGTGTATAGCATTATGTATAAACAAATTGCTTTGTGCAAATTTAGTCCTACTATAGAGTATATATAACAAATAATTTCCTTTATATTGTAATAATATCAGTTTGACGTCAATTAATTTACCAAACGAATGGTAATGAATGTATTGTAAAACTCAGTATCATATTATATCTGATTATATTCCTTTCAAAATAATTCAGAAATACTAAGTTTACGAACATGATTTAAATATTTCCACTTCTCAAATGTTTTGTGTATTGCTTTCATAACAAAGTTCATCTTTGTAAGATAGCCTTGAGGTTCTTAAAAATATCCCTGATCTTACGTGGACTCCAGAAATTCCAAAATTTCTCCTAAACAAGTCCCAAGAACACATTGATAAGTATTTTGCTCCAAAACTCCAAAGTAAGCAAATACCACCACACGTGCATAGGAGTATTCCTAAATACAGTACTGAAGATTATTCTTCTAATAAAGACTTCGACTGGACTGTACAAAACCCCAAATGTGTGAATTATGTTGAATCAATGGAACATTGCGTTGCGACTGAACCCTTTGCTACCATAAACATGCTGAGCGACATAATGTGCCTCCGTAAATACGATAACGAAAGAGTGCGTTATTCTCACCAATACTACCTTAGTTGTTATGGTTAAGGAACTGGATGCGAGAATACTGAGTTCGGTTTCTCATATTTGGAAGCGCCTTATGGAACCGTACCAGCATCATGTGTAGCTTACACGTCTGGTTTAACTGGGGAAATCGGAAAATGCCCAAATAAGTGTGATGACGGTTCTGATCTTCCAAAACGCACTACTATAATCCATGGTGAAATGGTCACTTGGGGAAATAATGAGTGGGACGAGGGCGGTGAAAATTTTGTGAAGGAAGCGGTCAAGTTAAACCCAATCCAGTTCAGCTTCAAGGCATACAGTGACATAATATTCTACAGCGCAGGTATCTTTTCACATCAGTTCGGAGATTACATTGGCGACTTTAGAGGAGAAGTAATGGGCTGGGGAACGGAGAACGGAATTAAGTACTGGAAGCTCAAAATGTCATTCGGTGAGGAGTGGGGAGAAAATGGTTACTTGAGAATCGCTTAGTCAGATATCATGACCAAATTCTGGGAGTTCAGTCTGTGAGCTTACTTCAATAATATTAAATTCAACAATTATTAAAAAAATAATATAATAATCTAAAAAACAAGAATAGAGAGGAAAAATTAGGGCCACAACCAGTACTAAATTAATTAATAAAGTTAGCAAATCATGTGCCAACGACTTAGCGAGGGCCCTGCTCGAAGAACAAACGCTCTAATTTGAGTAAATGATAAAGACATGCGAGGAAATAGATTAAGAAAATTAATAGATCAGATTTTCTGTTAATTTATACATCAAAACAGTGTTCACTACTATAAATAAAAATAACATCCATTACCAGTTTTCGGTATCAACGATTGCAATAATTCTACATGTAGATAGGCTTGGTTAGTGTCAACAGCATACAAAGTTCTTTTCTTAACCATCTTTGGGCAAAGTTATGAATTTGTAAACGAGGCTTGTAAGCTGAAAGGATTCCCAGCCAGTCTTATGGATGACATCAGAAAATTATATTTTGACATTTTGAATTTGTGGAGTAGACACTATGATTACTTGTTAATGTTCTTATAAACAGACCTTGGAGGACAATAACAAGTAATTCAAGCTTTAGACTCGCCGAATGTTCATTAACAGGATAGGATTCAAAAGAAATTAGAAATTCTTAAACCAGCTAGAATTATTGAGAATTTTGACTCAGTTCAGAACAACCCATTAATCATGTTGTTAAATCTAAATCCGCCATAACTCGCTAAAGAACTTATATCAGACTACCCACCCAACTCGTTCTAGAAGAAGAATTAGTTCATTTATGAAAATTTAGGCATTAAAAAGGTAGCAAATTGAAATGTTCTTAGTAGGTGTTTTTCTGGAATGAGCTGGAGTTAGTTATATTTTTGCAATAGATACTATATAATAAGAAGAATGCTGTTAAAATATTATATGGTAATTTTTTCACTCCATTGGTTTTGTGGAGTCTCCTTCAGTTTTAAAGTCTTAAATAATACATATTTCGATTTTCTTTCTAATATTATTCACTTCTATGTTGAGATATAACAGAATATTTAATTTATCAATTAAAATATAATTATTATTTAATATCGATTTTTAACAATAATTACAGAAATTACAATATTATAAAATGTAAGTTATTTATTCCCTGAAGTATCGATGTTGAATTGTTCCTGATAGTATATTATATAAACAGAAATTATATAATATTTGAGTCTCATTTTTATTAACGCTATGTCAAGTATAAAAACTTAATGTGATTGAACATAAGTGAATGTACTTGTTGTTTTTGATTATTTTATATTAATATATTATAATTATATTTGTGCGCTTATAGCTCTTGCTATCACGATTGAATGATTTAAATTATAATTTTTTGTACAATATTTGATACATATTTTAACAAATAATTTAAGACATACAAACATATAAGTATTTTTAGTTACATTTATATATAACATGCATAATAAAATAGCTAAAAATGATATTATCTCTATATGTCATATTTAATCAAATGAACATTCACTACTCATATAAACCAAATAAACTATAATATTGAATGCCAATATATTTGATTATATAACTAATATAATATTATATGATTATTGGATTTTAAACCACGAATATAGATATACGAAAATAAATATGTATTGGTATATTCAAAATTATTAGCCAAGAAGTTAAATTAAAATTATTTTAATATATTATGAATACATGATCTATAATAATTACAATTATATAATGGTATTGAATGTTCGCAATGTACTCTTGTATGATATCATATATTCAATATCTCAACCAATCAACAATTTGGAGTGTAGCCAATATATTATTATAAATTTAATTAATGTAGTAACTTAATATTTTCTTTTGGTCAACCATTTACATTTCTTTGTTTAAATATTAATATAATTTACACAGTTGATACAATTTCCCCATTAAATTATTAGCTCATTAGATTATATTCTATTATTCACTATATTATATAACTTGCAATATTATGTTACGTAGCATGATCTAGTTATTGATTCATCTATTATATTTAACTTAAAATATATGTGTAACATCATAATTATGAATAATCCCCTTAAGGTTCTTGTGGAAAGGAACAATATATAAATAGTTATTACTAATATATTCTAAAAATATATCGTGTTCAGATATTATTATAATCTAAGTCAAATATTCGTAAGTTGTATAAAATGCATTAAATACAAAGAAGACGTGGAGGTGTGGTCCAAACTCTTGTCATTATTATATACTCTCACCTTCATAATTTATATAATGAGTTTTAGGATTAGTCAATTTATATATTTTTTAGTTATAGCTGAAAGTTAAAACTGGACTATTTCGACTATTTATGTAATTTTTAACATCTTGTTTATCAAAAAATTTGGTGGCTTATATCGAGTGCAGTGAAACGTATAATTTTCTTCAATCTATCTCTTCGATTCCACATTGCCATTTAGCAGTTTCAATATGTTTACTCATAGCATTGATTATTCGTCCTCAGTTTCCTTCGTAGTTTCGGTTTAAAATTGTAAAGAGTGCACTTTATATTAAAATTCATATCATAGATCACTTATATGGTAATTTACCCATATTTTAGTTCTGGAGTGGAACATAGAAACTAATTTCAAAAAACAGTATATTATATATTGATAAATATATTCATATATGTGGCAAGCTCCAAAGTGCTCAAAACGGGTGCATACACATTTGCAAATTGTTCTAATCCGTAGGTTTTGATATAAAACTTAACTCTTTTTAAAACATTAAGAAGCGATTCAATTATATATGATATGCCTACTAACATTACAACAGAATAAATTGACCAAAGAATGCGTGTACAAGTAAAAGCACTTAGAATTGAACGCCAACTAATAGTAGACCCACTTGAGCAATAATATCTTGATAAATTTAATGTTCTTATATCAGAATACCCACTCGTTTAAGAAGAATTAGTTCATTTATGAACAATTAGGTATAAAGTTACTGACTATTCAAATCTATATGTTTTGAAATAAAACTTAACTCTATTTAAAACATTAAGAAACGATTCAATTATACGTGACATGCCAACTACTGTGAGTAACAGAATATATAATCCAAAGAATGACTGTACAAGTAAAAGCACTTAATTCATTAACAATCCGCAGAAAGGTTGGAAGAAATATAATACTCAAAAGAATCATTATTTTGAAGTAATTATCATATGTATTAATTAAATATTAAATATGTTATTCATTAAGTATTAATACATATATATTTAATTCCGCACCAAATTTGCCAAATGGAAAAGTACTTACAGTCATATGATTATGCGACTACTGAAGTTGCGCACATCGATTCACGTTGTAAGGATTAGCTGGACATGAAAAAGTATTATTTACTATTGCCCGCTTTAAAGAATATATCACCAAATGTGCTTCCTTTCATAACATCTCTAAACATTTCCGGATGTAAGTTATAGTTGTTTCCATATGTGTTAAAATCTTGCAAGTGTCTACAAGATTTGACTTTATCGAATAATGATTTAAAGACGCTTCCATCGTTGTTTATTGTGTATTATTTTCCTTTTTTGAAGCTTTTGGATGTGTCAGACAATTAAATAAGTACGTTGGAGTCGTTTAACCAGCTTTCGTGCATGCAGGACTTGGAGTTGTTGAATTGTTTTGGGAATCCGATTCCGAAGCTTGAGACAAGGATTGAGTTGCTTGAGTCCTTGTTTTATTCCACTTGTTAGTCTTTTGAGAAGTAGTACGAGGAGGGTATTCGCAAAAACCCGTATTCAGTCTTTTTGAAGATGGGTTCTTACTTAACGGTGAAGAATAACTACGCGCAATCACTAATTCAAGCCATCAAGGCCGATTAGTTCCTGTAACTGAATCCGATTGATAAACTGCACACGATTTCATACGATTTAATGGACCTTAACCTTGACGTTGCCCAGCTCCTAACCGGTCAATAGTTCAAGCCAATCGACTCCGACCCGGACATTTTCATCCAGGGGCCCGGGTTCTATTTGTAAAAGGACGAGCGTTTGGAAGCGCCCATCGTTTAAATCGGTTCCTTATCGAACAAAACGGTTTCTTAGCAGAAAATAACTCGTTAAACGAGGGACCTGATAAACAAAACGCTCTCTCAAGTGGATCAAATCCTGGGCAAGGTGAGTAGTTAAGAACTGGTGCCATAGTAACAATTGAAGTTTGGCTTCTTCGGATAGTAATTCTTCTGCTATTAATTGAGTTACAAATAAGATATGTTTAGCACCGACTCGAAAAAGATAAAATTAAACACAACCGAGCTTATAAATAAGAGGACCATAAAAGACTTTAAGATACAAACGGATATCCCCCAAAATAAACTTGAGCTGATGAAAATAAACGTAAAAACAACACTCCCAACCGAAATTGAAAACATATTCAAAAAGCACCTGAACGAAACCCACTTCTTCCTCAACATGAACCAAAGAACCCTCCAACAAACAAAATTATTCCCAAGACTGCGCGTGCTCAACGGAGAAATAATCACCGTTAACGACATCGACAAAGCAAACAATTTGCATTAACGCAAAATTACAATCAAAGAACAAACGGAAGCAGCCGCGTTCATGCACTGCAAAACAAAAATACCACCCATGCTAAAACAATCTGTTGAACAATACCAAGGAAAAAAGGAGAAAGTTAAACAAAACGAAGACGGAGAATACAAAAGAAAACCAAAAATAAACACACTAGCGCAACAAGACCTACAAAACGGCATGTTCCAAGTCGGACTCACCAGACCACTCTCAGAAGTCATCAAAAGAAGACAAATATACGAAAGACTCATGCAACAAAGCAAAATCGAAAAATAAGAAGCACTACAACAAATGAGAGACTTCCTCGTTAAAGACGAAAGCGAACTGCTAAACGACTTCGATGACGAACTAAAATTCGCAATGCTGCTCAAAAAGTATGACCTGGACCAAGACACAGAACTCGGAGAATTTATGAGATAATGCCACGAATTCACACTCAAACAAGCACAAAAAGAAGATAACGAAGTCAAAAAAGTTGAAGCAAGCACATACTTAGCATCAAGTATTATGAATGATAAATCAAAAATCACACCAAAAGGGCCATTCAGCGCACCAAACTCAGCTAATAGCTTAACAAAAATATAAGACGTCGCACCACAAATATTTAAATAGTCTTCTCTTAAAAAATCTTTCCTAAAACTTGATGATTTAGATGTTGACGACAACCATCTATTAACTAATCTGGCACTGTAAACGCCATCAATGGCAATGAGACATAAATTAGCTAAAACAGGAAAAGCAGATTCTGATCATCCAAAAGAAGAAAGCTCTCACGAAGAAGAAATAGAATAATCTAGGATAAATGTAAGTCTGGTTAACTCTGTAAAATAGTAAATTGAATCTTAGCTAATGGAAGATAATAAAAAGGTTTATGTTAGTAATTGTTTGATTACCGCACCTGGAATGCAGAGTTCAATGTTAATTCAAGATGATGTAGCTCTTTAGTCAAATAATAAAATGAAAATGTCTACCGATCCGCTTCTTTTGATAAAAGAATCATTACCTGTTTATTAGGAAATATAATAATAAACATTCCCAGAAGCTTGTCGATCAAAAATAATGAGAGAGGTATTCATGCCTGAGTCATCATCATTACCTTTAGATAAAATTTTAGATCCAGAAGCGTTAAGACAAATTTCACCATCAAAAGAATTTACAAATACTGATAATTTGTCAACTATCAGGAAATCACCTTAAAAACTTATGCCTGATTTTCATATGGTTCTTAGAAACGAACTAAACGAATAAAGAAAAGAAACAGATTAATTATTTGTTCATATTGCTAAAAATATAGATCCACACGTTCGTAAATAGCTTAAGACAGATCATTTTACTTATTAAAATGTTGAAAGACATTCAAGTTTGCTGGACGCTGTAATGGAAGGAGATTAAATATCTGGTAATCCAAATGTATTCAAACTTGAATCATAATATATCGGAAAAATTAAACCAGAGAAAATGAATGAGGCATAAGAAATAATGATGACTGGTAAAACGCCTATTCCATATTCTAAAAAACTCATTAAAACTCCAAACTCAGTTTTACAACACACTTCTAAAGAAATTATGAATAAAATAGATGATGAAATACACAGATAAAATCTGCGTTTTGAAGCATAACGTCATGTTAATTAAAAATGCGACTAAGATGCAGCTATGAAATAACTCATCAAACAAAATAATGAAGACATATAAAGAACATAATAGAATGCAATGATGAAGAAACATCATGATAATCTTCGATTAATAGCCACAGAACCAGCATTGCCTGATACAAAGTAATCTCCTCTCAGAACATAGCTAATAAACGAATAACGAAAACTAAATTATATAATGGCAAAATAAGTTAAAAGTGAATAATAAGAGATTCAAAATAACTATGTTAATGAAGCCTTAAGGTATTAAAATATTTCTGATAGAGACGCTATTTAACCGGTTAGAATTTCAAGTACTGCACTACGACAAAAATACGGGGAGTTTTCCCAACCGTTAAATGTTGCATCTGTTGAAGAAGCTGCTTCCCATGCCACTCTTATGAAAGTTGAAGCGGCTGAACTCATTAAGTAATCATCATATATAATGACTAATTCAAATTAAGAAATTAAGAATCTCGAAAATTATTAAAAAGAGTTTATAGAACGTTAAATATAATGGGATACTAAAAGGTCTGATCCTATTGAAAAATTATTATCTACAAATATCGATGGAGATATTTTACATGAAGTAGCAGGAAAAGGAATGTATGAAAAAGTTATTATAGAACCTGGTGTTGACATGAATGGAAGTTTGGTTAAGGGAGTAGAAGCTAGACTCAATGGAGATTTGCATGACAAAGTAACTAGAGAATTCAATGACATTAAAAAATACGCAGAAGAATAAATAGAAAAACTATATATGGATGATGTTTGACTAATTTTATATATACTTCCTTAATAAAAACATATAATTTATTCATATTAGTTGTAAATTGATATTTTCAATTTACATTTGGGACAAATTTTAACATTTTGAGATATTGTCAAAAATGACTTGTCTAATCTTATTCATTGCAGTTTAACTGCCCCACTTCAAATGTCAAAGGATCAAAAAAAATATGATAAATACAGTCTTGAGCATATTCCAGCTGAAAAGTACAGCTTGAATCAAGCTTCTTTCAAAGTAATCGACTTTAAGGGCAAGAAACTCAATACTTATATAGATGGCCCAGAAAACGGCCCGAAGCTGTTTTTCATTCACGGTTTCAACTTTTTCGTGGAGATGTATTCCACTTTGATTAACGAGTTGATTCAAACGTATCGTGTGCTTTCAGTGGATTTGCCGGGTCACGGCCACACTGATATGTTTGATGAGTATTCTGCGAACGTTTTCTAAGAAACCATTTTGGCTACTTTGGATCACTATGAGTTCAAAGATTTCGTTCTTTCCGGTCATTCCATGGGCGGTCAGCTTTCTCTCATGTGCGTTGGCGACTAGCGTTTTGAAAAGTACAATATTTCAAAAACAGTTGCTTTCTGCCCGGCTGGGATCAAGATCATTACCTCCTTCGGTCAAAAGTGCATGAAGTCCCGCTGCATAGCAAAGTGCGCTTCCAAATTCGCCTTCAAAGCCAGCATGGCCGAGAACGCTAAGAGAACCGGAAAAATCCTCCCAAGTGATATGAGCAAGTCATTTTTTGACATGCACATGAGCTACGTCCTCACCGAACAGCACAAGTACGTTGACAGGTAAACGAAGCAGATTCAGGAATTCCCCTGGGAAAGCGCCCAAAACGAGTACAAAGCGGCAAAAGACAAAAATATTCTTGTCGTTTTGGCCACCGATGAACAGTACGTTGATACTCCAGTGACCGCCAAATTCATAAATAAGGAGTGCAAAAACTGGGCTCTGAACATTGAAAAAGGGCTCCATGAAATCCCAATGCTCAGACCACAGTGGGCCGCACATGTGATAAATGAATTTAAAAAGTGAGTGACCATTCATTTTAATTGATAGGAATTAAATTGATAGGAATTAGACGGAATTAGAATATGATGGAATTAGTTACAACTAATAATGGCTCTATTGCTACGACATATATTAATAAAGTATATACTTAGTTCTACTAGGTATATAAATAATTCACATTACATTGTAACGCAGATTTGTTAGATTTGAAATTACAATGTATTACTTGAATCTCATTCTACTTATTGTTATATAATTACATAATATACTAATATAAATATTACCACTCTAATGTTAATTACAATTAGACTTTCATTATAACTGAACTGCTTTACGGACTCTACTTCGCTTGTCCTTTCAAAACAGACGAGAATGCCGACTTTTACCGCCACTTTGCTTTCAGATAATTCCAAAGACGCTCTATTATGCAACTAACTTGTAGGCCAGTCGTACCAGATTTCCCTGGACTTCGGCGGCTTTGCGTATACCTACCCCACTTTGAACGTCCTGACCAGCGCGGTGTCTCTGACTTTCCCGTGCTCTGACGTTAACAACTGCGACGCCGCGTTTCTGGCGACTTCTGTTTCCTTCAAGCTCACCTTCCCGGACACGAACACGATAGTCGAGGACGCCGTGTCCACCTTCGCGATAGACAAGTACAACCGCCTGAACTGCCTCTACAACCAGCTGATTTCGTACAACGGAAATACGAAGGACATTAAGATAACAGCTAATGCTCAGAACTGCCAGTTCTAGATCCAGACCAGCCAGATGGCGACTTTAAAGTTAAAAGTCTATCCAAAGTTCGTAATCTCGAAGTAGTTCCCGCTTACTGGAGTTACTAATATCGGCTAATTATTTACCAACATGGTGATAAACTGCTACGCTGACTTCACAGGTACGTAGAAGCGCATTTGCAACAGAATCCTGCTTTTATTCTAAACCTCTCTGGATAATAGAGCAGAAATAACTTTGTCTCTTCCAGCGATTATTCCAGGAAACACGGCAATATACGATAGATAATCCGAAATATCCCTATTTTCACCAGTTAATACCATTTCGTCATCATTTGTGGAGTAATTCGATTGTTATATCTCCTAAGAGGCCGTTTTCTTCGAGAACATTATAAAACTCACATATGTAATGAACTCTACAATGGTACATTGTGCATAAACAGTTGAATAATTTCTTGGCACTTTTAACAGGATCGTACGAATTCTAAAAGTAAGTGATTCTAACTATAACGATGTCTAATTTAAGTTTGTAAACGTTGGTTCTACTGTTTCACTTACAACAACAAAAGTTTGGCTCGAGTGCAAAAACGAGCTCAGCGGAGAGGCAGAGTGCATTTAGAAAATAAAACAAGCCATGTAACTGCAAAACTCAACTGGGATAATCTCAAGGGAGTTCTATCTAGATGAGTAGATTGTGAAATAAGTACAGACTTCTATGAGCTCCAGGTAGAATAAGTACGCGAATGCGGTCGTGACGATGAACACAACGAGTTTCTGTTTTACGACCACGAATAACGGCGACGCGACAGATTTCTACCAAGTCTAAATATAAATGGCAGTTGGAGCGCCGAGGTTCTTCCCGGAACAACATTAGGAGGTATTTAGTTTGTAATCGCAGATGTACTTCCCAGGAAATCTAGATAAAGGACAAGAGGGGAGCTACTGCTTCGGCTACTCGATCAAGGGCCAAGAAGCCATTTATTAAAAAATATATGATAACAAAGACTAGACGACAGGCGTGATAAGCATGCTCGGTACGCAGATCGCCATTAGTCAGATCAACATAGCCTCACACAAGGAAACGACCAACTACATGGCCATCGCATCTGTGCTGATAGTGCTCTCGTCCGTGGTCTGGTTCGTGTTCAGCCTCAAACAAATGAAATGAGATATTACTTTAATAATACAATCAAATACAGCAAACAACTTCTGATATATACTAGTAAAATTGAAAAATATCGTTTTCAGTACTTTGCAGATTCTGATTCAATTATCATGTAATACCTTGAGTTGAGTCACCCTATTCCCATACAGTATTAGAACTTTTTAGCTTTGTATGACCATAAAAATATATTTTATGCTACTAAATTTTCAATATATTGGTAATTTATGCAAAATACATAAATGTCTAAGGTAGGTGTTTAATTAAGATTGAGCGAATTCTTTTGTATTATTATAATAGATGTCTAGTAATAAGAAGTTTCGTGATCGCGCTTTTGTATAAAATTTTTTCACTCCTTTCAAAATAATTATGTATAATCGCGTCTATTTAATCAAAAATTGAACAGTTTTAAATTATGTCACTAAAAACAATATATTCTGGGATTTAATAATGTTTTACATAATATTAACCAAATACGGTTGAGTTTGTATTTTATCATATTTTTAGCTAAAATGATGCTTTGAATTAATTTACTTTTGTACCGAAACAATTACAATTTTTATAACTAATGTTTTATTAATATAATTATCGAAGTCCGTCCAGTGCTTCAGCAGTTATCAGAAATTGTTGATTTTGAACAATAATCTAAATGAGAGTATGGAGTTGAACAAGAGTGGAAATAAATATAGGTTGCTACCATTAACTTCTAATTATTTATTTTGTGGTTTTATTTTCCTTCAATCACAATATATATGATTAATGGAAAATATTCGAGATTATAAAATCTGTTCTTCTATTATTGTCTATTAATTTAAAACCCAATAACGTGTTTATTTGTGTTACTTTTTGAGAACAGATTCCAAAACAATTGAATATTGAAACCCAAGTTCAACTGATAATTAAATAGTTCATACTTGTATAATTTTAGTAAAAATTAGTTATTCTTTTGGCAACAAAATTTAACGATTTATATCAGAGCATACCATAAATTTTATTATTGTCGGTTCTACTCAACATCATATTTGATGAAAACGTATTTTAATCATTTTTATTTATATTTTCGAATAGCTGTTATTAGAAACTCAATATTACAGTGTAAATATTGCTGATTTAAAACAGTTAATTGTATAATAATCTAATATACTAAAACAATGCAATAATCATATTTTGTTATTGGAGTGGGGTCAAAATATTGATGCCAAATAATTGTTTATTATATACCATGTAACCTAAATATTAAATAGTAGCCTCAGTATCCCTCTAAAAGACCCCCTATGGACATTTAAATACATCAATATACTAGACTTTTTTAGAATAATTTTTGAAAAGATCTGTAATTCAAATGGAAAACCAAATCTGACGGAAGAAATAGGAATATACCAAAATGAGCCAGATTTGCTCTCATTTATAGATACTCGGGCCATTTTTGAAAACTGAATGGGGATGTCTGTATAGATTAACTATTAAAATTATTAACGCTATTTTGTTCAATTATATCATTTCCCACTTCATAACGAACCTTTTATAAACTTTGACAGTAAATAATGAAATGTATTCTCGAATCAAGTAGTCTAGGCGCAGTATATTTTAAAGCCGAGAGTATGCTTAATTACACAACTTAATTTATGAATCTGTTTAGAGCAACATCTCTCTCGATTCGGCTATAAACAGCCTTCCTCTTAAATCGCTCTCATTATATTCTCCTTATCCATTATAGTTTAAAATAAACGTAGATAACCTGTCTTCAACCACTATTTAGAAATTAATCATTTAGAACTATAAAATAATTGGTTCTGATTCGCTCAAAAACCTTTCAAACTTGGACAAACTTCAATTAATTGGCACAAAAATAACTGATTTTGGGTTCATTCAGCATCTAAATTTAACCGAACTCACCGTTTAAAAAGCTGAATTTACCATTTTTGAGAAGAAAATGATAAATAATCAGTTAAGCCTTCGTAAACTGAACTTAAATAAGTGCGATTTCAGAGAAATACATTTATTGCAAGAATTAAAGTAATTAGTGGAACTAGAGCTTAGTGGGAATCAACTATTAAATGAGCACTTCAAAAACTGTGAATTTAGACTACTTCAAGAAATTGACGTGTCCCACAACAAACTGAGATCACTTGACAATATAAACACGCTGTCACCAATGCTCGTGAAAATAAAAGCAAACAACAACAAAATGGTTAAAATATTCTTTGAGACCCAATAGAACTCAGATTTGGTGGACCTAGACATATCACACAATAAACTTAAGGATATAAGCGGATTAAAAGCCTTCAGCAACTTAAAATATTTGAATGTTAGACGAAACATAATTGGAGAACGCCGAATGAAAGTCATCAAAAATCTACCCCTTCGGTGGATAGATTTGACTAAAACACGGTGCATCTCACTTAAAAGTATAAACGAACTTACCATTCAACAAATTATATTTTACGATTGTTAAAATTGTTAAAGTCTCTTCAGTTGTAAAAATTTATAGTAGTATGTTTCTAACTATTGTCGTTTATTAAGAAATTAATATATTCATCTGTAAATAGAACGAAGCAATACTGAAATAATACCTTCAGAGTTTTTGTGGCAATAATACATCAAATAAAATAAGTTTTTGTACAAATATTCTGAAAGAAAAAAGCATCGTTAATATATATTATGTTAATAACAATAGTATTTTACATGTGCATTTCTTAAAATGTAAAATGGATTAATGGAACGGTAATATAAACAATATTAAATTTATAAGAAAAATACTAATAATGCAATAATTTCGCGAAAGCAATAAAATATATATTATTTGTGGAGACATTTTGGGGCCCTTTTCAATATTTTAATGATAAAAGCGCTTGAATGACTCTAATATAAGCAATATAAACGTTACAACTACTCATCATATCATATCCGATAACACATTGTATCACTAATATTGTGAAAGATTGCGAAATAATATTAATACCATTAATCAAACATTTATTATGTGAATTATATACATTACAATTATAGATTTGTCAGATTTGAAATTACTGTATCTAATGTTATATGAAAAGTAATATAACAAAATAGCACTATATAATAGCACCACTTTAATGATCAAAGTAATTGTGTACAGTTATGGGAGGTGGAATTGCTTTTTCTTGTTTACTATGTGAGTAATTATATATTAAAATATTTTGCCACTTCTAATGCGGATGACAAATTCCAATAAATAATCTCAAGTTGGAGATTATTCATGAACTACTCATTAACACAAGAGGGCCAAAAATATGATTTCGATCGTATTAGACCATAATCGACTATTCAAAGTCGGTATTTAATATTCCAAAAAGGAAAAATAGAAATTACCACATGCAATAAAAGGACGGCAATGACAAAATAAACGCGGTAGAAGATGTTTAGGGAAGGTCAACTAATTCACTTAACAAACTTAGGCAGTTCGAAGCGTTTGTATTCTCTTCATTTCTGGGTCCAACGGATGAATTCATAAAATATTGTACCAATCTGAACTAGTTATATCACTTGTTTAAGATGTCCTGTGTAATTTCTACGTTTTAGTCAACAAAACTAATTTATGAAAGATTTTATCTCGAAAATATATGGTAGTTAAGCCTGATTGGAGAAAAGAATAAGAGGATCCAATGATTGGTATACGGACGCAATATGTAATTTATAACTAGTAGCGCAAGCACTGGACCTGCAGAGGACCTCGGTGTTCATCTTCAACTGGGTCAATCTGAACGATTTTAGGTATTTCTTAATCACGAAAAACAATGGAGGACTTTTTCTTTCAATCTCAACCGGGAGCTCAAGATGAAGTATTGGTACTTCGCTTAATTAGAATTATAATTCAGGTAGTTACAGTCGCTTTCATTCTCAATATTCAAATAATGAATGCATTTTTGTTTCTTGAAGAATGGAATCAAGTGGGTTAGTCGGGCCCAGCATTAAATAATATATTGATGCTACTCTAAAACAACAGTTATTTTACTTATGATCTTCCACTTCCATTTCATAATGAGAAATCAATTTTCTTGATTGTTAAATTATACAACGTTAGGTAAAGTTGAAACTTATTATTGAAGTATATACAGAGTTATATACGTTAATTATTGTAGCACAGCTATCCAAGGCTCAACCAGGCCTTGATGTGATTGAAGCACTTTACAAATCAATAGTAAATAGAGTTAATGAGTGTATTGATGAGGAGGGAGAACACACTCATTATTGAGCCGGGCAGTGATATAAGTAAGATTCAAATAATAAACTTCATTCTTCTTCCTAATTCAAAAAAGCATTTCGAGGGCCCACCACTGTACTCACTAACATTAAACTGCTTTACTGATTCCTCTTATGTTGTACTATCAAAACAGACGAGAATGCCGACTTTTACCGCCACTTTGCTTTCAGATAATTCCAAAGACGCTCTATTATGCAACTAACTCGTGGGCCAGTCGTATCAGATTTCCCTAGACTTCGGCGGCTTTGCGTATACCTACCCCACTTTGAACGTCCTGACCAGCGCGGTGTCTCTGACTTTCCCGTGCTCTGACGTTAACAACTGCGACGCCGCGTTTCTGGCGACTTCGGTCTCCTTCAAGCTCACCTTCCCGGACACGAACACGATAGTCGAGGACGCCGTGTCCACCTTCGCGATAGACAAGTACAACCGCCTGAACTGCCTCTACAACCAGCTGATTTCGTACAACGGAAATACGAAGGACATTAAGATAACAGCTAATGCTCAGAACTGCCAGTTCTAGATCCAGACCAGCCAGATGGCTACCTTAAAGTTAAAAGTCTATCCGAAGTTCGTAATCTCGAAGCAGTTCCCGCTTACTGGAGTTACTAATATCGGCTAATTATTTACTAACATGGTGATAAACTGCGACGCCGATTTTACTGGCACATAGAAGCGCATTTGCAACCGAATCCTGCTTCTTTTCTAAACCTCGCTGGATAACAGGGCCGAAATAACTTTGTCTCTTCCAGCGATTATTCCAGGAAACACAGCTTTGTACAACAGATAATCCGAAATATCCCTGTTTTCACCTATTAAAACCATTTCGTCATCTTTTGTAGATTAATTCGACTGCTACACCAATTAAGAGGCCGTTTTCTTCGACAACATGATCAAACTCACCTACACCATGAACTCTTCAATGGTGCACTGCGCTCAAACTGTAACCCAATTCCTGGGCACGTTCAACAAAATATCCCGAATTCTCCAAATAACAGATTCAAATTAAAACGACGTTCAGTTCAAGTTCGTAAACCTCGGCTCAACAGTAGATTTGTAAACCACCAAGGTCTGGCTCGAGTGCAAAAACGAGCTCAGCGGAGAGGCAGAGTGCATTTAGAAAATAAAATGAGCCATGTAACTGCAAAACTCAACTGGGATAATCTCAAGGGAGTTCTATCTAGATGAGTAGATTGTGAAATAAGTACAGACTTCTATGAGCTCCAGGTAGAATAAGTACGCGAATGCGGTCGTGACGATGAACACAACGAGTTTCTGTTTTACGACCACGAATAACGGCGACGCGACAGATTTCTACCAAGTCTAAATATAAATGGCAGTCGGAGCGCCCAGGTTCTTCCCGGAACAACATTAGGAGGTATTTAGTTTGTAATCGCAGATGTACTTCCCAGGAAATCTAGATAAAGGACAAGAGGGGAACTACTGCTTTAGTTATTCAATTAAAGGCCAAGAAGCCATTTATTAAAAAATATATAACAACAAAGACCAGACGACAGGCGTGATAAGCATGCTCGGTACGTAAATAGCTATTAGTCAGATCAACATCGCCTCGCACAAGGAAACGACCAACTACATGGCCATCGCATCTGTGCTGATAGTACTATCGTCTGTGGTCTGGTTCGTGTTCAGCCTCAAACAAATGAAATGAGATATTACTTTAGTATTATGAAGACATGAATAATCAACTTTGGCAAAGCGCGTTCACATACATTTACATGTTATTAATATTTGATATTAATATCGGGAAGCGTCAGTTTTGAGATGAGAATATTTACTATAATATATGGAGGCATAAGTAAAGTAAATATTTTGATGTCTGGGAACGCTATTAAACGTCAAATTTGCATATTTAAACAATCTAACCAGTTGAAATATTGCAGAGTTTTCGCTTTCAAGTAATAATTGAAATGTTATAAGTAAAGTATTCACTTAGACCCTTCAATATTTATGAATAAAAGGTCTATAAGTTATAGACTATAACTGAACTTTTTATAAATCTATAACTGAAACAATTTGATATTTTTAATTGATTAAATACTATTGATTCTAACGTGTTATAAGACAAATATATAATAATATATACGAGGAAACTCGATAAACGCTATGCTATTTACATTAAAATAGTAAAATTCAAAAAATTGTTGATATTTGTTGGTGATAATTATGTCATGACACAAATACCTCATACCTACGTATGGTAAGAACTATGTCACCTATTTAAAAAATTGACTATATCGGGGCTTGAATTCGTGACTAAGCAGGGATTAGGCATCAGTTGAAGATAATGTTTATACCATTGAGCTACGGTGACTCATTAAAATACGTATTCGTAAGAGTAGATAAATTTAATGTTATAATATGGCATATTAATTATACTATATAATGAAGTATTTCAATTTGTTTACCGATTTCATGTAAATTTCATGTAAATTTCATGTCAATATAAGTTTACATGAAATTAAAATTGAATTAAATATAAACTTACCTGCTATAATTACATTATTAATATTAAAATTACTAATAAATTAATCCTTCAATTAATGGGTCTCACAACAGGTACATTATATCTATAAGGACATAATACTATCTTGATTTTGTTTGTGTTCAATGATGTATGAATGAACAGCCTTTTATACTTCTTTTATACAAAATTTGGTTCATTATTCAATATAGAATTATGTAATATTGGCATTTCCCTTGTTATTCTAGTGTATTGCATCATGTGTGTTTGAACTACGTAACTAATTATTTGATAATCCATATCAGACATCGTTTTACTAACTATTTATTCAACAAACTACAATTACTAGACTAAATTGCTAAACTAGAATATTATTTGTAATTTGAGTTACAAATTTCTTAGAAATAAAACATTTACAATTAGTGAATAAAACTCATCTTTCCAAAATTAAAAGAAGTGGATTAATCAAAATTAATTATCAAAATGGAAATATAGTTTAAATTTGATATTAAAAATAGGACATAGTAATTACCATACGATAGATTAGATAATTAAGTATTTAATTATAAGCTTCATTCAAAGGTTTTCTTTTTATCATCGGATTAGTTTCAGTTGCACCCCTTATTATATCTATTTTCCGAAAATACATATAACAATAATTATCATGCCATCAGTTGACCATGTTTGCTTGTAAACTACAAAACTGGTCATGCACAAAAACCAAAAAAATGTGAAAAACGCGCAGACCCGTATTTTCACGCCATGTAATGTTTAAATATAAAACAAGCCTGAATTTTAGCACAAATCCTACCATAATGCACCTTAATTCATAACTGAATAATTTAATTTAACAACACGTGTATATAAATATTTATAAATGCAACTATACAACCACTTCACATCACTCCATTTGAATACATGAATAATAATTGGCATGACTAAAGAATGGGAGCCGAAAAATAATATTTCTTAGATTTTATCATGCAAATATTTAATTAGGATTAATCAATTAAGATGAACGATGTTGTAAATAGATTAATGCAACACCATAATCCAAAGAATTATTTGTGCAAACAGAATTTATTGTATTTACCTGATGTTAAAATAGATCAAGGGGATCATGTTATTGATGTGTTACCTCTGCAATTAGGTATTAAAATTGATGATTAAATACGCGAGACTATTTAAAAAGACACTCACTGTAGTTTCAATGATTACGTAACTCAATTATGCAATACATACGCTGAAAATGAAGTAGCGCGGGCAAACTTTAATCCGTACAAATTTTGGATATTGACATAATAATCATTAGCCAAAGTATAGTTAAGTAGCTAAAAAGTTAACTTGAAGTTGTTCACCAAGTTGAACTGTATTAATGAATATGTAATAAAACGAAATATGCTGACAGGCTGCGATGTCATTGATCAAAAGATTATATACTTTGAATAAGATCCTACCACTATGCTTAGCATATAAGACCCTTTAAATTATAGAGATTACTTAAATAAATATATCGATTCGAACGATTAGAACGCAATTTAATAGTACTCGTAATCTGTAGAACGTTTGTAGAAAGAAATATATGAACTATCTAAACGTTATAATTTAAATATTGAGAAAACTGTTCAAGAAATAGCTACATTCGGTTTTGGAATAGGCTCATCTCCTGCTGAAGTGTTGTGTAATTACTAAAAGTATAACAGTTTAGAAAAATACGTAATAATAGGTAAAATTATTCAGTTGTTTGCAGCATGTCGCATGACTAAAAGCGCTTTCCCATGGTAATTTAAAGGTTATACTGATGATCAGTCTATCAATTATACGTATTTTCATATGGAGAATATTCGTCTTATATAATGTAAATTAATGCAAAAAGATTATTTCGTTTGGTTGACAAGGATTTAAAAAATAAGCAAAGAAATGCAAGATGAAGATTCGCTTAAAATGATAGAATAGTATCATAAAAATTATTTATTTAAATTGGCGTACAAATCTAAGCCTAACGAAGAACAAACGCTCTAATTTGAGTAAATGAAAAAGACATACGAGGAAATAGATTAAGAAAATTTATAGATCATGCAAATAGATTTGATTTTCTGCTAATTCATTCCGCCAAGCAGTATCTACTATGACAAAGTAAAACAATATCCATTGCCAATTTTCAGTATTAATGATTGCAATAGTTCTACATTCAGATAGGCTTGGTTAGTGTCAGCAGCTTACAAAGTTCTTTTCTTAACCATATTTGGGCAACGTTATGAGTTAGTAGACGAGGCTTGTAAGCAAAAAGGATTCCCAGCCAGTTTTATGGATGACATCAGAAAATTATATTTTGACATTTTGAATTTGTGGAGTAGACACTATGATTACTTGTTAATGTTCTTATAAACACTTACTTTGGCCACCGTGAAGGAACTCATCGCGGAATTTAAATATCGCAAAGCACTCGATACCATGATTACTTGTTAATGTTCTTATAAATAGACCTAGGAGAACAACAGCACGTAATACAAGTATTCGACTCGCCGAATGTTCATTAACTAGATAGGGTTCAAAGGAAATTAGCAGTTCTTAAACCAGGAAGAATTATTGAGAATTTTGACTCAGTTCAGAACAACCCATTAGTCATGTTGTTAAATCTAAATTAGCCATAACTCGCTAAAGAACTTATTTCAGACTACCCACCAAACTCGTTCATAGGAAGGAGTAAGTTCATTTGTTAAAAATTAGGTATTAAAAAGGTTGCAAACTCTTCAAATCCGTTGGTTTTATAATAAAACTTAACTATTTTTAAAACATTAAGATGCGATTCAATTATTTCCGATATGCCTACTAACATTACAACAGAATAAATAAACCAAAGACTACGTCTGGCCATTAAAGCGCTTAGAATTGAGCGCCAACTTATAATAGACCCGCTTGAGCAATAATATCTTGATGAATTCCTTAACAATCCACCAGAAAGGTTAGAAATTATAGGTGTTGACCAACATTATTTGAAGTGAATAACAAAATGGCTGGAGTTACTCTAATATATTTACTATATATTATATTCCTATGTTATTTATAGTAATTATATTTATAACATGATTCACTCAACAGCAGCAATCCAACAATAAATCTATATCTCACTTCCTCGAGACGCACAAACAGACTTCATTGAGACTTTCGAAAGCAAAACATAGGCTCTTGCATACCAGTGTTTCCACTTTCAAATTTGTAAATATATAATTCTATTTTAATGTAATAAGTATATCAAAACTACGACTAATCAGGTGTGGATTGAAAGAAATTATATTATTTACTATAGAAGGTTAAAAAGAAACATATATATAAAAATTATAACATATATAAATTAATTATTATTGATAATTATAAGATTTGTGTCCTGAACAACGTAGGACCCTAAGAACCTGCGAACCCCAATGGACTTCGAACATATATCAACTTAAAAACTCGACCAAACATTTTAAAAACTGATCCCCTTCAGAGATTCAAATTTGAACACGTACTTCGCCGGGCCCGTGAACGCGCGCATAATAGTTTTCGTTCACGGGTTCAACCTCTCATTTTCACTTTACTCAGCGTTCATTTTAACACTTTAGGATCAATTCAGGGTTCTGTGCGTTGATTTACCCGGTCATGGTTACAGCGGAGAACAAAATGAGTACTCTCTTGAGGTAATGGTTGAAGCGGTGTGCGCTACTGTTAGTTATTACAAAATAACGTCGTTTATGCTGTGCGGGCACTCACTGGGCGCTCTGGTTGCAATTGCGGCTTACAATTAAATGCTGAAATTGAAATTGAACCCGCTGTGCGTACTTGCGTTCAGCCCAGCCGGAATTCAACTCAGATACTCTGTTGGAATGCGCTTACTCAAATTTAAATTCATTTCACAAATGATTCCAAAGAAAACAATCGCAAACGGAGCTCGACTTGAATTCTGGAGGAGAACTGGGCGCTTCATGCCCAAATAACTCTGGGAAGCAGTTAAAGAGGAGTATAACACAATGAACGCAGCAAATAAACAGAGAAACGAAGACAGAATGATCTGGATGCTCCAAAATTTTAAGTGGGAACAGAAAGAAGTATTTTAACAATTCAAAGGCAGACTATGCAAAGTCATATGGGCGTACAAGGACTAATACGTGAATGAAGAAGCTGGAAAGTAGTTTCTAGAAGGAAATGACGTTTTCGTTCAAGACACAGTTAACGTAATTCACGAAATACCAATCGCATGCCCTCAATTTTGTGTCAACGAGATTATTAAGCTTATGGAAATGAACGAATGATTAATTTCACTCAACTTCTGTAATTTTACTTCATTTTAATATAATTTTATAATATTTTATACTCACTCGCTCATGTTCCAAGACTAAACGGTCTGTTCATCTTCTTGCATTGCTCCCATACCATCGAGGCTACGCTCATCCGATAGCTTGACAGTCTCTCTAACTTTACTTCGTCGCGATAGTGACATATAGTGCCTTCAAATAAAAATATTAGTGATTGGTTTCTTCGTTAACCACTGCAAGACATCAGTGTTTGCTTATGAGTCCGTGATTTCTGTCAGGAATTTTGTAAGCATACTAGTTAATATTTTGATTTTAATAAGCATGGTAATAAACTACACTTCTTTCAATATTCAATATTTTTAGTTTTGTAAAGTCTTAACAAATATTTATCTGAAACGAAATTAATTTCACTCAGCTCCAATTATAGTGCTTCGTTCTAATATATTATTTAATTTACTTTCTATAATTTGATTTTAACTATTAACTGTTTGTTTTCTATTTTCGTAATATTTTCTTTATTTATTTAAAATTAATTTTATTTATTCCATTTTACAACAAAGTTCTTTCCGCACCTCAATCATAAAAGGATTTGTTTTCTTCACTTCAATTTACTACGCTTTGTAATAATCAATCAGTTCTGAAGAGTAACGTTCGCAGAGTGGAAATAAAACTGTATCATTGACCGAATACAAACACTTAACCTTAAATCCGCGTTGCTTGTGAACGGGATTGTTGTAAATACTTAAATCCTGAAGGAGTGGAAAATAACTGAATACAAATAGTTCATCGGATTGTAAGATGCGGTTGTTGTCCAGGCACAAAAACCAGAGCTCAGATAAGTACTTTAATGATTAAATTGAGGATATGCGATTCCCCTTCAAGCTCAAGTGCTGCAAGCGAGTTAGATCGCGCAACGGAGTAATGTCCTTGATTTAATTCAAATTCGCCTTAAAAATCTGAAGCTTCTTCATATTCTACACTTGCATGATTGAAGTCAAACGATTGTTGGAAACCTATAGACTAACCAGCTCTGTCATAAACTAAATCCCATCCAAAGACGCTATCATGTTCTCAAAAACAATTAACTCTTGCATATTCACCAAATTTTACAAGGGTTTCAATGACGTCAATCGATTTTTATTCAACTTTAATGTCTTAATCCCAACTAAATCAGAAATTGACGAAAGATCGTCCAAATAACACCCAATTATAGACAGTTCCGTTAAAGTAGACATAAACTTCAATTAGAGAGTAGTTATATTCTCGCAGAAAAGAACATATAGACATTGTAACACTTTCAAACTATCAATTCCAGTTAACGATATATCATCCAGGTAATGCAAATTTAGCTTTAATATTGAACCAATACTTTAAATATTTTCAAGATTTGTTAACTTCTTACAGTACGGCATTCGTTCAGAGTCTATTGTTAATATATTATTATGGAGCCCTAAATATATAGGTTCTCCATCAAAACTATCCAACACTGGTGTTTAAAGTTTCTTGATTATACTATTATTCAGATTTGACATTATTATGAAGTGGTTTTATAACATTGGCTAATTACATATATTTAGGCTTTATAAATGAATAATTAAAATAATTCCCTACTGACGGAGTTGAACCATCGACCGGTCGGTAACTGCATTTCTACAGCCGACCACTCTACCAACTGAGTTAAGTAGGGACATAGATAAATTTTATAATGTAGTTTATTTTGTTAATAATTTATTATGTAATCCAATTATGCTAATTACACTAACTTATTAGTTTATTATAAAGATTGTAGTTTTCACTTCTCAATGGAGCAATATATAATAGAAAGCTTCAAGCTAACAAAAATATCCGAGAACGTGCCAGAATCTTCTCAATAGTGTTTGGATCAACTTTTAGAGTTAAAAAGGAACCTCCAGCTCACTCGCAGCATACCCCTGACATAGCTACTTAGTTTCGCTTAATCCGTTCCTTCAGAAAATGTTGACCCACTGCATCAAATCTATTTCGAGGTCACTGGTCAGCACAGAGAGACCATCTTGGAGTAGGAGGGCTACTAGATTTACGAAGCTTTATTCCAGCTCAGATCAGTTTTGCAGCTCTCAGAGGAGCAATTTGTAATTTAATTCTTAAAAAATTAAAACACGTAGTAGATTCTCATTGAGCAGTTGCTCGAGCAGTTACAAGTCCCAACAGTTCAATCAGGTATTGATTTAGTTCGCGTTCTGAGAACAAAACACCAGGGAGAACTGATTAACACCCTCATTACGAACCCGTTGAGCTCGGACGCGCCTCAACTATTTTCATTTGTGAACAGATTCTTCGGCCAGAAACCAGTTACAACATTCAATTAATTTGTTACCGAATTCAAAGCGAATCTTGACCGATTCCAGAAGGAATTTGACCTAAAATTCGCAAATGCGCTCAAGAAGTGCTTCCAAGTCATGCCTAAGTACAACGAAGGGCACAGACACGAACTTTTACTTACTAGCGAGAAAACAATCCTCATTCAAATGATAAAAGACCACTTTGAAGTGGATACCATTCACCCACTTGAGTTTTTCGAGTATCTGAGTTTAATTGAACAACAAATCAGAGATCAAAGCACCACACACTGCAAAGACACATTCAGCCTTGAAGAAATAGTCATACAAATGCTGAACACAGACTCACTCAGAGGACTCAAAAACTTATACTACTACATTACAGGAAATACGAAAAATTTTGAAACTATCCAGGTCGGTATAAACGAAATACAAAATGAAATTAATAACTTTAACGAAAATCACACGTTCAGCTGCTATGAAACTGTGCACACCGCGTTTTAAGAAATTAAAGTAAGATATCCAGAGGTTAAAATAGATCAACAACTATAATCTGACTAATAATAATCTGTTGTACTCATGTATTTGAAATAAGTCTAATAACTAGATGCTTTGCTTCAGCAACTCGGAATTAAAATGATAGATGTAGTAGTTCTAAAGTAAGAAATAGATAATCACTAGCCTCTTCAGTTATTCTAAGAATTCATAATGAAGCTTAACAATGCTCTATCAATTTTAAATCCGTTAACAAAAGCAAAAAGTTTATTAGATAGTCTACATAACTATCAACAAATAATGACAAATCGGTTATACGAATGTCTCATTACTCGCGATCCGAGTTAAAAGCAGTTCAAGCACATTGTAAACGAATTAAAGAAACTTGAGGCTAATTTCAAGTCGAATACGGATAATATAGGAAATCAGCTTGTGTCTGAGTTCCTATTCTTGAATCCAAAGTTGAGCGAGCAGTTCAAAGTTATTTCTGAAAAGTAAATATAACCGGTGTTCACCTCTAAGTACACTCAGCTTTGCGATAAGCTTTTCAGTTGCTACATATTACCAACAGATTTGTTCGGATTTTAGCAAGAGTTAGTATAGAAAGCAATTGAGGCAAAGGTAAATGCAACATCTTCTTTGTTGTCTTCGCTTCATTTTGCTTTATTTGGTGAGATTCATGACTTCGACTCGTACAAGTAGTTCATATAAATTTTCAACGACTAGTTCAAATTGCCTCCTCTAATTCAGCTATTAAAGTAGTTTAACAATTTTGACTTTGATTTCGTGTAGAAACCGCTTCTTTTACCAACTGATTTGTACAACCACTTCACTTCGGTTAACAAGCAGCTAAAGCTCAATTTTTGTGAAAACGCTCTGGATCTTTTGCAGTTCTTCAAGGAGCGCGTGCAAACATAAACTTTTGTGTCCTTAACTGAGTATTTTAAGTACTTCACTTCAATTCTCTAAAGCGACCCCGTTTTCACCGACGAGAAGCTAAAACTGCAAAAACTGCTCCTCCGAAGAACTTAAATAAACGCAGACCTTAAAACTAACGACGTGTACGAACTGTTCTACCAAAACCTTAAGCAAAACGAGTTCTTCGACGCGAACTACCACTTCACAAAGTGCACAAATGGAGCGGAAGTGTTCAAAATAATCCAAGTCGAAGGAAACGAAAAATAAATCACAGAAAAACTCTACGAAATTTACGTCCACGCGAAAATTCAAAACGGACGCGTGAACGGAATCGAAGAAATCATCGCATGCTGGGAAGGGAAGTGATGCTATTGAAAATCGTTTTCTTAATAGATCTTAATTTAAATTTTCGCGCTATAACAAAGCAGGAGCAATATAAAAAATATTTAAAATTAATTAAAATGAGTCATTATTTATATTATTTTCATTCAGTAATTTTTAATCACGCGATATATCCACAGTCACTTTCTGAATATATATTGGCCTACTTACCTACACACGAAAAATAATTGCCATCATCGTTTGAAACATAGGTACAACATCTACCATAATTTGAGCAAACCCCGGCGTCATGCAAAATATGGCAAATTTGTTAAAGATTTAAGCCAGATGCTCTATTTTTAAGCATAGTTATATCAGTATTTTAAGCATTATTTATTGAATTAATACTATTAATTTAAGTTTATAACGAATTAGATGATGATGTTAAATCTGTTCTAAGTGAGTCAATAACAAATTTCTGAGAATTTGCTGTTGCTATAACATTTTGAATAAGTGTACTTTATTAAGTATTATTGTTAACTGCATCTAACTTAAGTGAATTGAATTGTGTAGATAATGAGGATAAGGAAGCTAAATTTGTGTCAATTTAAGTTTATAATGAGTTGTTGACAGTTTATAATTTTGTAGTTACCAATAATATTTAAGCATTGAAAGAAGAATTTAGTGATTGCAAATCAACTCTTAATTAATCATTGATTATTTTATGCATTGTAATGTTTGATTATAAGTTCTAAGTTTCAATTTGTAATTAAGATATATTAGATGAAACAACCAGCTCAAATTAATTTTGCTTATTATTTATATTATCAAATGTACTATTTACAAACTACCATAAATCGTTTGTTTTAGATGTAAAATAATTATATAAGTAATCTTTTGTGGCTACTAGTTAATTTGAAATATTTGAAATGTTGTTTTACAAATTATTATTAAGGGTTGAAACATTATTAAATATATATTTGTCTAAGTTTGTTAGCGTTGAAACTATATTTATGCATATAGTACCATTAAGTAAGTATCCATCTTTACAAACGCATTCTTCACCATTGTAAACAAAAGGATTTACACAATATTTAGTATAATTCATATCATTAAAATAGCCATTAACCAAATCTATCTAACACAACCCATAAACAGGTGTATTTTACCCACATATATTTTCGCAAGTGTAGTTAGGCTATTCTGTGAGACTCGCAAGAGAAGCATTTCCATTATTTATTAAATATTAAATATTTGAGCACACATTCATATTAGTAATATTGATTATTTAAATAATAGCCTCATCAATCTTATTAATTAAATTACTACTTTAACTATTTTCTTAAAAATTATATCCCACTATATCTAAATCTGTTACAATAAATGTTAAATTCACTTAAACTTAAATAACTAAACCACCAACCAATACACTATCGAATCTAAATTATAATTATACGTTTATTATTTATAATTTGGTATTCGTTATTTGCATAATACTTGAAATAGATTATCCATTAGCTAAAAATGATAATTATGAACCATAAATGCAAACATTGCATTGATAACAAACTAATGAACCGTATATTATTTAAAACAAAATTGAAATATTAATATTTGAGTTTGAAATAATTTGGTCAATACTGTTAACTCCAAAAACCGCAAATTTTTAAACTTAATTTATTGACACTTAAATTGAAGAGTCAGTCATGACTTCATTAAAGATAAATATACTACTTGATTGTTCTGAAATAATTAGATTATTGTTTACATTAACTTTATTAATCAATTTACTTTTCTTACAATATGAAAACTCACTGTTGTCTATTAAAATATTATTAGAGCAAAAATTATTAAGTTTTATAACTTATTTATATATAATAATAGAACACAACATAATATATAAATGGCTTTAGTAAAATAATACTAAGTGAATCATTATAATAATGCAGAAGGATTTTTCTAGTTTTATGTGTGAAAACTCAAAATTTTCTAACAGTAGGCAACATGTTAGAGACTTAGCTGCAATAGACCACTGAATACTTTATACAAGTCATTACACCGTTTACTCACGCACATACATCATTAAATGGACAATAATTCGCTCCAGCTTACAATGGTTTTCTGAACGTAAAACATACGTGTTTTTAGTTAAACAAATGAGTTGGACACGATGTTTTCAATCTTATTATTATAAGAACTATAGTTGGAATAACACTGAAATTATAACCGCTTCGAAAGCAGAAATTGATTGGTGTTGTTGATGATGATGATGAGTTACATTTTAACGTTTATATAATCGCAGTAGTCTAGATGAATTATAAGAATCTTCTTTATCTCTCACTGGACCTTTTTATCTTAAAATAGCATTTGCAACCTTATGGAATATACTACCATAATTAGCTAACTGACAAGATAAATTCTGACTTAATTGAACAACTGTTTTAGTAAGTATGCGGTAGAAGATTAATTGAGTTGAGAGGTTTATTTTATGTTATTAATTTTGTTGAAACGAAATAATGTTAAGCTTGTCAGTATTTCCACTTCGCAAATAATTAACAAAATTCTCGAAAACGACTTCAACCATTTAATAGGTAAATTACTATTTTTGTGTTCAATATATATTAAAACATATTATTCGTATTTTAAATCACTTTATTCATTTTTTATAAATGTGTGTGTACCCTCTTATGTCATTTTATTCACTAATATGCGTTTTATAACACTCTGGACACAAATGATATCCTTTGCACGAACACACATATCTGCTATTACATTATTTGCAGCCGACACATTACGCACTTACTTTTGTATATACATGATAGTGTTTATATGCTTCTATTACTGGTCCTTTAATTGGGCTTACTACTGGTTGGTTACAACCTTCAATTTTTCGTGGTGTAGCTTTAATTTCATATTTTGTTAGATTTATTTTCATTTAATCAATTATGCTTTCAACATAATCCGTTATTTTAATTTCTTTATATTCTGGATGCAATAATTTCATCAAAGAAAACCCATTAACTAATATTACTTACATAAAATTAATTATTAATGGTAATGCAAAAAGTAGAAAACTTAACCATGATATATACAAAATCAAAATTTGTGAAATAACCCTGTTAAATGTAAGAATTTGTAAGTTCTCGTGGTATTCCCAGAGAACAACCTGAAATAGTTCGTTACTACAATAATAATTATAAAGGAGTTGATTACGTAGACCAACTTACAAAAAATATTAAGTTTCCAGGACGATGTACTCGTTGGACCACAAGGATGTTTATTTATTTTATGGTGAAACAAAAACTCTTGATGTTATTAAAAGACTTATTGATTTTCCAAAATAGCCTAACTGCACACTATTCTGTGATAATTATTATGGTACAATTGACGTAGTTGAGTATATTAAATCAATAGGGCTTGAATATGTTGGAACTTTTAGACCAAGTCGACTTGGTAAAGAATTATCATAAAATTTAGAGAAGTTGTAATTGAATTAAGTTGTTTAATATCCTGTGTTTAAAGAAGTAAAACTAAAGAAAACGACGAAAGAAAAATTGAAGGTTGTAACCAACCAGTAGTAAGCCCAATTAAAGGACCAGTAATAGAAGCATATAAACACTATCATGTATATACAAAAGTAAGTGCGAATAAAATGACATAAGAGGGTACACACACATTTATAAAAAATGAATAAAGTGATTTAAAATACGAATAATATGTTTTAATATATATTGAACACAAAAATAGTAATTTACCTATTAAATGGTTGAAGTCGTTTTCGAGAATTTTGTTAATTATTTGCGAAGTGGAAATACTGACAAGCTTAACATTATTTCGTTTCAACAAAATTAATAACATAAAATAAACCTCTCAACTCAATTAATCTTCTACCGCATACTTACTAAAACAGTTGTTCAATTAAACTCAATTTTCAACACTTTATACAAGCTTAAAATATTTTACAATGTTATTGCATACTATTTCAACGACATAACTTGTGTTTCTGAAACCCATAATGTCAAGTGTCTAAGAAATCTACGAAACAACTAACGTTTGTACAAGCGGTCCGTTTTTGAGAGTAGTGCGGTTTCCAGGAAAGACTCTTTTGTAACATTGCAATATTTTAGTTTCCATGTCCAGCTAACATACGTGTAAAGATGAGCCGTTTCATTATTAGAAGTATTCAAATTTCAAATCTATGGCTATTGAATATTTAGTGTACAGTATATATAAGACAATAAGATGATGAAATATAGGTGACCGAATTTAGAAATAATTAAGAATTGGGCAAAATTTCGCTCAGAGGTACAAAGTTTTGGTTAATTGAACTAAATATTATGATGAGGTGGAATAAATAGGAATACATTGTAATTTTTTAACATAAAGCAATGTGGCAGAATAAATCAATGTATATTGTTGTGAAGAAGATAAGACAATTATATGTTCGTATTAGAGTCATATGTACGTAAACAAATGGTCTTAAAATTCAAATTTTTATGATACTTTCTGAACCATTACACTAAGATAGCTAAAAAGATAACAATAAAAGATTAATGACGTTCTAAGTTTAGCTTCACTTAATTCAACTAACATTCTAATAATTCAGCTCGCCATTTAAAAAACGATATTATCTTTTTAGTTAATCGAATTTATTAAAAATTGTATGTAAACGGAATCAAAGCCAAAAATAGGTCGTAATATATTATATTTATAACATTAAATATGTTCTAAAACATGCATCCCTACCTGCCCAGTAGGAAAAGAAGTAAAGCCAAAGCGAAAAGAAGAAGGTCAAGAAGCGACAGAATTAGAGGGATATTTCTATCGACAGCTGGATATGAGCCCGATTCTTCAACATGAAGTATGTTGCCCGCGAATACATGTGCTTTAAACGTAGGTCATGCAAGTATAAATGAAAGTTAAGTGAGATATATATTAATTTTATATATTTATAATTCAGATGATGGTTTGTATTTTACTAAAATTGAAGATCTCAATACCAATTTGCATGTTAGAGATTATTATTAAACTGGTAAATATATAAGAGTTAATTCTTAATACAGCAAACATAACTATTTACATTAATATTTTGCCAAGATAAATATAGTTTTTGCTCATTTGAATATTTTGCAGATTGAAAAATATAATAGCAATAAGGGGAACCATACTATAATAATCGTTATAATAACGAGAGGAAAGGTAAGATCAGAAAACATAAAATAATACCATTATACACAACAATTAATTTGGTGTGTGTAATAGTTAGTATTCTTAAGATAGTTGTATAATAGTTGGTCCCCTTGAGATTTATACCAAAGATAGTTTAAAAGATATCTTCCGAGGTCAATATATATCCCACTCACTTAACTTTCAATTATACTTGCATGGTCTAAGTTTAAAGAACATGTCTTCAGAGATCAACAATGTTCGTTCAAGTGACTTAAGTTCAACTAACTTAATATGTCTGAGGCTATCAAGTAAAAATAATATATTTTAATAATTCTTTAATAATTCTTTCAAACGTAGACCTGATGTGATTTAACATTTTTTAATATCAGGTAACTATTTTATTTCATATGGTATGTAAAGTAAACATATATACGTAATATTAATAATATTACGTATATATACAGTAGATTAATAAGTATTTTCAACGTTGTGTTAACACTTACAGTGAGGGTTGAACCTCTCGAATCACAAAGAGAACTTTCAGTGAGTACTTGTATTATATTATACACACAAAGGTGGTGACGTGCCCAAAAAATAATTTTCCAATCCATAAAGTTGATGATACTCGACACGGAAATTCTGATATATAATCAATAGGAATGTATTATATTTCAGTTTCAGGTACCTTCAGGGAACAGCGAACATTAAAGCTAATATTTATTACTTATTGATAGTTTTTGATTTTGAATTTAAATGCATAATATAGACTTATAAACAACTATAAATTTAATAATCACTCCAACTTCATCACTCCACTATTTTTGGTAAAAATAGTACTTCCATACTGTATTCATTAAATTTGTCAATGCAGATTTTTTCTTAATAGCCTCTGTATTAAAATTTTGTTTAAATAATGAGTATATTTTTAGTACAAATAATGACACTTTTTAATAATGAATAATATAATAATACTTATTTAAAACAAAAACGAAATATTACATCATACTCTTTCCACACTACTATGATTATTATGAAAAATGAAAATTAAGTTGAAGCTTAGATTCAGCTCAATCTTATGTGGTCTTATTTATATACATGTCATAATTATATAGTAGCCACCTCCTAATTCTATTCAAAACCGACTTGATGACATGTCAATATAGCGATCATGTCATATATATATATATATACCATTCATTAAAAGTCGAGAGAATTCTTGCTAGAACTCCGAGTTAATTTTGAGATACTTTATAAAGAGATTGTACATGATAAGTACCTCTCAAACACACCGAGCCGAGCTTATGTATAGAAAGAAAGTAGTCCAACGGGGCGAAAACATAGCGAGATCGATGTAGAGAAACCCAATGATAACCGCTTTGCCTCCCTAGCGGATAGTGGTGTTTAATTCAAACGCACTGACAACTACGGGAAAATCTTTGATTACCTTCACGAAAAATGAATGATAAAGGTAGCCACGCAATCTCCAATCAAAGAAGTGCCCGCAAAGCCTAGACAGAAAAACTTTGGAAAAGCCCACAAGACAAAAACTAAATAGAAGTTCACACAAACCGCAGAAAAAGGCAACGATAAACTGGAGGACACGTCCACAAAGAAAAAACTTGACAAACCCACCCAGACCAAAGTAGTCCCCAACGCGAAAGGCAATGACATAAAAATAGTCTCTCAAAGAGAAGATCGCCAAATTGTAAAGTTAATTTGATACAACGGCGAAAGTGATGCGTAAATTCAAATAAACCAAAAAGAAGCATGACGACAAGAAGATCACTTAAAAGACAAACAATGCCGA
This sequence comes from Hexamita inflata, assembly GCA_963988835.1. Lineage (NCBI taxonomy): Eukaryota > Fornicata > Diplomonadida > Hexamitidae > Hexamita > Hexamita inflata. Next base: position 86,746 of record CAXDID010001176.1, read on the forward strand.
AACCCAGCCTGAAAACGAGAAGAAAAAGACATGACAAAACGAAGCCAAAGGACAGAAGCTGAAAGAGAAAAAGCCCCCAGTCTAAAAGTCACAAGATCAAAAGACCACTAAAATGCCCCAATCTAGCGCAAAATATCTCCTCAAAAGGAAACTTAGAAAAAGAAATAGGATAAATAATCTGTCTTAGAAAATCCTATCAAACCATTGTCAAAAGATATATATACATACAAAAGATATATATACATAATATACATAATGAATATATATCCCACTCACTTAACTATCATTTATACATGGTCAATATAAACAAATAATATCAGAAATAGTTTATCTAACAACAGAGAACTAAATATAAGATATCAAAGCAGCTAAACCCTAGGAAAAAGTTAATTCATCATCGGCAATATACCCCGAAATTAGGAATTTGCAAAAACAAATATACTAAGAAGGACCCCGGGTACCTAATCAAGTTAATGAAACAATACATCAAAGGCAACCATCACCAAGCAATGCCAATACAACGGAACAACCTCCCGTGCAAACCGAAGGAAATAACGAGCAAAGAGAAACTGAGAAGCGAGAACCAGTTTCTGAAAATTAAGTTAGCGAATCAGCTAAAACTGGTCCGCTAACAACTCAGTTAGGGCCCTGCTGGGTCTAAAACAAGTTGTTGTAAACAATTTCAACTGCAGCAACACTTCTGGTTAATCAAAGAGCCAGGTATCATACCCTATCATCATTAACATCAATATTAACTTCACAAAGTGCACAAATGGAGCGGAAGTGTTCAAAATAATCCAAGTCGAAGGAAACGAAAAATAAATCACAGAAAAACTCTACGAAATTTACGTCCACGCGAAAATTCAAAACGGACGCGTGAACGGAATCGAAGAAATCATCGCATGCTGGGAAGGGAAGTGATGCTATTGAAAATCGTTTTCTTAATAGATCTTAATTTAAATTTTCGCGCTATAACAAAGCAGGAGCAATATAAAAAATATTTAAAATTAATTAAAATGAGTCATTATTTATATTATTTTCATTCAGTAATTTTTAATCACGCGATATATCCACAGTCACTTTCTGAATATATATTGGCCTACTAACCTACACACGAAAAATAATTGCCATCATCGTTTGAAACATAGGTACAACATCTACCATAATTTGAGCAAACCCCGGCGTCATGCAAAATATGGCAAATTTGTTAAAGATTTAAGCCAGATGCTCTATTTTTTAGCATAGTTATATCAGTATTTTAAGCATTATTTATTGAATTAATACTATTAATTTAAGTTTATAACGAATTAGATGATGATGTTAAATCTGTTCTAAGTGAGTCAATAACAAATTTCTGAGAATTTGCTGTTGCTATAACATTTTGAATAAGTGTACTTTATTAAGTATTATTGTTAACTGCATCTAACTTAAGTGAATTGAATTGTGTAGATAATGAGGATAAGGAAGCTAAATTTGTGTCAATTTAAGTTTATAATGAGTTGTTGACAGTTTATAATTTTGTAGTTACCAATAATATTTAAGCATTGAAAGAAGAATTTAGTGATTGCAAATCAACTCCTAATTAATCATTGATTATTTTATGCATTGTAATGTTTGATTATAAGTTCTAAGTTTCAATTTGTAATTAAGATATATTAGATGAAACAACCAGCTCAAATTAATTTTGCTTATTATTTATATTATCAAATGTACTATTTACAAACTACCATAAATCGTTTGTTTTAGATGTAAAATAATTATATAAGTAATCTTTTGTGGCTACTAGTTAATTTGAAATATTTGAAATGTTGTTTTACAAATTATTATTAAGGGTTGAAACATTATTAAATATATATTTGTCTAAGTTTGTTAGCGTTGAAACTATATTTATGCATATAGTACCATTAAGTAAGTATCCATCTTTACAAACGCATTCTTCACCATTGTAAACAAAAGGATTTACACAATATTTAGTATAATTCATATCATTAAAATAGCCATTAACCAAATCTATCTAACACAACCCATAAACAGGTGTATTTTACCCACATATATTTTCGCAAGTGTAGTTAGGCTATTCTGTGAGACTCGCAAGAGAAGCATTTCCATTATTTATTAAATATTAAATATTTGAGCACACATTCATATTAGTAATATTGATTATTTAAATAATAGCCTCATCAATCTTATTAATTAAATTACTACTTTAACTATTTTCTTAAAAATTATATCCCACTATATCTAAATCTGTTACAATAAATGTTAAATTCACTTAAACTTAAATAACTAAACCACCAACCAATACACTATCGAATCTAAATTATAATTATACGTTTATTATTTATAATTTGGTATTCGTTATTTGCATAATACTTGAAATAGATTATCCATTAGCTAAAAATGATAATTATGAACCATAAATGCAAACATTGCATTGATAACAAACTAATGAACCGTATATTATTTAAAACAAAATTGAAATATTAATATTTGAGTTTGAAATAATTTGGTCAATACTGTTAACTCCAAAAACCGCAAATTTTTAAACTTAATTTATTGACACTTAAATTGAAGAGTCAGTCATGACTTCATTAAAGATAAATATACTACTTGATTGTTCTGAAATAATTAGATTATTGTTTACATTAACTTTATTAATCAATTTACTTTTCTTACAATATGAAAACTCACTGTTGTCTATTAAAATATTATTAGAGCAAACATTATTAAGTTTTATAACTTATTTATATATAATAATAGAACACAACATAATATATAAATGGCTTTAGTAAAATAATACTAAGTGAATCATTATAATAATGCAGAAGGATTTTTCTAGTTTTATGTGTGAAAACTCAAAATTTTCTAACAGTAGGCAACATGTTAGAGACTTAGCTGCAATAGACCACTGAATACTTTATACAAGTCATTACACCGTTTACTCACGCACATACATCATTAAATGGACAATAATTCGCTCCAGCTTACAATGGTTTTCTGAACGTAAAACATACGTGTTTTTAGTTAAACAAATGAGTTGGACACGATGTTTTCAATCTTATTATTATAAGAACTATAGTTGGAATAACACTGAAATTATAACCGCTTCGAAAGCAGAAATTGATTGGTGTTGTTGATGATGATGATGAGTTACATTTTAACGTTTATATAATCGCAGTAGTCTAGATGAATTATAAGAATCTTCTTTATCTCTCACTGGACCTTTTTATCTTAAAATAGCATTTGCAACCTTATGGAATATACTACCATAATTAGCTAACTGACAAGATAAATTCTGACTTAAACTCAATTTTCAACACTTTATACAAGCTTAAAATATTTTACAATGTTATTGCATACTATTTCAACGACATAACTTGTGTTTCTGAAACCCATAATGTCAAGTGTCTAAGAAATCTACGAAACAACTAACGTTTGTACAAGCGGTCCGTTTTTGAGAGTAGTGCGGTTTCCAGGAAAGACTCTTTTGTAACATTGCAATATTTTAGTTTCCATGTCCAGCTAACATACGTGTAAAGATGAGCCGTTTCATTATTAGAAGTATTCAAATTTCAAATCTATGGCTATTGAATATTTAGTGTACAGTATATATAAGACAATAAGATGATGAAATATAGGTGACCGAATTTAGAAATAATTAAGAATTGGGCAAAATTTCGCTCAGAGGTACAAAGTTTTGGTTAATTGAACTAAATATTATGATGAGGTGGAATAAATAGGAATACATTGTAATTTTTTAACATAAAGCAATGTGGCAGAATAAATCAATGTATATTGTTGTGAAGAAGATAAGACAATTATATGTTCGTATTAGAGTCATATGTACGTAAACAAATGGTCTTAAAATTCAAATTTTTATGATACTTTCTGAACCATTACACTAAGATAGCTAAAAAGATAACAATAAAAGATTAATGACGTTCTAAGTTTAGCTTCACTTAATTCAACTAACATTCTAATAATTCAGCTCGCCATTTAAAAAACGATATTATCTTTTTAGTTAATCGAATTTATTAAAAATTGTATGTAAACGGAATCAAAGCCAAAAATAGGTCGTAATATATTATATTTATAACATTAAATATGTTCTAAAACATGCATCCCTACCTGCCCAGTAGGAAAAGAAGTAAAGCCAAAGCGAAAAGAAGAAGGTCAAGAAGCGACAGAATTAGAGGGATATTTCTATCGACAGCTGGATATGAGCCCGATTCTTCAACATGAAGTATGTTGCCCGCGAATACATGTGCTTTAAACGTAGGTCATGCAAGTATAAATGAAAGTTAAGTGAGATATATATTAATTTTATATATTTATAATTCAGATGATGGTTTGTATTTTACTAAAATTGAAGATCTCAATACCAATTTGCATGTTAGAGATTATTATTAAACTGGTAAATATATAAGAGTTAATTCTTAATACAGCAAACATAACTATTTACATTAATATTTTGCCAAGATAAATATAGTTTTTGCTCATTTGAATATTTTGCAGATTGAAAAATATAATAGCAATAAGGGGAACCATACTATAATAATCGTTATAATAACGAGAGGAAAGGTAAGATCAGAAAACATAAAATAATACCATTATACACAACAATTAATTTGGTGTGTGTAATAGTTAGTATTCTTAAGATAGTTGTATAATAGTTGGTCCCCTTGAGATTTATACCAAAGATAGTTTAAAAGATATCTTCCGAGGTCAATATATATCCCACTCACTTAACTTTCAATTATACTTGCATGGTCTAAGTTTAAAGAACATGTCTTCAGAGATCAACAATGTTCGTTCAAGTGACTTAAGTTCAACTAACTTAATATGTCTGAGGCTATCAAGTAAAAATAATATATTTTAATAATTCTTTAATAATTCTTTCAAACGTAGACCTGATGTGATTTAACATTTTTTAATATCAGGTAACTATTTTATTTCATATGGTATGTAAAGTAAACATATATACGTAATATTAATAATATTACGTATATATACAGTAGATTAATAAGTATTTTCAACGTTGTGTTAACACTTACAGTGAGGGTTGAACCTCTCGAATCACAAAGAGAACTTTCAGTGAGTACTTGTATTATATTATACACACAAAGGTGGTGACGTGCCCAAAAAATAATTTTCCAATCCATAAAGTTGATGATACTCGACACGGAAATTCTGATATATAATCAATAGGAATGTATTATATTTCAGTTTCAGGTACCTTCAGGGAACAGCGAACATTAAAGCTAATATTTATTACTTATTGATAGTTTTTGATTTTGAATTTAAATGCATAATATAGACTTATAAACAACTATAAATTTAATAATCACTCCAACTTCATCACTCCACTATTTTTGGTTAAAATAGTACTTCCATACTGTATTCATTAAATTTGTCAATGCAGATTTTTTCTTAATAGCCTCTGTATTAAAATTTTGTTTAAATAATGAGTACATTTTTAGTACAAATAATGACACTTTTTAATAATGAATAATATAATAATACTTATTTAAAACAAAAACGAAATATTACATCATACTCTTTCCACACTACTATGATTATTATGAAAAATGAAAATTAAGTTGAAGCTTAGATTCAGCTCAATCTTATGTGGTCTTATTTATATACATGTCATAATTATATAGTAGCCACCTCCTAATTCTATTCAAAACCGACTTGATGACATGTCAATATAGCGATCATGTCATATATATATACCATTCATTAAAAGTCGAGAGAATTCTTGCTAGAACTCCGAGTTAATTTTGAGATACTTTATAAAGAGATTGTACATGATAAGTACCTCTCAAACACACCGAGCCGAGCTTATGTATAGAAAGAAAGTAGTCCAACGGGGCGAAAACATAGCGAGATCGATGTAGAGAAACCCAATGATAACCGCTTTGCCTCCCTAGCGGATAGTGGTGTTTAATTCAAACGCACTGACAACTACGGGAAAATCTTTGATTACCTTCACGAAAAATGAATGATAAAGGTAGCCACGCAATCTCCAATCAAAGAAGTGCCCGCAAAGCCTAGACAGAAAAACTTTGGAAAAGCCCACAAGACAAAAACTAAATAGAAGTTCACACAAACCGCAGAAAAAGGCAACGATAAACTGGAGGACACGTCCACAAAGAAAAAACTTGACAAACCCACCCAGACCAAAGTAGTCCCCAACGCGAAAGGCAATGACATAAAAATAGTCTCTCAAAGAGAAGATCGCCAAATTGTAAAGTTAATTTGATACAACGGCGAAAGTGATGCGTAAATTCAAATAAACCAAAAAGAAGCATGACGACAAGAAGATCACTTAAAAGACAAACAATGCCGAAACCCAGCCTGAAAACGAGAAGAAAAAGACATGACAAAACGAAGCCAAAGGACAGAAGCTGAAAGAGAAAAAGCCCCCAGTCTAAAAGTCACAAGATCAAAAGACCACTAAAATGCCCCAATCTAGCGCAAAATATCTCCTCAAAAGGAAACTTAGAAAAAGAAATAGGATAAATAATCTGTCTTAGAAAATCCTATCAAACCATTGTCAAAAGATATATATACATACAAAAGATATATATACATAATATACATAATGAATATATATCCCACTCACTTAACTATCATTTATACATGGTCAATATAAACAAATAATATCAGAAATAGTTTATCTAACAACAGAGAACTAAATATAAGATATCAAAGCAGCTAAACCCTAGGAAAAAGTTAATTCATCATCGGCAATATACCCCGAAATTAGGAATTTGCAAAAACAAATATACTAAGAAGGACCCCGGGTACCTAATCAAGTTAATGAAACAATACATCAAAGGCAACCATCACCAAGCAATGCCAATACAACGGAACAACCTCCCGTGCAAACCGAAGGAAATAACGAGCAAAGAGAAACTGAGAAGCGAGAACCAGTTTCTGAAAATTAAGTTAGCGAATCAGCTAAAACTGGTCCGCTAACAACTCAGTTAGGGCCCTGCTGGGTCTAAAACAAGTTGTTGTAAACAATTTCAACTGCAGCAACACTTCTGGTTAATCAAAGAGCCAGGTATCATACCCTATCATCATTAACATCAATATTAACTTCACAAAGTGCACAAATGGAGCGGAAGTGTTCAAAATAATCCAAGTCGAAGGAAACGAAAAATAAATCACAGAAAAACTCTACGAAATTTACGTCCACGCGAAAATTCAAAACGGACGCGTGAACGGAATCGAAGAAATCATCGCATGCTGGGAAGGGAAGTGATGCTATTGAAAATCGTTTTCTTAATAGATCTTAATTTAAATTTTCGCGCTATAACAAAGCAGGAGCAATATAAAAAATATTTAAAATTAATTAAAATGAGTCATTATTTATATTATTTTCATTCAGTAATTTTTAATCACGCGATATATCCACAGTCACTTTCTGAATATATATTGGCCTACTTACCTACACACGAAAAATAATTGCCATCATCGTTTGAAACATAGGTACAACATCTACCATAATTTGAGCAAACCCCGGCGTCATGCAAAATATGGCAAATTTGTTAAAGATTTAAGCCAGATGCTCTATTTTTTAGCATAGTTATATCAGTATTTTAAGCATTATTTATTGAATTAATACTATTAATTTAAGTTTATAACGAATTAGATGATGATGTTAAATCTGTTCTAAGTGAGTCAATAACAAATTTCTGAGAATTTGCTGTTGCTATAACATTTTGAATAAGTGTACTTTATTAAGTATTATTGTTAACTGCATCTAACTTAAGTGAATTGAATTGTGTAGATAATGAGGATAAGGAAGCTAAATTTGTGTCAATTTAAGTTTATAATGAGTTGTTGACAGTTTATAATTTTGTAGTTACCAATAATATTTAAGCATTGAAAGAAGAATTTAGTGATTGCAAATCAACTCCTAATTAATCATTGATTATTTTATGCATTGTAATGTTTGATTATAAGTTCTAAGTTTCAATTTGTAATTAAGATATATTAGATGAAACAACCAGCTCAAATTAATTTTGCTTATTATTTATATTATCAAATGTACTATTTACAAACTACCATAAATCGTTTGTTTTAGATGTAAAATAATTATATAAGTAATCTTTTGTGGCTACTAGTTAATTTGAAATATTTGAAATGTTGTTTTACAAATTATT